>ML675617.1:33854387-34035431 GCA_007922155.1 Mesoclemmys tuberculata
ACACACACACACACACACACACACACACACACACACACACACACACATACAGACTCATCACACGTAAATTTACAACTGATTTGGTAAATCATATATAAATTAGTGCAAAAACTAAATATGAAAAATACAATATAAAAAATCATATTCATATTATGTCAAATGCCTTGCACATATTAAATAACTAGTGCTATTTAAAGTTAGTTATTGTGTACTTTACATGTCAGGAGTGTTGACTGTTCCAAGGGACTTGTGGTTACCATAACGTGATCCATCAGTGAAAGGGCTAGCGAAGAGATTCTATTTAGCAGTGCAAGTTGTAATGATTAACGCAGATAATACTTCAGTTAGTAGATGATGCTTCATTTCCCACTTCAGTGCTAAACTGCTACTTGCAGTAACAATGCAGTACGTGCATTGCAGTACTAGACAGTTGTTATTGCTCAGCTCCAAAGGAGATCAAAAGAAGCGTTCTGCCTAGATTATATAAGTGAACATTACCATAGCCACACAGATACATAGGAAAACAAACTCATTTTTTAACTTGTTGAGGTTTTGCTTTTTGTGATTAAAGAAAAAACATTCTGCTATTTTAGGTCAAATCGAGTCTCAGTCTTTGAAGTGTCTACAATGCTTCACAGGGGACTTTGCAAAACCTTGTAGAGCCTGATAAATCTATAGTGAAGGTGAGTGGGTAATTGATGTTGTCTGAGACGTTGGCCCCTTTCATGATTAGCTTTATGCCATTGAATGCAGTCCTCTCTTTGTTAAGCTCCACAGAGGAATCATGAAAAAGAGAAATTTTGTGACATTTGTACAAAAGCATTTCAGCTTTTCTGGCAGCATTCGTTAACATTACTTTATCATTGAACTTCAGCAGCTTAACGATGATGGGTCTGGGCTTGCCAGACTCCTGCTTTCTAGTACCAGGCATCTGATGGGTCCTTCCTATATCTAATGGGGGCAACTGGAGGGCCAATGTAAATATGTCAGGGGGCAGCTTCTAAAGAAAGCTGATAATATCCTCCTCCTGAAGACTCAGCAATGCTCAGGAGGTGAACGTTGTGTCTTCAAGGTCGGTTTTTTCCAGGTTGTCTAATGTAAGCTTTAAGTATCTTCTCTGATTTCCTTGATTTTCACTTGCAGTGTTTGGTAGCTCATTTCCCACAGGAGCCATTTGGGGTTTATATCCCATACGCCATTAGAGAGGCCACAAATACTTTTTGAGATTGAATCCAGTTGGTCTGTAAAGAAATTCTTTCAATGATATCCTGGGCTAGGTTCTGCTGTGGACCCGTGGTCTCCCCTTTGAGCCGCTTGCATGATTCAGGATTAGGTCTTCTTTGGCCTCTCGTTTTTTCATTGGAATACACAGTCAAGGGTTTGAAGTTTGCCCAGAGGATTAATTTAAACTTTTAGGACAGAAACGTATTGCAATTGGCTAGGAAAGTAATTATTAGAGACGAATTGATAGATGGGAAGTGAGGAGGGCCAGGACTAGGCAGACATCTTCTTCATGGCTACCTTGTGACCCCAAATAACATAATTTTAAAGTGAGATGGAGTCTCTTTTTTTTATAGAGTGCTTGGGGATGACTGGTATTATCTTTACAAGGGTTTTTGCATTCTTTCATTCTCTCATTTTCCTCAGAATAGCTGTCAGCTCATGGCTTTTTGCTCAATGCCTGAAAAATGAAGAAGCAGCTGCCTGAACTGTTGTACAGACACTCTAAGCTTTTTAGGTGCCAGGAGAGCAGCGTGTAATAGATTGTCCTCGCAAATCAGTCAGCAGAAATTTCTTTAGGCATTTTGCTCTGAAGTTTTTATCATTTTTCCCTTTCTTTTCATATCTTCTTTGTAACTGTGGTGCTTCTACATTAGTGCTTTCGGCAGAAGGATTCGGGTTCCTTTTAAATCAGCACCTAAGTAATGGCAAAAGTAAATATTCAGAGCACAGCAGAACTATTCTCCCTCCAACCCCTCCCACCTCAGCAACCATTTCCTCTTCAGGGAAAAGCAAACTTCCTGTCTTAAAAATATAATGAATCAGTAATATTTCATTTGGTTTTTGATTCAGAAAGTATGTGCTCAGCTCCATTCCTACATAGGACAGCACTGAAGCGTGGGTTTCTGCATTTAAGTATCTTGGGAGGGGCTGGTTAAGAACAAATGAAGAAATCGCCAGCGAACTGAAAGCAGGGAACTCGCTCTGTCCTGCCCTCATAATATATAATGGGTCCACAAATACTACACACATCTGGGAAAGTGCATTTGTATGTCATAAAATAATGCTAATATTTAGCAATTGGATAGTCAGTTCCATGTTCAGCATACCTGAAAAAGAGCATATAACCCCATCCCATAGCTAAACATAATTATCTCCAGTGCACTGTAGGGATCTAAGCAGAGAGGTGAAGTAATTTGGCCATGGCCATACAGCAAGATAGCGTCAGAGCCAGGATTGGTTATCCCAAAAGTCAGACATGTGAGCTGCTTGGATAAAACAATCATTGCTCCAAGCCTTAGCTTGACTGAATCAGAAATTTTACTGATGCTACCAAAAAAAAAAAAGAGAGAGAGAAGAATTTTTAGGCAGACTTTTTTCTGTTCATTCCTTCTTGGTTAATTATTTATTATTATGGTTATTGTCGTAGCATCCAATCAGAGTGGGGCCTGATTGTGTGGGGCACTGCACAAACATCAAGTGAAAGACAGCCACTTCCCCAACCAGCTTACCGTCTGGGGGGACTGAAATGTTGCTATGAAAATTGTGCTTGTCCTATTTCTAGAGTTACCTACTTTAAGGAGTCACTGCAACCCTGAGATTTCCAGCCCCGTTTCCAAACCAAAGCAATTTGTAGCAGCAATTTGAACTTGCGTATCTGAAATGAACCTGCAAACCTCTCACTGCTCAAAGGAGGATGAAAAATACAATGCGTCCACTGTGCACTAGGGAAAGTGTATTGGAAATTGTGTTATCTACTCATTCTCCAGGTAACACATGTTGGTTTGCATTTTTATGTTCAGGGGTTGCTTTTCTGTGGTCTAGAGGTGGACTGTGATTTACTGCTGCAGGTGGGGTTTATGAGGTAACTGTGACGTCTCACTCTTTTTCTCCTCTATCAGCTTCTAAGAGGCCATCAGCTGTAACTGCCCATTCTGCAGATAGATCTGTCTGTAACCCTTACACATGCAATGGGGCCACTCTCATGAGTAAAGACTACTGCCACAAGCCTAGGTTTCAGGAGCAACCACATATTAACCAAGGACCCGTCTTTGGAACTCAGGCTGAAATGAAGAAGGATGGTCCTGCCCGAGTCTATGAACATGAGGTTGGAAAACTCACTGTCTGAAGCAAAAGTTTCAGACTGTGTCTATGCCTCCCTTGAAAAGTCAACATGTTACACTGTCAGTGAAAGCCACCTCAGAAACATTAACTCAGGATAATTCGATGCAGGAAACTCTTCGGCCTTCTTCTTAAACAAAGGCTGGAAGTGCAGCATCTGCAGTTGAAAATGAAAAGATCTGGAATTTATACTGAACTCCTAGCTTGGCACCAAATTTGGTCTCTTCGTCAAGTGGAAAGAATCTTTAAGATCCTTCCTGCTTCCCCCACCCTAACTGCTTTGACCCCGATATCAGAAAATGAAACAAAGATGTTTATTAATATCTGAAAAAAAGGATATTAATTATAATTAACTAATTCATTATATTATGTTAATTATATTATATTATAGATTACGTGGGCAGCCGGTAGGGAAGTCCAACATTTCTTTTATATAGTGGTTTATTAATATCTTACGGACTTGAAGCTACCCATCTATCTTTCCATTGGCTTCAATGGGCATTGATTAGCCCCTATGTCACCATGGATTCCTGTCACTTTTACTCTTCTCCTTTCTCCTCCCTCACCACCAGTTGTGACTTATTGTCTCCGTTTAAATTAGGCCCTGCAAAAACTCATACACCTACTTAATTTTACCTACATTAGTTGCCTCATTGAATTGCATCAAGCTGCTCCTGTGAATGAAGTTAGGCACATGTGGTCGCGTTTGCAGGACTGGGGCTCTAAGTTTGCACCCAGCTCCTATTAAGGCCAATGGAAAGAATCCAAATGGTGCGAATGAATGTCAGACTATTAGACTGGAAGTATTTGGAGCAAGGATCATTTCTTACCCTGTGTTGGTACAGCACCTAGCACAGCAGGCCATCTGGAGACACCAGTAATAAAAGTAACAGAAACAATTTCACAGCACCCCAATTGTGGTAACATCTCCAAATTCATGGAAATTTCACACTGTTCCTGGCCTCCAAAGCTTATACCCGATGTTCTCATATGATGCAATGAAGGGGCTAGAAAACAAAGGAGTAACGTTCAATAGGGAGGAGAGCAAGCAGTCGCCCCAATAATATAATGCAGTTACTCAGGAAAGATGGGTGAATAGCAGGCTTAAGGAACTGGTTCAATTAGCTTATAATATATGCACATACGAAAGTACTGTCTTATAAAATATAAATGTCCTGTTTGACTCTACGTGTGAGCATCTCGGCAGATATCGATCTTTAAGAGGGATGTGAGTGAGAGGATGCTGGTGGCCTGGCAATGATAACTTGCATGCATAAAAAGGTTCCTTTTCCTTGGCAAAAAAAAAATTCACATGTGCACTGATAGAACAGAAGTAATTCAGGAAAGGCAGAACAGCTGTGAGTCACTGAAAGATTGCAGCAGGTTCAGATATTCCCTTACCTCTCTCTGATGTCATGTATTCCTCTTGATGAAACTCTTGATGGTTTATTTTGTTTGGGTTTGTTTTTGTTAATTTGAAGATGTACAAAAAAAAAAAAAGTAGAGACAGCAGCTGCCATTTCTGAGAGGCAAGAGTGATGAAGAGATAAAGATTCATATGAAAGAAACTAAGGCGCTGATCTGGCAATCAGTTACACGTGCTTAACAATATGCGTGCGAACATTCACAGTAAAGTCAGTGAAACTACTCACACACTTACAGTTAAGCTTATGTAATTAGCAAAAAGATGGATATCTGCATCAGGGGGGATAAGGAACCTTTGTTATATCAGGTGGAAGGTATGGTTCATTTTCCAAACCAAACACAGAGGTTAGATAGATAAATGGAGATATGTAGCTCAAAGTGGTGTAGAGGAAGGGCTGCTCCTGGCTTTTGACTGTATGTCAAGGGTGAGATGCAACACGTGCTGGTCTCTTGACCATAGTGGAAAGCTGAGATTGGGGAGAACTGAGTTTCTGCTCTACATATGGAGGGTAAAGATCTGGATTTTGGGATCTCTAACCACCACTGGAGCATGATTTTCGTTGAATAGGTTGTCAATATGTAGCAAGTGTCTCCTAGTGTGAATTTGTTGCCCATATTGTAAATGCAAATGAGGCAGAATGGGGGAGCTGGAAGAGGATTTCTCATCTGTAGGCTGGAGCTGAGGACACACGTTTGCTTGTCACACATGAAGTACAAATGACTTGCTTTCAAACTTAGGTGGTTTGTACCCACACACTCAGGCTGGGTCCACACTGACATTTGCAAATCTGCTGCCATCAGATCGATTGCTCTGGATGGACTGAGCAGTCTGTGTAGACCCTCTCAGCCAATCCAGCAATCGACGCAGGAAAACCACCCCGGTAAGTGGCGTAGCGCTGCATGAAAGGGAACGCTGTTCCCTTCAACACAGCACAGTGTGGATGGCGCACGGAAGAGACCAGCGAAGTCGACGGAAGTTACGCAAGTGATTTACATCACTTGCGTATCTCCCGGTGACTGCCGCCGAATCCCGAAGGTAAGTGTAGACCGGGCCTTACGACCATTTCACAACTCATTTTTTGTTGCTAGAGATTATTTTTGGACCTGACCGATCCTAGTAGTGACTCATCCAACTGAGCTGAACAAAGTAAATTATGAAAGGTGGATATATTCAAAAATGCTCATCATTAATCTAAATCTGCTCCCATTGAATTCAGTTATCTAACTCCCATGTATTTCATTGGGTGCAGAATTAGGCTAGCCAGGGGCAGTTTTGATTTCCTATTTTATATTGCTGATATCCTATTTTATTTATATTTATTGGATAGCATATTTATATGTTGATTTCCCATTTTATATTGGGCAGTTTTTTGGTTTTGTCTAAATTTTTTTCAAATAATGTAAAACGTGCACATTTTAAAACACAGTCTGAGACCTCTGGAGTGTGGTGGTTTGACTTCCAGAGAAACCTGTTCTTCCCTGAATGTGTACATGCCTGCCTTCTAGTGGGCATGTGGCAACACTGTCCAGGCGACTAATAAATGTGCCTACCTTTGGAGCTGTGCAGAGAAAGAAAACTGTTTCACCAAGAGTTCTGCCCTTGTGAAATTTGGGTTTACACTAGTTCAGAAGAAAACACAAACATCTCAAAAGGGAATGGAGCCGCACTCCTGGGCAGTGTGCACAGCAGGGTACCCTGGAGCTGATGACCCGAGAAGTCCTGGGCGCCCAGGTTGCCAAGAAGCCAATAGGCAGGGTGCTGAAGAGCTGGGCAAGGCAAGCTAGCTGTAAACTATGCTTAGAAACCTGCCTGGTAGTCAGGCTTCTGTTGGATCTTTGTCAAAATCTAACCATCTCCACCAAGCGGTATGATTTTCACGATTCAGCAAATTCTGATGAAAAAAGTTTAATTGGGATTTTTCTATCCCGCTTGACCCAGTTTATCTCATCAGAACCACACGGAAAACCAATTGCAAACACCACAAATTGTCAATAGTGTATTTTTCAATCCTTAGAGCAACACTATAAAAATGTTTTTGGTTGCATCACATGGCTTCTTTGAGTCCAGTTTACCATGCAAGGTCAGTTCAGTCAACAATTCTTTCACTTCTTGGTAATTGTGTTATTATATAACAAGAAATCACAACTCCCTATGTCATTAAATGGAAATTAACTAATTTAAAAAGAAAGCTGAGACATATAATCAGCTCTGTTTGCCATCCATACCTCAAGAGAGCTTAACATTCCCAGATCAAAGGAACAATTAATAGGAACAGTGTATTACTAGCACGGCCACTGTTTTTTAAGCATGTGTGTTGCTTGCCAATCCAGAGTCCCAGAGATTTCATTCTAGACAATGAAATCCGCTATTATGTTTTTCCAGGTGAATGGGCACTACTGCCATGCTCGTTCCCTGGGAGGTCTCTTTGTGGTCATCAGGCAGACAAGCTGGGCTTTGTGATGGAGAAAAGAATCAGCTGCTGGGGAACTGGCGGAGGAAGAAGAAACGTATCCAAAAAAGATGGCCAGAAAATGGGGCTTGTCTGAAAAAATTCCATCAAAACTGTTTTTTCTTTTGATCGTTGTTTTTTTTAACGGGAAAGTGGATTTTTGACTAAATGAAACTTTTTATGAGAAGTGTTTTCACAAAATTTTCTGTAGGAAAATATCATTTTTTCCAAAGACATAAGTGCCTGAAAAACCATATATTTCAGTTCAGATATTCTGATTCAGTCTCTCATGGGAGCTGAAGTTTTGTGGCCTCATGTTCCCATTTCCCTCCATAAGCTGGGTCTCTAGCCAGATTTCATCTATGAAGCACTATGGCTAAGGACTATGATGTAACTCCTCTCCTCTCCAAGATAAAAGATCATGGTGCATCATGGGAAATGTAGTCTGACCAGGTAGACCAGCCTATTGAAAAGAATGGGAGCATGATAAACCTGACTACAACCCCCATGAGGCACCATAATTGCATTTCTGAATTGAAATATTTTGGTTTTCAGTTGAAATATTTCATTTTTAAATTTTCCACCAAAAATTTCATGGAAACATTTTTCTGACCATTTTCCAAACAGCTCTAATATCCTATCAAGGCATCTGGCTTTGGCAAGTTAAAGGGAAAAAGAAGATAAAAATCTACATGATAGATTTGACCATTATTGAATACTACAATGTTGAGCACCATGTCCTATTCCACCTCACCTTTTTATTTGCTTATAAAGATCCCATTCAAATTTTATCAGGGCTAAAATTTCCCAGATTTGGTTTCAACTGAAAGGTAAATACTTTTGGAAAGCTTGAGTAAAAACATTTCTGTTTTAGAAGAAGGCCCTGAACCGATTTAAAACCAGACTATTTATCCTAAAGCATTTTCTTTGTCTCTTGGCCCTGGGAAAATCCAATTTGAATTAGCATATGTGAACCCTTCAGAGAGTATCTTCAAAGGGCTGATTACTGGGGGAATTACAATTCCACGGTAACACTTCCATACTTGCATTTTTGATACAATGGACTCCACAGGTGTTAAACCTAACTCCATAAAATTTACCTTAATTCAGTAAAGTTTATCTTAGTTCCATAAGGTTTGTCTAGGCGTTTGCAGGACAGTTTTTGAGAAATGGCCACGACACACTTCCACGAGGCTCAAAGGAATGGGGCAGCATGTGCCAGTGATGAGGGGCTGAGTCACCAGCCCCAGTTTGAAGCCAGCAATTATAAAAAGCAGGATGCTTTGTGGGATGGGCATTGGGTTGTGCGAGCAGCATCGCATGTCATCATCTGCCAAGTGTTTGTGCCCCTCAGCTGATTATCCACGGCCCCATGGGAATACCAGTCCCTCCCTGATTCCAGAGAGATTTGGTCTCCTTTTAGACTTGTTTACTAATGTGCAGTGAAGCCTTTGAGCTGATCTGATACAGAACTGACCTGTATGCTGTAAGAGCACTCCAGGTACTGTATTCCTCTCTACAGATAATTGCAGCCATCTGTTCCTATCATTTTCATTTCAAGTCTATAGAATGCTAAATTAGCAGTCTCACACTTCAACAGAAAGGTTCTTTGGAGGGTTGGGGTCAGATTTTTAGGCAACTATCTACATCTGTGTGTGCCTAAACACCTTTAAAAATCTGGCCCTTTTCTCTGGTTGCATCACTAACTCTTTTCATGATTGCAAAAGCAACTCCATTCTTGTGAGTGACCTACCTTTGTCTTCCGCATGATTCACTCCACTCCAAAGGCAACACTGGTAAGAGGAGAAAAGCTCTGGATCTGATAGGAGGAGACTGGGGAATAGTGGTTTTGGAGGATCAGATCCAAATAAACATCCGAATCAGAAGAGGTTGGTTCAAGAGATCTCTTCGCAGGGTTGGGCTGACTCATGTAATGCACATGGAGTAGGCTATGATCCATGCTCTGGTTGCTTGCTAACCAGTGAAGTCTTCTGTTGTTTTCATTAACCTGGACTATTCACCACCTGGACAGAAAGTGCATGTTTTGCTCTTTGTGTATGGAAAACATCGCAGGACTGTCAGGAGCTGGAGCATGGGCACAGAAGGTGGAGGAAAAAGAAATGAGAGAAGATGTGCAGGAAGGGCCTATGTAGAGAGCCTTGAAGGACCACATGAGGTCTGAGTAGTTCAGGCTGGACAACAGGAAGTCAGTGAAGAAATGCAAAGCGAGGAAGAGTCTCCTCTGTTTAGGTCCTTCCAGCATGCTGTTCTCCATGGCATCTGAGCAAATACAGCCCTGTGGTTCTTGTTGTCTTAGGAACTGCCATGGAGCAGGTCTGGCACCTCCCTTCTTCCTTCCTTGATCACTGGACTGCCACTGCTTATCACAGCCTACGCACAACATCCAGTAATTCTCCTGCCTCTGACCTTGTACTGAGCACCTCAATGCCATTTCTCTCTCCTGCAACGATGAATTCACTGTGTAGAATGAAAGGGATCAGGTTTCAAGAAATGGAGGTCCACAGAAACTCATCACCTTTATGACCTGTCACCACTGAGGAAAATCGATTCCTTTTCTTTGGAAACACATTATCTGATTAAAGAAATATCCTGCTCTTTGATTAACTCACTCTTTCATCATCAGGTGAACGGTTTGCTTGATTGCCCAGGCAATACTTTGCCCTGCCACACAATGCCTTCAGAAAGTGTGCAATAGAAGGGGAAGAAGTGCTCTTCAAGGTGTCTGAATGCTCCAGACTTACCACCAGGCAGATGTTGCAGCTGCGAGGGGTGCCAAATGATTATGGGGGACATGCGTGACTGGAACACCTCCATTACTGTCTGATCTGCACTTAGAGAAGCCAAGGACTGGGAGGGTGTTTGGCATGTTATAAAGAATTACAATTCAACAGCATAGAAATCCCTCTTTCCATCGCTAAAAGGCAAAGTGTTCCATCGTGTGAACCGAGCCAAGCGTCAGCACTGGGAATATTAGCACAAGGCACTGCTTGCTAGGCTAGTAGTCCGTATGCAGTTCACACCCTGCCCACCTGCAGACACTTCAATACTACTACTAATAAAAAGGATTTAAAACGGTGGACATAAAATATGATGTAAAACTGCCTTCAACTGTCTGTGATAATTAAAATCTTTCATTATTGACATGTGGTCCCTAGGAATACCACAGAGGCCTTTTTCTTCCACTGTGCTGTCAAATTAGAGACCTAATTGGGATGGTCACCAGGAGTTCACAGGGTCATTGAAGGCTACAGCCTGGGCCAACCCCACTAACTACTTGGTATTGATGCAGACCCTCCAGATCTTCCCTCTCCTCACCTTGCCCTTTTCTCCTCCAGAAAAGGAGCAAACATTTTTGTAATTTCATCCTGGTGCCAGGCGTTAGCTGAGTCCTCTCATGTTCGAAGAGAGTTGCAATGACTGTGAGTGTGATGCCACGACTGACACACAACTTCGAAAGCAAACTGCTGTATATTGCATTGCCTTACCAATATCAAAGCACCTGTTGTGACTGCCAGCCCAGAGAACAACATGGCCTAAGAAGGGGCCCATATGAAAGCATGGGACCTGGCCTCCTGATCCTACTTCCTGTGGCATCCTGTAAAGGCATTTTTGAGTGTGGCCCATGCATGAATTATATATTTTCTGCACGGAGCAAGAGCAAAATCTCAGGTTTGCATGGCCGCTGTTTGAGAGAACTTGTGTGAACTATCTATGAGCATGTATGAGTTCGTAAGTTAGTGGGGCTAGCAGCTTCAGATGTGGGCTTCCTTAAGGGAGAAAAAGAAACATAACTTTTTAAAAAGCATGTATGGCTCATGTGCACACATCGATCAGGACCCCCAATCCATTAACCCTTTCCTTCCTTCCCTCCGAGGGCGACTGTTAAAGGTGAGGGTCTTTGTCACCTCCTTAATAAGGTGAGGGATAGGTGGAGGAGCCCAGGCCTTCCCACACCACTGGGCTCTGGCTCAGGGCCTGGGAAGGGTTACCAAATGTAGGAAATCAGCTCCTCTTGCAAAACTATAAATGGAGACAGATGATCCAGTAAAGCCCACACCTTTCCCCCCATTAAAAGGAAGGATTAATTTTGTGCCTGCTCCAACAAAGCCCATGGCCCACACATTCTATAATACACACTAGGCTAAGGCAAATACACATATTGTACCCTTCACCTGTATTTACAACAGGTCCTGCAGATAAACAAACAAGACAGTTGTTGGAGGTGCCGGTTCCAGACCGCAACAGACACCACCTTTGCAAATTTTCCCAGGAGTCAAACAGCTAATGGGGCCTTTAAAAAGAGACCCACAGTTCACTGGACTGAGACCAAACCACCTGTGAGTCGTGTGAGTGAGTTGCATGGCAGCAAAGTTCTTTGGGTTTTTGTGTGTCAGAGATGAGAGGAGCAGATCCTGGGCCGTGTCTGCACAGCGGGAGGTAGGATGGAGGCATGGCCAGGGATCTGCCCAGCACCGCTACACTTGGCTGGCAGTGGGTCTGAGGTGGGAGGAGAAAAAGCTGCACCTCTCCAAAGGAGATGTTCTAGGTACGCTGCCTCTGTCATGCTGGAGGCATTGCTTGCTTAAGGGCTCTGCAGGCAGAACGCCCCTGGCAAGCACCTTTGAAGAAGACGCTGTATCGTGGCTGTCGCTCTACGAGCCACTGAAGAGCCTAAATTCGACAGCCACCTAGAACTGGCCCCATCAAAATTCTCTCTGTCACAAAGAGTCCAAAACCAAGAGACTGTTTTTCAGTGCAATTAGCTTGACCTTTGTAGAAGTATCAGCAAACGCCACCAGGTTTAACCTCTCCCAGTGACGGCTCTGTTACTGCTGCTTCTCTGGTCAGGTCTCTGGATGCAGCCCAGCGCAGCGGCCTACTCCAGTGGAGTGAGATCTCAGCAGGAGACAGGGAGAAACTCAGCCAAACCCCTCAGCTAAAAAGCCAAGACTAGTGAGGATAAATCACAAACGTGGTTAAAGCACAGGACTAGTTGTCCTATCAGTGCTCAGATTCTATCCCTTCCTGCACCGTCAGTTAAAAACAAAACTACGCTAAACTCACTTAAAAGATTGGATTGCTGAATGGGCCTGGAAGAGTGATTGCATGGAAGGCCCTTCTATGTTGTCCTGGGAGAAAGTACTTGTGTTGAATTTTGGGCTATAATCCAAGAAAGCAAATTAAAACAACTCCCCCCACCAAATTTGCTTTTTAAAATATTGCCCTGCTACTGCTAAAAGGGTCTCTGTGGTAATGGGAATTTGAATCTCAGCAGATAATTAGCAGGCTTAATTACATGCAGAGACCAAATACTTCCAAGCAGCGTACGATTGGAGCAAAATTCTTGATATGTCTCTGGTATGCAATACTGCCATCAGATAGGTTATATTAGGTAGGTGGATACTGAGTCAGGAAGGCTTGCATGGAAAAGATAAGGACAGCAGAAGAAGCAGAATGACTGAACGCTCATCAGAGGAGTTAAAGGGAATAAATTGTGCTGTTAACAAATACACCATGGGGAAAAAGAAATACTAGAAAGTCAGCCCATTAATAAATAAGGAGAGAGATAAAATTAATGAGGAGTCTCAAATGACTGAGATATCGGCTGACTTGGTATTTCTGAGAAGAAACCAAAAGAGGGGGTAGCGTCAATCCAGGAGTACAGTCACTGGGCTGGATTTTGAACCCGTTGGGTTAAAACAAGACCCCGCCAAGGACGATGCATCAAGTGGACTGTCCATGGTGCTTTGCATTCTCACCATCCACCTGTTACCTGCAGGAACAGTCCTTCACAGGTTGGGAATGGAGTACTTGGAGTCTCCAGCAACACTTCAGATGCCATTGTGCAAGATTTCCCCATGCTGTGGGACACGTGGTCCCACCGAATCCATGTTGCAATGAGTGGGACAGCTCCTCTGAAACCGTGCTTGCCATTTTCCATGAGACGGCCCAGCCCAGGCTGCAGCCCCCATTACCATGAGGAAAAAAATTGTCATGGCTCATCAGATTGTATGTCTGGGCTGAGGGATGGTGGTATGCATGTGGGAGCGGGCCCGTGTTACAAATTTGCACTGGGCCTGAAAAAATTATGCTTGGGTCCTGGCCACACATGTAAGAGGGAATGAGGGTTGCACAAGGTGCAGAGCCTTTGATGAAGGGTTCAATATCAGTAACACAGTATCCCCATCATTTGGTGCCCATCGGTCTAAGCAGATAGCAGTTCTCATTTTCCATCCTATCCAATACACTGCTCACTTCTCCTTTCTCTACACATTTGATCTTGTTTGTTATCATCCATTATCTTAAAGGAGGATGCTACCAGATTACTGGGTTACACCCAGAAACATTTCCAATATTAGATGTTAAGTTAACCCTCTAGATTTAAACTTGGCTAAGATTTTCAAAAGTATTACTGATTTTAGATACAAGCATATTGAGACACCTCAAAGAGGTCTGATTGTCAAGAAGTGATCTGCACTCATACTCATGAAATAAGACCCCATTAAGATGTCTCAGAGTGGGTACGTGAAATCAGAACTCACAATTGAATCAAAGATGTTAGTTCTCTTCTATGTGAAAAATGATCACCTCTGAATTCGGGTTCTCAAAAGAGATTTAGGCAGCAAGTACAGAAGGGATTTACGTGGCACACATTAGTCATTACGCTAGATGTAAAACTGCTTCAATAAAATGCATGTAAATATCATGGATATTATAATTAATGTAATTTAGTATCCTTCAGGATATAGAAGAAGAAGAAAAAGAACAAAAATAAAAAAAGATATGGGCTGGAGGGAGAAAGAAAGAAATAGATGCAGATCATAGAACATTTTTCAGTTTCATTCTTGATGATATTTTAATAAGGAATTCCAAATATTTTTTCCTCCATAAGATTAAAAGCTCAAGGCTGGTTTTTCTCCCATCTTTCACAAGACTGATTTTTATGCAGAGAAATAGAATATACTGCATCTACAGTCTTCAATAAATAAACACTTGCCAGTGCGGTTACAGCAAATTAGATTTTAAAAATAAAAAAGTAAATCTGTTGAAGACAGTTCAGCTGCTAAGCTATAAGATCAAAAAAGTTAAGCAGTTTAAAGCCCTAGAACTCATCCGTTAAACTTCTTAGAGCAGAATTTCACAGGTTAGATATAATTAAATGGATTTTAGGTGGTGAAACACCTTAGTCAAGCACAGTGCTCTAATCAATGGATATTTATACCTCAGAAAAATCAATTAGGTATCCTTTTTCCTTTCATTTAAGCTCTCCACTTCATGTTTTGCTAGTTCAGATGACTTATCGTCTCTTCAGAGAAAAGGTTAAAGGTCTCTAGACCTCCTGGATTTTCCTGGGAAATGAATCTATCATTCCCACACACCTGTGCAGCATTTGGCTTCAGTTGTTAATTCCAGGAGTCAGTGACATTTCTGCACTCAGACGTTGTTATACTCCATCTGAATCTGTTTCTTTCTTTAGGTGATTTAAAGTCCAAGAACTGGTCATTATGTTCCCTTCATGCTTCAGGTTTAGCTTTTTTTTTTTACCAGAAACTTCAAATTGTTTACATGTGTGTTCCATCCCATTTTACAGGAAGATAAAATAAGATGCCAACTGCCAACCCCAAATGTTAAAAAATCACGAGACTGGCTTATAATCAGATATATATTTTTAAAAAATAATGTATTTCTGTTTTCTGAGCCTTTGAGTCGTATTTTCAAGCCTTTGTATAGAACTGTGATAGCCTGAAACTACTTTTATAAACGAAAGCTGAGTCTTATGCAATCACATGACTTCGGGAGCTGGAGATTTACCCAAAAGCATCAACTATCGTACTTCACAAGTATGAGACTTGGCTTGTTCTATTGACTTTAATACACGTGTTCTGACTTGACTGTTCAATATTTTCATCCATGATTTAGATAATGGCATAGAGAGTACACTTATTAAGTTTGTGGATGATACCAAGCTGAGAGGGGTTGCAAGTGCTTTGGAGAATAGGATTATAATTCAGAATGATCTGGACAAACTGGAGAATTGGTCTGAGGTAAATAGGATGAAATTAAGTAAGGACAAATGCAAAGTGCTCCACTTAGTAAGGAACAATCAGTTGCACACGTATAAAATGGGAAATGACTGCCTAGGAAGGAGTACAGCAGAAAGGGATCTGGGGTCATAGTGGGTTACAAGCTAAATATGAGTCAACTGTGTAATGCTGTTGCAAAAAAAGCGAACATAATTCTGGGATTTATTAACAGAAGTGTTGTAAGCAAGACACGAGTAGTAATTCTTCCGCTCTGCTCCACGCTGATTAGGCCTCAGCTGGAGTATTGTGTCCAGTTCTGGGAGCCACATTTCAGGAAAGATGTGGACAAACTGGAGAAAGTCCAGAGAAGAGCAATAAAAATGATTAAAGGTCTAGAAAGCATGACCTATGAGGCGGGATTGAAAGAACTGGGCTTGTTTAGCCTGGAGAAAAGAAGACTGAGCAGGGACATAACAGCTTTCAAGTACATAAAAGGTTGTTACAAGGAGGAGAGAGAAAAATTGTTCTTCTTAACCTTTGAGGACAAGACAAGAAACAATGGGCTTAACCTGCAGCAAGGGAAATTTAGGTTGGACATTAGGGAAAACTTCCTAACTGTCAGGGTGGTTAATCACTGGAATAAATTGCCTAACAAGGTTGTGGAGTCTCCATCATTGGAGATTTTTAAGAGCAGGTTAGACAAACACCTACCAGGGACAGTTTAGATATTAGTCAGTCATGCCATGAGTGCAGGGGACAGGACTGGATAACCTCTTGAGGTCCCTTTCAGCCTTATGATTCTATGTATATTCTGAAAAGGAAAAGGAAAATGAACTCCCCTTGTTAAAGTAAAATGTGAAATATAGAATCAATAACAGTAATAAACAAAAAGTGAAGAGAAAAAGGGAGGCTGTTTTCTTCTTACTGTTGCAAATTCAGTGCAAGGGGAGATTGAAATGGAAAAATAAGACATTGCTGTTTGCATAATAAAGTGTGGAGGTGAATTCTTAATAAATTGAACTAATGGAGACATAAGTGTGGCTAAAATTGCTTAACTTCCAAGAAAATGATATATTTGTGCACTGCATAGTATGTATACATTGCATTGCATATAGTACAAAAAAGGAACCAATGACTTGGATGGATTCATGTCCTTGTAAGGTTATCAGCTTCCTGTACTTCATTCAGTATTATCCGATAGGTAGAAAATGGCCATCTGTATAAAAAAAAAAAAAAAGGAATGAATGTCCAAGTGTACCTTAGTTTGTTATAAATCATCCCCTGTGGTTTGAGCTACAATAAAGCAAAGGAAAAGACAGAAACAAGGAGAGAGGCAATTTTAAGTTACTATTTTTGTGTGTGGCCCTTTTGAATAATAACCATTCCGGCTGAGATACCCCAATAGAGGAGTTTAAAATTAGCTTCAGGGGGGTATTTGAAAAGGCAGAACTGATAAATGAGTGTCGAACACCCACTGAAAATCAACGCGAGTTGGGTGCCTGTCATCTGTGTCTTTGAAAATCTAAATCTGCATGTAGGTAAGTACCCGGTTTTTCAAAAATGCTGAGCATCCAGGACCTCCCAGGGCCAGCCTTAGTTATTACTGGATTATTTGAATGGCAGTTCCTGAAAACAAGTTTTGCAACCAACCTGCAGTGATTCATTAATTGAATGCAATTACAAGCACTTGTGTGGCTCAGATTTGGATGGGTTCTGTGGAACCAGTTCACACTGCCCTGCCGGGCTATCTGCATTTCCTGTGTGACTCTGTTCTTTGGAAAGCTGCCTCCTGTTCTCTGGGAATGCCCTCGGCACCTTGCATGCACGTAATACAGATCTCCAGCTAAGTTCATCCTGTCGCACATTCACATGGACTATTACCAGCTCTGCTAATTAGCAAAGCAGATGTTCCAAGGCAGGATCGGGGAGCTGCAGCAAATGGCGCATATTTCAGTGGCATATGGAAAGAGGGGGTAGAAAATGTCAGCCTGTGTAAATGCAAACAGTTTGTGGTCTGCAAGGTCTTGTCAAAAATAAGTCTCCCTAAATATTTGCGTTATGCTTTTTTTGTCAAGCTTTCTGACTTCAGCAGAGTAGAGAGAGAGGCGACGTGGCAGAAAGCTACCACACACAGCCTTCAACAGGTTTCCATGTGTCCTGGGCCGTGGGGTTTTGCACCCCTTTGGGTTCCTCAAATCCAGGGCATTGGAGAGGAAGGGGGGCCTGGTTCTTCAGTGCCATTCGTCACATGTAATCATTTATACCGGTGCAAAGGAGGCATCACTGAATGCGCAAGGGCATCTTTCCCTCAACTTTTCTCTTGGGGGTGAGGGGAGGGACATAAATGCCTTAAGCCCCCTGCTTGTCTCCAACAAAAAATATGTAGCTGGCTGAAGTGAGGCAGGCACAGGCTGGACAATCTGCGGCAGCTTTGGATGCGAGATTTCACTCTCTCCTATTTCCCCCACCCGCTACCGATCAGCTGTCTGGCTCCAGAGGCAGGAGGCAGCTCTCGGGCCTGGCTCCAGAGGCAGGAGGCAGCTCTCGGGCCTTCGGAAGCCCTCCTGTGCCCCGCTGGGCAGACAGGAGATGGCGGCTGTGCCCTCTCCCCCCGGCGCTGAGTGCCTGCAGATCAGGGGGTCTGGCCAGACTTAAGACCGCAAGGGTGGCTGGAGACTGCCATGGCTTGTCCCAGCGAAGGGAGAAGAGGACAAGGGCGGTGGCGCACAGGGCACAGAGGCTGCACTCCGAGCTGGATGAAGCGCTCCCAGCTCAGCATGGGACTTTTGGCACCATTTTGTGCAGAGGCAAGCGACGGCACACGCTGCAAGGCCATGCACATTCAGACCCTGAGTGCTCGCCTCCTCATCCCGACACACGTGTGCTCCATGACCTTGGTTGAGTCACTTAACCTCTCTGGACCTCAGCTTCCCAGTGGGTGAAATAGAGATAGTGACATTTACAGGCTTCACGGGGCTGTGATCAGGTATAAATGCTTGTTATTTTTCTAACGCAGTGAGTATGGCTTGCCAACCTTCACAAAGGTTAGGATTTGAGAGTGTGTTAAACCCACAGATGATCTTCATACCTTTCATTATAAAGTCAGCCTCCAAATACACGTGTCTGTTCTTTTTGACACAGCAAAACACTTGGCTGGGTTCGTTTGCCTGAAAGTAGCCCCAGTTTTGTGTGTTTGGGCTTTTTGTTGTGTTAGATTTGCCTAAGCTGAAGCCTCTATACATTCCTGGGAAAGAGGATGTCCCGCTATGGGGGAAAACCAGCATGTCATATGTAATAAAAAGCTAGAAATATCCGGAAGGTGATCTTTTAACCGCAGCAAAGAATGGTCATCTCATAATTCAGAGAAGAGAGAAGCTCATACCGGTAGATATGCCTATCACAGATAAGGGATTTGTTTTCCTTTTCCTATCCTTAATTCACACAGTTACAGCAAAGAACATAAAGGAAATGGCTTAAAAGATTATTCTTCTGGATTTCTGGTGGCTTGTTAAGATCCTGGCTCCAGCAGTCACTTACTCATTTTACTAGTTTTTCTCCTAAAACTATGGAAAATGTATCTGAGATCTCTGAAATTCCTGAAAGAAAATAATGGTCTCTTTTCTAGTGAATGTCACTCCTGTTGTTTAATTTCAGGAGATCATTGCAAACAACTAGTTTGTCAGGAAAAACTATTAACTAGAGCAGTTTTTCATTGGAAATGTAGTTTTGCTGAAATCAAAGCATTTTGTGAGAATCTGTAACAGTTTCGATTAATTTTTTTTTTCAGGAAAAAGTTGAAACAAATCATTTCACTTTGATAATGTCTAAACATTTCATTTAAATCATTTCAGAATGTTTCATTTCAATAAAGTTAAACCATTATGTTTTGACTTTATTGTTTTGAATCCTTTTGTTTAGACTTTTATATCATATTAAAATATTAAATAATATTATACATATGATATACAACATATTATATTTTATATTATATTACATTTCTACCTATTGAAACAAAATGATTCAACAGCATTGAAATGAAATATTTAGAGCGTTCTCAATAGACATTTTTCAGAATGTTCATTTTGTGGGAAATTTGGGGCTTTCTTTCCAATTCTGAATGAAAACCCATTTTGAAATGTCAGGATTTCCCACAGAACAGAACTTCTGGTTTCCAACAATATTTACTGTTAACAGTTTTCGCTTTGCTTTAAATGTTCTGCTATAAAGTAACAGGATAAAAAAAGATAGAGAGTTTGTGTGCTAAGCCAGAGGGCAGTTGCCACAGAAACAAGGCAGCCTTCTCTACAGATTTCTTATGACATAAAATATTAGCAGGTCTGTCCACTACAATAATCAATTCCTTTAGTTCAGCTTTTGGCTTCTGTTCACCATCAATTAAACAGTAGCAAATACATTCAGATTTCAAGAACTTCTCTGATTAAACCACTGTGCCCCAACTATACTTTCACTGGCTTTGATATTGTCTTATTACTTGGTAGAACTGATAATGAAGTATGCTCCTTTAGGCTATGGTTAATTAAATTGGCTACCCTTTTGTCTTTCGCATGGGCAGCTGGGGCATTCCACTGCTCAGAATTGATGAGTCCTACTTAAGGTAAATCCCCGAGGACCTGAGTGCCTGCTGTCAGACAAAAATGCAATGCGGATCACAAGGGTCCCACATTCTTTTAAACAGGTCACAGTCTCTAAGAGAAAACAGATTGGGGTCCGGTCAGAGCATTCGTTATTAACACAGTTTTTTCTTAGATTAAGGAAAGCCTTTAAATTGCAGAATTAGATACGGTGCATTAAAAGTAGGCTCCATCTCTTCTGCTCACGCAGTAATGAAGCAAATGACCTCCAAACAGTAGCATCAGTGGTGGAACTGATTGAACGTTGCTGAATAGCAATTGTGAGCTTTGCTCTAATTTCAAAAATAGCTTCAACTACATTCATGCCCCCTCACTATTCTTTATGGGCCTGCTCCAATGAAGTCAACAGAAGGACACACAGAATCATAATCAAATCCACCCTCTTTCTTCTCTTTTGCAGACTAAACAAACCTAGTTCACTCAGCCTCTTCTCATAAGTCTTGTGCTCCAGCTTCCTCATCATTTTTGTTGCCCTCTACTCAACTGTCTCCAACTTGTCCACATCCTTTCTGTAGTGGGGGACCCAACACTGGACATAATACTCCAAATGTGGCCTCACCAATGCAGAATAGAGGGAAATTATCATTTCCCTCCATTTGCTGGCAATGCTCCTATTAATGCAGCCCAATATGCCATTAGCCTTCTTGGCAACCAGGGCACACTGCTGACTCATATCCAGCTTCTTATCCACTGTAGCACACAGGTCTTTTTCTGCAGAACTGCTGCCTAGCCAGTCGACCCCCAGTCTGTAGCTGTGCATGGGATTGTTCTGTCCTAAGTGGAGGACTCTGCACTTGTCCTTGTTGAACCTCATCAGATTTATTTTGTCCCAATCTCCAATTTGTCTAGGTCACTCTGTATGCTATCCTTACCTTCCAGAGTATCTACCACTCCCCCTAGCTTAGTGTCATCTGCAAACTTGCTGAGGGTGCAATATACCCCATCCTCCAGATCATCAATGAAGATGTTAAAGAATACCGGCTCCAGGACCGACCCCTAGGACACTCCGCTTGTAACCAGCTGACAGCTAGACATGGAGCCATTGGTCACTACTCATTGAGCCCAATGATCAAGGCAGCTCTCTATTCATTTTATAGTCCATTCAGCAACCCGTACTTATGTAACTTGCTGATAAGAATACTGTGGGAGACTGTATCAAAAGCTTTGCTAAAGTCAAGCTATATCACGTCCACCGCTTTCCTCACATCCGCAGAGCAAGTCACCTCTTCATAGAAGGCAATCAGGTTGGTCAGGCATGACTTGCCCTTGGTGAATCCATGTTGACTGTTCCTGATCCCCTTCCTCTCTTCCAAGTGCCTTAAAATGGATTCCTTGTGGACACAGGACTCAGATGTGGCTGAGTAGATGCACAGTGTAGGTTTGAATGAAGGTTCCTATTATTTTGCAGTATGTTACCAGCTCTATTTAAGTGTTTGGTTTGGTAGGCATGGGTATATCTATCCCGTCAGCTACTGTTTGGAGTTATTTTTGAAAAATGGATGTAAATCCAAAATGATTCCAGTTATGTGCAAAAAGCCATCATGAATTCTTATTCACGCCTGTACAGTATGCTCCCATGGATTTTATCTGGATCGCTGAGATCACCTCTCCTACAGCTGCGGGCTTGTCTTCCTCCCCGGTTCTGTCTAGGGGAGTCTCAGCTCTGTTATCCAATCCCCCACATTATCCGAATCTCTTCCTAGTCCCCCCTGCTATTTGGATACATAAAAGAATGCTGTGCAGGCATTAATAAGAATTCATGATGACTAATTGCACATAAGACATAACTGGAATCATTCTGGCTTATTCTGGGGGACAAGGAAGATTTGGATAAGAGGGTTTCGGATAATCTGTTTGAGGGGCCACACTGAGATTTCTCAGTCAGGGCAGCCTGGCCCCTCCAACAGCCAAAGTCACAACTGTATAATGAAGTCACAGCTCCTTGAAAGAAATCTAACATACCTGATTGCTTTAAGGATTATATTGAAAGAGTGGATGGTTAACTTCTTAGCAGTGGCCATTTTTCTACTTGAGACTGGTCCGCTAGCTATTGCTTTGTGAACCATTTGTTTTAGTTACATTACCAAATCAATGGTCAAACAGAACAACCTTGCCCATGAAAGTCTTACAGCAATAAACGGGGAGATTGCCCTTCTGGCCTGGTTCCCACCATGGGTTGTGGAATTGCAGTATTGCTTGTATATGTGTAGTTGAGGTTTTCATGAATATGCACAAAAATTGAGGGAGTCGTAAGTAATGAAAATGACAGCAATCTGGATCACTTGTAAGCTGAGCACAAGCAAATAATAAATGTTTTAAGTGGCTAAATACAAGTGTATCCATCTAGGAACAAAGATTATACAAAGTGCTTACTAGATGGCAGACTCATTCCTGGGAAACAATGCCTGAAAAAGATATGGGAGTGGTGGTGGACAATCAGCTGAACAGGAGCTCTTGGTGTGATGCTGTGGCCAAAAGGGTTAATGAATAAACAGGGGAATCTCGAGTAGGAGCAGAGAGGTTATTTTACCTCTGTATTTAGCACTGGTACGACTGCTGCTGGAATACCGTATCCAGCTCTGGTGTCCTCAATTCAAGAAGGACATTGAAAAATTGGGGAAGGTTTACGAAAAGAGCCACAAGAATGTTTAAAGGATTAGAAAACATCCCATGTATTGATAGCTATAGGGGCTCAACCTATTTAGCTTAGCAAAGAGAAGGTGAAGGGGTAACATGATTACATGCCTATAAATACCTATCTGGGGAATAAATATTTAATAATGGGCTCTTCAATCTATCAGAGAAAGGTCTAACCTGAGCCAGTGGCTGGAAGTTGAAGCTAGACAAATTCAGACCAGAAATAAGGCATAAATATTTAACGGCAAGAGTAGTTAACCATTGGAACAATTTACCAAGGAGTGTGGTGGATTCTCCATCACAGATAAGCATCCAATCTGGATTTAAAAGTGTCCTAAGAGACATGCTCTAGGAATTATTAGGGGAAGTTTTCTGGCCTGTGTTATGGAGGAGGTCAGACTGGAGGATCACAGTGGATCTGTGAGCGTGAGAGTTGGTGAAACATAGGTTGGAGCTATTTAAATAAATTGTCCAAGCTTTAGGCTTCTTACGATCAACACCAGACGGTGATTTTATTTTTACCTGGTAACATACAGAATGTCTGTTAGTTGATTATACTGAGGCAACAATAGACATCTGTTTTATCTTCCATGAGCTAGATAATCACCACTGAGCAGTCTGGTTTAAAACTTTTCTTTATAGGATAAACCTTATGTCCCCTTTTGAAATGAGTTGAAATTATCTGCTTTTACAAGGCTCATTTAGTTCTGAATTAAAAATCTTTTTTTTAGAATGCTGAGATTCCAGCTAATCACTTTTTTTCTGGGTTTAAGGCAGACAAGTTTTGATAATAGTTCCTTTTATAAGGAATGGAAAACCAGTATGACCCAGGAAATGGGAATGGGTTGGGAACCCGAAGATCTGCGTTCTGCTCTTGATTCTGTATAATCTTGGGAAAACCACTTCATTTCTCTGTGTCATTTCCTCAAACAGTAGAATGGAGGCAGTGAAACTTATTCTCCTTTGAAAACTGGTTTTAGAACTATGAAGTAAAAATGCTACCTATTTGCAGCATTCTATTTCATTATTTTTTTCTCTCTGAGAGACTGATAATTTTTCTTGTTGAAAAAGGGACATTAATAAAATAATCCCCCCCCCCATTTCCCCCCCCCAATACACATGCCTTCTCTGCTAAAGGAGACACTGTCTTATGAACATACGCATCCCTCTTTATTAGACAGATTCATTTTGTAAGTTTCTACTTTATTTTCCCCTAAGATAGATGTTCATGTGCTTCCAAGACAGACCTTTTCCAGTTCCCATAATTAGTGATTTCCTTTTTACTCATCAGTTTCCTTCAGAATTAATTCTTCACTGGGTCTTAATAAGTGGCTAATAATTATACGCTCTGTACTTGGAGAACCACTATGTTCCAAGATAACTAGGTTTTGGTAAACTGCCTTAAACTTGACTGGATTTCAATGCCGGGTTATTTTAAGATTTTTAATAATTTATGTTTCAGACTATTTGAGCTCTTATTCTAAATCCTCACCACTTTCAGCTTTCATTTCAGTTACTTGATGTCTAAAATGTGTCTCTCACCAGCTACTATTTATCCCTCTGTCTTTCTATACTGCATTGCATAAGTGTCTGTTACTTTTGAAGTTACTTTCTTGTGCCTGCTCATCTCTATTGCAATTTGTGTGTGTGTGTGTGTTTCAGATAAAGGCAGGTTACTCAGTGTGGCCAATTTGCTGCTTAATCCTTGTGGCAGGTCACCTCTTCATTTCACTAGCAATAATTCTTGACTTTTTCTTCTCTAGTTCAGATGCAAGGATTTCTGACATTCAAAAACCCTTGCATGTCACTTCATTGTATCCCCCACCCTGCCACACACTAGAAGGACTCAGAAAGTCAAAATATTTTAAACAAATAATAACTTTGCAATTATTTATCCTTCACTGGACAAAGCAAGATTGCTACTTACCCAATGGAATGGATTCTTTAGAGAGAAAAGGCAGTTAAGCACTTCAAAACTCATTAAATAATTAATGCTTTTCAACAACAGTAAAATCAGAGTTAATTACCAATGTTTCTACACAGCGAACCTTGCATATCTGTCCTGGGAATCAAGGTCATTGATTATATCTCTTTATTCTACAGGCTCTGGGTACTGTATAAGAGCTCAGATTGGACTCTAGGTAGACAAGACATAATGCTGTTAGCAATACATTTTATTCAGTGTCCTGAAATGTTATGAAAATTGTGTTTTCCAAATGTAAGAGTCTTATATTATAGCTGAATAAATCCCAGCATTGCACAGATCTTCACTAGAGATGGGCAAAATTTTTCTACCACAACTTTGGCCTGGTCTACACCCTCCGCAGCATCAACAGGAGATACACAAGCTACGCAGTGTAGCTTGCATATCTCCAATTGACTTAGTAACATTCCCTTACCACAGCGTCTCCACTACACCCTCCTGTTGACACAGCATTACTCTTTTCAGGGGCTGAATTTACTGTGTTGGCCGGACAGCACTTTCAGGATCAATTGTGCAAGTCTCCACTGCCCGCTGAATCGATCCCTTTTCATCGATCCGTGGAGCCTGGCGCAGGCCCGGCAGTGTAGACACATACCCTTCGCTTGCTGAAAAAATGCAGATTTGGGTTAGCCAAAACATTTCATGACTAGTTTGTGCTGGAAAAAAACTGTAAAGAATTAAGTTTAATGGAAAATTTCATTTTGGCACTTCTGAAATGAAACATTTTGATTCAAAATTTGCTTCAATTTTTTAAATTTTTTTTATTTTTTTAAATAAATGTTCAAAATCAAAACAACTTTTTGTTTCAGGCTGAATGCAATGCTTTGTTTGATTCTAAATGAATTCCCTTTTTTACTTTTTGATTCAACACAAATTTAAAAAACTTTGGTTTTGAGTCAACCCAGAACAATTTCCTTTTGAACTTTTTTCAGAATTCCTGGCAAACAGAAAAATCAGTTCTATAGCTTGACTCAGCACCACTTGAGAGCATTGTTACCACTGATGGGGAAACTCCTCAAGTAGAGAGCAAGTATATGAGTGAACTGCATATGAGTTGAAGATTTTGCCATTCCCTGTAGTAGAATGTATGTGCTCTGGTGTCCAAAGACTGGGCAGAAGTGAGTGTGCAGCTATGAATTTTCCTAAACATCTCTGTGAATATTCTGAAGCCAGAGTGGTTTAATTACATTGTAAAGGTTTTTTTCTTAGTGAAAAAAAATTGCAACCTTATTGTTTACTTCTAAATAAAATCTAAGGTTAGATGGAGCTAAGAGCATTCTCAAATTCTCTCGTGGAAGGGATAACTTCACATAGAAATGATCTCTAAATACTTCTCTGTAATATGGTAAAAGTTATCTGCATTGTGGATTATCTGGACAAGAAGCAGAACAATTTTCAAAATGAAAACCATTTTTTCTAAAGCCTCACATCTCAAAAATGGCTGGATTGATTAGCTTAAGATATTTAAAAATATTCTCTTCTAGGCAAAGATTATACATCAGAAATTCCGTGGGATGAGCAGATTTCAGCTTTGATTCCTGAAAGTATTTAAATAAAGCTCAGCAAGGACAAATGCAGAGTCCTCCACTTAGGATGGAAGAATCCCATGCACTGCTACAGACTGGGGACCGATGAGCTATGCAGTAATTCTGCCAAAAAGGATCTGGGGGTTACAGTGGATAAGAAGCTGGATATGAGTCAGCAGTGTGCCCTGGTTGCCAAGAAGGCTAATAGCATATTGGGTTGCATTAGTAGGAGCATTGCCAGCAGATTGAGGAAAATGATTATTCCCCTCTATTCAGCATTGGTGAGGCCACATTTGGATTATTGTATCCAGTTTTGGGCCCCCACTACATAAAGGATGTGGACAACTTGGAGAGAGTCTAATGGAGGGCAACAAAAATGGTGAGGGGGCTGGAGCACAAGACTTATGAGGAGAAGCTGAGTAAACTAGGTTTGTTTAGTCTGCAGAAGAGAAGATAGAGGGGGGATTTGATAGCAGCTTTTAACTACCTGAAAGGGGGTTCCAGGGAGGATGGAGCTAGGCTGTTCTCAGTGGTGGTAGATGACAGAACAAGGAGCAATGATCTCAAGTTGCAGTGGGGGAGGTCTAGGTTGGATATTTGGAAAAAGTTTTTCACTAGGTGGTGGTGAAGCAATGGAATGGGTTACCTAGGGAGGTGGTGGAATCTCCATCATTAGAGGTTTTTAAGCTGCGCCTTGACAAAGCCCTGGCTGGGATGATTTAGCTGAAGTTAATCCTGCTTTGAGCAGGGGGTTGGACTAGATACCTCCTGAGGTCTCTTCCATCACTAATCTTCTATGATTCTATGTATATCTAACATTCAACACGTGAGCAGTCCTGCTGAAGTCAGCATGACGATTCCTGTGCTTAACTTGTGTGTGCTTCCGTATTTCGCTGAATTGGGGCTATTTCTCAGAAAGTTAAGAGGGAGGATCAACATTAGACTTAAAATGGAAACTGACAACCTTAACTATGGCATCAAGAGCTGATCAAAACACGTGATATAACGTCCATGAAACCATTGTTAAAATCAGGTTACTTAGCACACCAAGGTGCCTCAATATGGATTTAGGATCCAGGATCTATTTGCAGGATACTATATTTGAAAATCTTGGCCCATGTTTCTATGGAGAAAGCATTGTCAGAAGCTTGTTTTGATTTGATTTTGCATTTGTATACGGATATTGAGATATTTATCTCATGGGCCAGATCTGTCAAAACATTTCCAGTGAACATGATGCTATCACAACAATATACTAAAAACGGAGGAGGTTTCCATTATCTTGACCACAGAACATACCTAATACAAGCATCAGTCCTGCAACCACTTGTGTGTAATTTTATACACAAGTGGCCTCTTTGAATTCCATGCGGGTCTGCCTACACTTATGTTTTTCAGGACTGGGACCTCAGGATAACGTAGCATTTAGTAGAACCTCTTCATTTGCACTGTTTGCTGAAAGCTTCTTTACAGTTTAATGAATGTTGAAAATTAACAAGTTAGCAAGAAAGCATGCAAGCCAGACATCAAGGACACTACCTCACAAAATGATTTTTAACAGTTAAAAGGAGATGAATTTTCTTTCATTACCATAGCAATTCATGATATATTTCTGCAAAAGTAACAAGAACTTCTAAGACCTCTTTTCAGCAACCCCACTTTGAACACTGTTCTACAATGCGAAGAGAGATTGGGGTGCAAGGTGAGGGTGTTTTGCTTTTGTGAAGGAATTAGTGAATTTGCAGAGAAGCAAATTAAGCAAAAGGTCCTCGTCTTGGCCCTTCACAGGATGCACTAGCACAGCCACTATACTTGTGTGACTTCCCACTGACTCATTTGGAACAACCAATAGGAGCTAACAGATCCCAACGCAAGATCAGAGCCTTAAGGATAGATTGAGGACAATCTAGACACTGGATCTACTGACCCAATGTGAGTAATACATCCTTAGTGAAATTCTGTTGTGTGTACTCCATCTTACTATGTTTTCTTCAGAGAAACAAGTGTGTTATGTACTATTTGTTATAGGAGATAGTTACTTTTTAATTTTACCTTGAAGAAAATTCTGATTTTAATAACCTTTAATATATGTTCAGTGGTCATTGCTGAAGTCAATTGCTTTTTTCTACCACTCACCTTCTGTAATCTAAGTTTATTTCTACATCTCTACATAGGGGTTTGGCTTTTAAAAGTAACTTAGTAGTAGCCTTAGAATGCATATAAAATTGTGACCAGTAGCTACTACAAGATTCTGAACTTAATGTTTTTATTCCTCTGAACGAAATACTTGCATTTAAATGATTTCTGCAAATCTCAAATGAAGGATATAATTTTTTGAAAAAGAAAAGATTCCCCCCTCCCTGAAAACGCTCCTTCAAAATGTTTTCAGAAACGAAGAAAGTGCTTTTTTTATCGACTGGACAAAGAAAGATTGTTGATTATCCAATGACATAAATTTTTCATTGAGGAGGTAACAGTTAAGCACTTCAAAACTCATTAAATAATTAATGCATTTCAACAACAGTAAAATCAGAGCTAATTACCAAAATGTCTGCTCTATGAACCTTGCACAGTTGCACAGGGAATCAAGGTCACTGTATATATTTGCTTATTTTACAGACGGTAATGACTATTTTATGCAGAGTTCACTGTCTGTCCTCAGGTTATAAACTGGTTATTCAAGACACTGTGCTAATGGCAGCAGCTTTTTCAGCCCAGTGAAATGCTATGAAAATCATGCTTCCCCAGACTGTTTTCCATAGTTAAAGTTTCCAACCAAAATAAAAGCCCCAAATGAACGTATTGTGCTGGACAAACAATTTTATTTTCCTCTCTGGGAACCTAAAGGTCAGACCCAATACCTGTTGGAGTCGACAGAATGATTTCAGTTGAGTCCGTCCTGATGCTAGCACAGCACGGGATTTGTCATCCCGGTCTGGCACTGCTTTGAATCCAAGACTGAAATTCACTTTTTGTAAGTAAAATGCTGGCAATCAAAAGGGTGCAGACAGCTGGGTTGGGGCGGGTCTCTTTTGCCTGGTGAAGGTTTTGCATAAGAAAATTGACATCCTGTAATGAATCTTTGGTACCAATTTAGGAGCCATGCGGTACCATCCATTTAGAAAAACAAAACAAAACTCCTTATTGCAATCAGCAGGGACTTCTTGCTGAAAGATCCAGGGCACAATGTGGTCCTAAAGTTTTAAAGCTGTAACTACCTCCAGAGATTTGTGTAATGGTGAATGTTTTAGGAATGGGAATATAAATAAATATTGCATGGCTGCAATGTGCAGGGCATCTTATATGATTTCTCTGTTGTTCTGGAGGTAACGAGGTTAGAAAAACATTCTGGAGAAATTAAATGAACGGCAGAAGTAGCTTAGTATGCAGAGAGACAGAGACAAGCAAATGTAACGTAATCAGTCTCTGGAATCCTGCACTGTCTCCCAAGGCTTGTCGGAGTTTCTCTAATAGGCATCCGAGTCTGGAGTATATGACACAAAGCTTTTATGTCAGTTCTAAATTGCATTTGAGACAAATCGGTCCCTTTCTGAGGGACATAAGGGCAGTCCTCCTATGCCAGGTGGGACACAGGATTCCAGGAAGCCATGGACGGCATCAAGCAGGTTCCAAGTCCAGCTCTCCGTGGAAAGCAGCAGAGGTGCTCTGTTCCCATGTGTGGTGTTTCAGGCCCAGGAGATGCTGGGGTGGAGCAAGTGTGCCTTTAGCTTGTTGGCTGCATGAGCTATCTCCCGATCAACGGAGAGAAATGAAAATGCTGCGGATACAGCACTAGATGGGCATCGAACGAGATACTGGCTGGGTGGAATACGACTCAATAAGAGAGCCGCTGTGTTCTGTGCTAGTTTGGACGTGTTGACCTATATATCGAAATCCAAGTGACAAAGGCATGGATAAGTGGGGCAAGGTCCACATTTGAAAGGAAAAAGCTGCCACGCTTCCTTTTTTCCCCCAAGTCCAGATTGGAAAAAGCTGTCTTGGCCACAGCTTCTACCTTAGCGTAGAGGAGCAGCCTAAGATCTAATAAGGCCTCCAAATCATGAACAGCTGAGAAATACAGCAGGTACAGCCCCTTCAATCAGGAGTGCTTGTGTAATTTCCTGACTTTTTTCTGCTAGTTTCCCCCACCTACCAAACACTAGCTCAGCAGTTCATGAGTTGAACCTCATCCTCATTTGAGCCCCTATTTAATGGAGATACTGGGTCAATCGTTCATCTGAACTAGACCAGTGAGATAAAATCAATACTGAGAGTGTCATCAGCATACTAGGTGTTGTTTGCATCCATCCAAATCCAACTCAGAAATACATCAAACAGAAATGGCGATACAAGTAGATGGATGGATGGGCTGCTGTTCTAAAGTTTACTCATGAATAATAAGGATGTAAGGGAGGGCAAGCTACAGTAAAAACAACACAATTAGTGAATGCACCAGGACCTGAGTTCCATGTGATAACCCGGTTAGGAACAGGCATTTCTGCAGACTCCATGAAAGCCACATTATTATTATTTGTGTGTATTACCGTAACATCTAGAAGCCCAAGCCATGGACATGGACCAAGCCATTGTGTCAGCTGTTCTGCAAACACAAAGCAAAACACACCAACCACAATGTGTCTGGCTGCATATTAGACATGATTTAAAAAGATAACAATCATTGTTCATGTTTTTTAAATGTCAGTGTCAGCAATTTTAGACTTTTCTGAGCTGAACTTGGACAGTGCTTTGCACAAAATACGTGTATTTTGCAATGTACTAGGTAACAGGATATATTTTTAAAACCAAGTTAAGGGAAGAGAAGTCAGCTTGGTACTGGCAATAAAAGCCAGATCTCCTATCTCTCAGTACCACAACTGCAACACAGCCTCTGCTAGACAAGTCACAAAACCACTTGGTCTCAGATTTTCGTTTGAGGGTGATAATACCTGCTTATTTATCTCCATGTGTCTGTGAATATTTTATATCACATGGGTGTGATTCTCCATTCTCTTGCCTCTGGTGTAAAGACGACAACTGTGTCTACATGAGAATTAAATGAGAGGCTGGTCCCTAGGGTACATCACCACAAACATTGATAACCTACAACGAACTGTGGGGGAGTGGCCAGTTGACCCTTTACAAACATGGCAGCTACCATGAGTTAACTGCTAATCAATAACTCATGGTTAAAAACTCAAGTGGAAAAACCAACCCTTGTTGATCTGTTTTGAGAGCATTTTGGCAATCCCTTTGTACCCATATTAAACAGGTGTAAATACCCATGATTCAGCGCAGTGGGGAGTCAGACCTTGTATATTTACTAATTTCTTGTATGGTAAAGTATTAGCCCAGTTTACAGATAGGGCAAGTGGACACAGTGTGGAGGGAGTTGTCAGGGTGGTACTGCCATCTAGTGGATGAGACTGAGCAGTAGAAGTCCTGGGTGAGGTGGTGTGGGAAAAGAGAACCGTTTCTATATTCTTGTTTAAAGAAAGGGAAAAATCGAGACATGTACTCGGTAAGGGATAGCCAAATACAACAATAAGGCTTTCAAACTGATCGCACAAATACCAAATGTTGGTGAGGAAACATTGGCTACAATCGCCATCTCAGACAAAGGAGAGTGTTTGCCCCACAAGTGTACTAGTCAAGACTCGGATTGTTGATCTCTGTCCAGTTTTCCCCACAATAAGTTTCCTTTTTGCTCTTGCTAGTCCAGACAAATCCCTGGGAAATGCAGAGAGGAGAGCTGATGAGAGACTTGAGATCACGAGAGTAGTTCTTCCAGAGTGCCCTGTATACCACCGCTGATGGGATGGCCTTCGTTCAGATGCTGGAAGGAAGACTGCCAACTGTGGACAAATGTCTAAAACACTGCACTCCATCATCGCGGGACCTTTTCAAACAAAGTCAGGCTGCAGGAGAATTGATAGCGTCTCAGAGGAATCAATAAAGGCAGCAGAAAAGGGAAAAGGCAAAAGACAGTAGCTTCTTAAATAAGAATTGATTCAGCCCATTGTCCAGTCCTAAGGCAAGGGAACAAGCTCATCAGTAATACCCAGAGGAGATGGGGGATATAATTGTCTCTCTCAGGGAAAGGGTGAAAGCCTGGTGAAAGGTCACAGGGGAAATCAAGATTATCAGAAGGGGAGGGCTTGTTTCCAGACTTCCCAGCGAAGAAGCCAGCTTTGAACTAGCCAAGTTACTCAACACTATGGCTCATTGGTCTCCATCTGGCACTGCTAGTCCTGAGACAGCTGAGCCAGTTGCTGGAGCCCAGTTTCCTGGCCGCTCTGAAGTCTGGAGCGCTTTCCCTCCTCTCTCAGCTCCACAAAGGTGCACCCGACTTCACACAGCACCCCAGAGAGTATGGGGCAGACAACACCCCACCACTGCAGTGCATGAATGCTGAGGCCTTCTCTCTGCTAGCACCAAGTCAGGTGACTTCCTCCTCCACCTCTAGGACACCCCCATCAGGAGGGTGCTTGGGGCAGCCGGAAGGCGTGTGAGTACGGCTCCATTTACGGAGGCAAGGGTAGCCTGAATTCAGTGTGGAGGGGAATTGGAGTCTATGGAGCCCACAGTCCCAGGGGATTCCCCAAGCTCCATGGGATTTGTAGGTCAGACCCCTGCTGGTAGAGATACTCTGGGTCCTCCACGGGAACAATGTGAAGAAAATCCAAGGACTCTCACTTACAGAGCTACTGTGGAAATAGCAGGTGATGGGGATCTTGCTTAAGAACACACAGTTTCTAGTTCAATGCTGTTCACACCAATACATCAGAAAAGAAGCTCTTTCCTCTAGCTGGCCCAGGGCACCCTGCAGCTGCTTTCGTGCTAGTAGGCAATAGAGATGTGGTGTGATCCTTGCCTGACTTCTTTCATGCTAAACCCACAAACGAATAGTACACATCAAAAAAACGCACGTCAGCAAGTTTGCTCCAGTCAACAGAAGTAAGTCAGTGCCAAAATCAATTCCCTTTTTCCATCAGTTAGACCCTACACATTTTAGTTAAAAAATATAATAATAATAATAATAATAATAAACAATAATTATACAGTTTTGGCCACTGCCTTCCACCCACCCCAAATTTATAAATTTATTATGGGGAAAAAAACAAATGAATAAAAACATCCAGACACACAAAAAATACTCTCTCTAATCAAAATCAGGCTCAGCATAGATAACCCAAGTGTGGGAGAGCAGCCATTCTCAGTGGAGTTGGCTGTTGCAGCTGGAAGCTGCATGCTGAAGGACTGGATTTGAACCAGCCATTCTTGATCAGTGCTCCTCCAGAGGTAGGACACGGTGAAGCTTGCTGGCTTGGTGCTCGTTCCCTCTGGGCAACTGGGGTGCAGCTGCACTGGATGGCTCTGAGCTATGGCATGGATCCAGCTCCAGCCTTAATTATAATCACAAGAATCAGATGTGCCTTATTTTGCTGCTTTCCACGGTAGTCATGAACTGTGGCTAAACAGCAATGGAAGAGCAGTGAGTTAATAAAGCCCCCAGCCATAATCCGTCAGAGAAACTAATGATTCCCTCCCTGCGACCAGGCTTTCATTCCCAAGAGCTCTGGCTCAGCTGGGGAGCTCATCAGTACCATGGGAGGCACTTCTGAAGGGAAACTTGACTCATAAATGGACTCAAAGAGCTTGGATCAGATGAAAACCTATCTGATAAATCCTTTCTCACTTAGGAAAACTAGGGCACAGTTGCATGCTTTGGAGGCAGAATGAATCTTTCTCTCCTACTGAACATATCAAATGATGTTGAGCATTTGTAACCAGCTGAATCAATGCAATCAACTGGATGGTTTTCAAGCACTGGGCCAAAATCAAAGAATTATAGAATCATTGAAGATTATGGTTGGAAGGGCCCTCAGGACATCATCTAATCCAACCTCCAGCTCATAACAGGACAAACCCCAACTAAACCATCCCAGTCAGGGCTTTATCAAACTGGGCCTTACAAACCTCTATGGATGGAGATTCCACCACTTCCCTAGGTAACCCATTCCAGTGCTTCACCAGCCTCCTAGTGAAAAAGTTGTTCCTAAAGTCCAACCTAGACCTCCCCTACTGCAACTTGAGATCATTGCTCCGAGTTCTGCCATCTGCCACCACTGAGAACAGTCTAGCTCCATCCTCCCTGGAACCTCCTTTCAGGTAGTTAAAGGCTGCTATCAAATCCCCCCTCACTCTTCTCTTCTGCAAACTAAACAAGCCCACATCCCTTAATCTCTCCTCATAAGTCATGTACTCCAGTCCCCTAATCATTTTTGTTGCCCTTCTTCGGACTCTTTCCAATTTTTCCACATCCTTCCTATAGTGGGGGGCCCAAAACTGGACACAATACTCCAGATGTGGCCTCATTTGTACGAATAGAGGGGAATAATCACTTCCCTCAATCTGATGACAATGCTCTTACTAAAGCACCCCATTATGCTGTTAGCCATCTTGGCAACAAGGGCACACTGTTGACTCATATCCAGCTTCTTCTCCACTGTAACCCCCAGGTACTTTTCTGCAGAACTGTTGTCTAGCCATTCAGTCCCCGGTTTGTAGCAGTGCATGGGATTCTTCGGTACTACATGCAGGACTCTGCACGTGTCTTTGTTGAACCTCATCAGATTTCTTTTTGAACCAATCTGTAAACTGGTAATTTAACTGTAATTTAATGCAAAATAAATTAGTAAATATACAGGGTCTGTGTAGGTCGCTCTGTTTCCTGTCTCTACCCTCTAGTGTATCTACCACTCTCCCCAGCTTAGTATCATCTGTGAACTCGCTGCGGATGCAATCCACCCCCTCTTCCAGATCATTAATGGAGATGTTGAACAAAACCAGCCCCAGGGCACTGCACTTTGATACCAGTAGCCAACTAGACATCGAGCCATTGATCACTACCCGTTGAGCCCAACGATCCAGCCAGCTTTCTATCCACCATACATCTACCATCCAACGCACACTTCTTTATCTTGCTGGGAAGAAAACTGTGAAAGAATGTATCAAAAGCTATGCTAAAGTCAAGATCTATCACGTCCACCTCTTTCTCTACATCCACAGAGCCAGACACCTCGTCATCGAAGGCAATCAGGTTGGTCAGGCATGACTTGCCCTTGGTGAATCCATGCTGACTGTTCCTGATCACCTTCATCTCCTCCAAGAGCCAACGCAGGACCATTCTCCTTCTCTTCTTGCCTTAGGTTTGAGGAAAGACAACCCAAAGATTCTGAGGTGGAAAACTGGCAGCCAGTGGGTTACCTGGAGCTCAAACAACCGCCCTAGTCTGAGCTACAGGATTGATTGGAGTTCCGCTTTCTGCTGCAGATGAATTATTCTGCGTGGAAGGAGAGGTGTTTTTTTCCCTAAGCATGCATCTAGTGGATCGTTAAAACAAACAGCACACCAACAGGCTTCTGCAAGCAGACACAGAAGGCAAGGATGAAGATTAAGGGAGCCACTGTTTCAACCATAACATACTTCACATTACAAATATGACTGTTATTCAAAAGCCTGCGCACTAATCTTTTCCTTCTTTGTGACCTAACATGGACCTTCACCCGCAGCACTGGTTTTGCCTTGTATTGTGTTAAGGAGATTTGTGCTTTTAAGCTACTTTTTTTTTTTTTTTTTTTTGCAAGAGATAACAGCATTTTCCAACTCCTGGTTACAATCTCTGCGTCTTGCTCGGGGCTCTGCTAAGTGCAACATAATATTTAGAAATCCGTCACATTAAAAAGGGTTTTCTACACCTTGAGTCAAATTCTGACTTCAGTTACACTGATTTTAATGACTTGCCCAGGACTAACAGAAACTAGAATGGGCCTTTTGATATTTTTCCTGCCTTTCCTATTTTTCCATACAGTAAGTCTAAACTCCACCGGTTTCAGTACTGTGAGCTAAGGCCTTTCATGAACCTTCAGGCTAATACGTACTGTGTAAAGAACATGTATATATGATAGATTCTCTTTACTGTCTTTCAAATTTTATGATCTAACTAAGTGAATGATCTAACTAGGTGAATTTAGACAAGAAGGCCTGGTCCTATAAAGACTTATGCAGATACTTAACTATAGGCATGGTGAGTAACCCATTAAATGGAACCACTTTAATTTATCGAGTTATGCACACACTTAAGTCTTCATAGGATCATGGCCATATATAGGATTCATGAGAGAGACAAGCTCTAGGATCTAAATCCATAATATAGTTTGCATATATATGTTATCTAAAATACACACACTCCTGTATTTATAAAAATAAAATATAAGGGTTATAATATAAAAATGTTCTAGCTCTGCCAGATTAGCTTTTTGAACTGCTTCTACCCTATCACTGACAGTATCAAGGTCCCAAGGCTGAATCACAATCTCCCCTTTTTTATTAGTTACACTGACCCTACAAAGGAACACAACAACTGCAATCAAAGGGAGGTGGCAAATTGCACAGGCCTGATAATGAGTAAGTGCAGCAAACTTAGTTTACAAGCTACTGGTGCTATCCAAACAAATTTCAGCCTATGTTTCTTTGAAGTAGTAAGGATAATGAACAAATTCACAAAAATAAGCCTGCTTGCAAAGCGAAAAGAGACCAAAATCTATTGACTAAATTGCACATTACCAGTAGTTTCATTAACACTCTTTATCTCTCTCTATATACCATGTAAAGTTTCAGCAGTCATTTCACATGAGTTGAAAAACTTGCAGTAGCAGAAAAGGGTGTTTTAATTCTCTTATTTTAGCTAGTCAGCCAATTATATGGCATTGAATAAAGCTTCAAATGGTACATGGGTTCATAGATTTTAAGACTACCATTAGGAACATCTAGTCTGACAACCTGCATAACACAAGCCAAAGAAATGATAATAAAATATATTTGCGAAGAGTGAGCAGTTCTCATAGACTCAGAGACTTTCAGGCCAGAAGCGACCATCAGTGTCCTCTAGGCTGCACATTGCAGGCTATAAAACCTCACCTACCCATTCCTGTAATAGACCCATAACCTCCAGCTGAGTTACTGAAGTCCTCAAGTCACGGTTTAAACACTTCAAGTTACAGAGAAGCCACAATTTACACTGGTTTAAACCTGCAAGTGACCTGTGTCCCATGCTGCAGAGGAAAGAGAAACTTTCCAGGGTCTCTGCCAATCTGACCCAAGGTAAAATTCCTTCCCAACCCCAAATATGGGTTGTTATAAAAGAGACAATATTTAAACACTTGGTGGAGGTAGCTCCGGAAAGACCATATCTGAAGACTTCTTCAATAACCACAAAAGAGGCCATTTTTGGTTCTCAGTATCACAGACCACATATGGGGCAGATCTTCACTCTTCATTTACTGGGTCCTTGCAATTGTTAAGAGCTGCTACCAAGACTGGAATTTCTTTGAAGTCATCTTTAACCTTGGTACATTTTGCATCTCCGGGATCTGAGCATGAGGAAGTAAAATGGGACGTCTAAACTTTGGGATCAATTAAAATTTCTTTGCCAGGGCATTCAGTCTACCTGGGAGCTTGCAAGATGATCATCTGTATCGCTTGACGCATGCTTCATTATTCAAACCAATTACACAAAAGACACATTGCAGGCATGGATGGATGCCACACTGCATTTCTTACCTTAGACAAATTGTCGAGCCAGGCTTATGCCAACATTCAGTGAACAATGTTATTCTTTTGGAGTTGTTCCAGTCTACTAGATAAATGCAGAATGTATCCATTACTCCAGGGAGTGGAGGGGGGAAGAATGCCCATCAACCCAAAATATGCCAGGGCTGAATGATTTTAATTTGTTCACTTAGAACACTCCTTAGAATGTAAAATGCATTTTAAACAAGCTTGTGATTGAGGATATATTTCTAGTTAGCAGGGTTTAAACGGTGACACCTTATTGTACGGCAGTTTGACCTGTTCTTTCTTTTGAAGCAGAGGTGATCCGAACGAAAGTGATGTAGCATTTGCTAAATGAATGCGCTGAGAAATTTCACTTCATGCTCTCTGAAACCCTTTGACTGTCCCGTCTAGTTAATGACTCCTGAAATAGCGTGAGATGGAGGGAGCTCTCCCAGAGTTGGTGAGGTTAATCGCCTTCACCTTGAAAAGCTGCAGGTTTCACTAGAAGCGTTGGGATTGCTCATTCATTAGGTAAATTCTGTATCTCTTAATCAGAACAGACGAATTGGGAAATCAAACAGCTGTTCAATATGAAGTTTATTTTACACTGTGCTGAAGCGTATTAAAAATGGTATCAAACCACCTACCCTTTATATCCCCACACTGAAAACATTGTTAACTAACAAGGTGGAGTTGGTGTAGAACACCTTCTCCCGGCCACGGTATGCACCTCGCTTCACCATCACCTCCCACCCATCACACACCTACAACCCTGGACACCAACCATCCTGGCGGTAGAGAGAGGTGTATGCTGATGTCATCCTGAGGTCTGGCAAGGGGTTTATGGGAAGAAGCATGTAGGCTGTTGTGACGGGTTTCCTGGCCTCTGCGATTTGTGACTGTGGTGCCTGAGTGGGAGTCATGTCCGTAGCGATGGTAGGGCTGTAGGATACAAGTGACTGCTTCGAAGACGCAGCTCGGCGTGTAGAAGAAAGTCGTTTCTTGCATGCTAGCACTTTATGTGATCGAGGCTGGGGATCAGTGGGTGGATTTCATGCTTAGAGTTAAAGTTTCATGTTTTCAGGTGGTGACGCGCTCATAGCGATGCCTCTGGTGGGAGCCATCCAAAGAGGTGGGAGGTACGGGGGTGGGGAGTCTGGTGCGGGAGTTCAGAGTGCATGAGTCTGGGTTCATGCTGCACAGTATGTCCTGGGAAAGGAGGAAGGTGCTGGTTGACAGGGAAGGAGGTTAGCCCATGTAGGGTTTTCTCAAATATTCAGAGGGTGCCAAGGCACCTCAAGCTTTGAGCTGCCTTCGCAATGCTGCTTCCCAGCTCCAGGCTTCAGCTGGTCCTTGGTTCCTCAGCTTCACCGACCAGAAAGTCTGCAGTGATCTGGGAAGCAGGGTCTGGGTGAGAGCTGGATCTGGAGAATAGGCCTGGGAACTCCAATCAGAGCCCAGCTGGTGAAGCCCTTGTGCATATTAGGTCTTCACTGACTCAGCTTTGAGATCGGCCCTGGGACTGGTTCTGTTAAATATTTTCATCAATGAGTTAGATGACCTCTCAAAGTCCTTCCAGTCCTACACTTCTATGATTCTAAGATCCACGAGAATGATAAAAGGATTAGAAAATAAACCTTATAGAGTATATACTCTGTATAGGGTATAGAGTACAATCTATTTAACTTAACCTAGAGCAGGTTAAAGGGAGACTAACTGACACTCTATAAGTACCTACACAGTGAACAAATACTTGACAATGGGCTCTTCGATCTAGCAGAGAAAGGTCTGACACAATCCAATGTTTGGCAGTTGAAAGTAGATGAATTGAGAGTGGAAATAAGGTGAACATTTTAACCAGGAGAGTAATTGAGCCCTGGAACAATTTCCCAAGGGTTATGGTGGATTCTTCATCACTGACCATTTGCAAATGAAGATGGGATGTTTTTCTAAAGGATCTGCTCTGCAGCCAGAGTCTGCATCAGAGGCTGGGCAGAGGAGCAGGGATTTGGAGCAGAAACCAGGAACAGACAGGGGTCTGGGAAATGGTGGACAGAAACAGGCTAGAAGGCAAGGTTCATCTAGCAGCCAACCAGGGACTCACCTAATTGCTCAGACAACTTCCTGTGCCTTTTTCTGGTAAGTTGCGTGGCCCAGCTAGTCAGGGGGCTGGACATCTCCTCCAACAGGAGTTTTGTGGGAGGAGCCCTTTCTGAGCTGGAGCTTCACCGGCCCCTGTCTCCAGGGAGTTCAGACGAGTTGCGAGGTGGCTCTCATTGCCTGAGCAGTGTCTTGGGGACCTCGGGACTCGGGTTCAAGGGCTATCTCTCACAGTCAGACTAGATGATCACAATGGCTCCTTGACTTGGTAGCTGCTTGGTGAATGATCAGCCTTTTACCTGCGGGCTGCACCCTGGGACAATGGGCTGCTGGGTGTTACAAGCCAGCTGCAAGAGGAGCATCCACTGCAGTGTATTCTCCTTTGCTTAGAGCAGTGGGACGCCACCAGAGCAGGGGAAGAAGCAGGGAAACTCCAGCAGCAAATTTTGGTAAAAGGAGGAAGCAGTGGCCATTCACACACTTATTGAGTGTCCCTTACAAATGAGTGCAAGCAAATTCTTGGACAGGTTTTTCAGTTAGTTACCCACACACAAACTGTCTGCAAAGTGCTCTCTTTGCAAGTTCAGATAAATAAGTGATAAATTTATATGGAAAATTTTGATTGCTTACTTTTACATGAACTTACAGAGCTGCACAGATCTAATTAGCATATGTCTTGCATTAATTTGCACATACAAATATGTTTGCTGCACTATCAAAAAATTCCTTGAACAGATTGTCAAGAATATTGACATGTAAAGAGAGAAACATCAAAACTAAACATTCCAGAGATGCTGTTGCTGCTGAAATTCGACAGTGTTCAGGTGTAAGATCTTCAAATACTTAATACAAAAGCCAAAGAGGAGCTATATGAAAAGGAAAGAGCAACAGAAAATGGGAAAAAAATCTATTTAAAAAAATCCTTTATATTCTATAGCAGTGAAACAAAACTCAGAGACATCAGAGGGCTTATTGTACCTCTGGATATGCAATCACAGCACGAATCTTAAAGAAGAATCACATACAAAAGATTATGGTATCTTTCTGGAAATCACAGAATTAGTTTGAACATTTCTTCGAGCGGAAAGGTAGAGAGATTGATTCGTGACTCACTTGTACCTATGTTTACTTTGATGTGTTTGCTTTTTGCATGGTTTAATTAGAAGCAGCAAAAACCAAGATGTCCCCTGAAAATCCGACGTGCATTCGCCAACTGACACACTGAGTATGTGTTTCCCAAATTAAAATCACGCTCACTCTTAGCTGTCTATTTTTATTACCCAGCTCTTTACTGCCCCCACAATATAAGACGGCATCTAACATTCCAAACCTCTGAACAGCTGCGAAAAGCCCAGGCTGTTTAAAAAAAAATTTTTCAACCTGCCACAAAAACATGTCCTTCTTTTACCTTTCTGTAGAGGCTGTAAAGTGAAGTCTGCATGGAGAGCCTAAACCCTTCCTCTTCATGCGTATGCAGGAGTGCTTTTTATTATCTGAGCACCTACTGTTGGTGCTGCAGAATCTCCAGCTTATTCAGTGCAGAGGCTCGATGGTGCACCGGGAATGAAGATGAAACAGGACAATCAAAGACTGGATGCATACACACCAGAGGGAGGAGTTAAGGTTGTCAGTTAAGGGCGGAATTAAGGACGGAGTTAAGAGGGCAGAGTTAAGGCCTGCTACCTCCGCACTGCTCTCAACTACCCTGTCTTTCACCACTACACCTATCCCAAACCCAACTCACCTGACTTCCCTGCACTGACAGCTTCCATTCAGTACCCACTCAATTGCCTGGTGTGGTGTTGCTCCATGCCCTAATCCCACCACTGCTCTGGAAAAGGTGTATTGACCTTTGCATCTTTGAAAATGATTTGTATATGACAATAAGGTTCAGTTTAGGGTCATGGAGGATTTGCAAATTATGTAATGAGTGATTTTATGAACAATCTGCATAACTTTGCAGAGTTACCCAAAACTTGCACAGTTACCCAATTTGCTCAGAGTTACCCAAAACTTATCTGCTCTGTGTGTACGATCTAATCAGCATGCTGAATGAGCTGGAGTTCTGTGGAAGAAAAGAGACTGAGCATGTAAGTGCAAACACACAAAGGACAGAGTGAAGGTTGTATAAGGATCTTTGGCATTTCTTGACTCTGGAGCACTTCACTTGGCTTTTAAAGACTGAATTTCTGAGCTATTTCAAGAGGAAAATAAGAGAATTCCCCCCACTTGCCAAATTCTGCATTGTGGAACTTTTTGCTAGATAGTCACATGTCCATTAGCACACTCTCACTGAAAGCACATTTTGTTCAATGAATGATGCAATGGTCCATGGCAAGTCTTACCTTGTTCCATACACATCCTCAGCGATCATATGGAATGCGGCATATGCCCTAACTTCAGAGCCTGCACGCATTTTATATGCATGTGTACTCTGAATGAGATGGAGACTTTTAAAATGTGCAATATAATCTGAAATTTCATGGAAATTTGTTATGCATGGCTGTGCCAGCAGATTATCAGATGACTGTTGTTTTAAAACCTGCTTTTAAAAAACAGGAGTTCATTTATTTAGAATATAATCTCAGTTGATCTTAGTGAAGCACTGCATGCATCCAACTGAGTTCTGAGCCAAACTTTGTCTCTACACTCATATGCTGAGGCTCCAGAGCTTTCAAAAAAGTTACATGCTTTCTTCATCTAAAGGCATAAGTGTATTCCCCTCCCCCACACACTCACTCATTCCAACCTTGTACTCATAAATGGATGAGAAGTTTTGGATTACACAGCACAAAAAAACGTACCTTGAACAAAGGCAAGACCTGGGCTTGTCAGCCTGAAAGGTGAACATTCACAAATGCAAAATGCCCATTAGAAAAAAAACATGAAGGCAACTTTAACTGTAGCTGGTGTGGGTGGGCCTGAGCAAATAATTGATTTGTCGGTTCGGTGGCCAAACCAAAAACATAATTCAGTTAATTTAGAACTGAAACTTACTTTGTTTTGGGTTTTCTCAGTGAAAAAAAATAAAAAGAATACCTTTTGGGTCTATGGAAAAGTTTCAAAATATTTAAAACAACATGTTGATTCAAAATTAAGTGTCAAAATGACCTATCTCGACATTTACAAAAGCTTTGTTTTCTGGGGAGTTCCAGCAACTTTACTATTTGTCCAAAAAAAAAAACTTCACCTGGTTGTAGCAGTGACACGTTTCAGCTATAACACAAGTTTGCCATGCTGATAGGTTTGTTTTAGGATGTAGCACCAGAATGTCCTCTAAACAAGGGCTGCACCATTAGATGGTACAATGTGGTGGATATTGTGTTGCAACACACTTCCCCATGCCAAATGATTCAACCCAACCAAATCATAAGCTAATTGGTCTTAGCATTGGCCTAGTTAGTCAGCAGTCTTTTAAAATGGTACGTTTAAAAGATCCAGCTAATTACTTCTTTGTCCTTGAAAATCACTAGCTAAGATATAAACCCATGCATGACGTAAGCTTAATTAAAAGTAAGAAAGCTGGAATTAGTGCTTCATCTGAGACAAGTTTGATTGCGGGTTTCAAATTTATACAACTATGGTAACTGCCACACAACAAGCAATAGTCGTAATGTGCTGTATGCATATTAAGGCAAAACAACATGTTTCACAAGAATAGCGTTTATGATCTTGCCAGCATGTAACATGACGCAAACGATTAATATTTTAATGATGTAAGATCATTTAAGAGTTCTTATATTGGCAAAGAGATGAGGGTTAAAATCCCGTCCCAAGCTGTGTTGCTTCTTGCCTCACAAACTGAACTGAAATCAGTGGAATCGCCATATTTGGGGTCGGGAAGGAATTTTCCTCCGGGGCGGATTGGCAGAGGCCCCGGAGGTTTTTCGCCTTCCTCTGCAGCGTGGGGCATGGGTCGCTTGCTGATGGATTCCCTGCAGCTTGAGGTCTTCAAATCTCACTTTTGAGGATTTCAATAACTCAGTCATGGGTTCGGGGTTGTTATATATGTGTATGGGTAGGGTTTTGTGGCCTGCCTTGTGCAGGAGGTCAGACTAGATGATCATATTGGTCCCTTCTGACCTATGAGTCTATGAGTCTATGAGTCATTTGTGGAGTAACGTGTTACTCAGCACATGTAAGGGCATCAGAATGCGATCTTTAGCAACCTGATGTTATCAGCCATCTGATGACTTATCACGCCGTGTGTTTCAATCTTCCACAAAGGGATGTGTCAGCAGGAGCAAAGCACAGCTTGCATCCAATTGATTTCTTCAGAGCAAGTTGGTAGGCCCAGTGGAATGAGGTTATGGTTCAAAATAGCAACAGTAATGATCATCTAAACCTCCAGGTTCCCAGCTTCATTTCTCTTGTCTGTCCGTCTTGAACGGTTACTGCTCTAGCAATGCTCCATTACTGCCTGGCTGATAGCAAACGCTGCAGTTGTGATGCTGGACATGATAGTGAAAAAATGGCCATTTATCTAAGCTGATGATGGCATTGCTTGCCGACAAAAAGCAGGGCAAAAGGAGGGATCGTGATTGTGATTTTTGTGGGTAGCTGATCTTCCTCCCCATTGTGAGCTGAATAAATCATGACCTGAGTTGTATTATATTTACTTTTTACGGAAGGGTCCGAAGTGAATTTGGATTGTGGGTTCAGTAAATGCAGGACAGTATAAACAAGGATAGTATTGTTTGAAAGTTTCCTGGTACCTTTTTATTGTGAGGCCAGGTATTCTTCGTATTCATGGGTATTCTCAATACTTAGAATGGCAAATACATTTTATGTTAGCAATTCTTTATTTGGCAGTAAAAAAGGTTAACAAAACTTTTAAAAACAACGAGAGTTCTCTAGCACCTTAAGGACTAACAAATTTCTGCGGGCGTGACCTTTCGTGGGCTGCAACCCACTTCATCAGATGCCCACGGAAACTTACGCCTGCAGAAATTTGCTGTATGCAGACTAGCACGGTTACCCGTCTAAAACTTTTAAAGTTTCCCGATATATATTATCATCGTTAGTTATAACACAGGTGAGATGCAGCAGATGCAAATACCTCCCAGAACAGCAGTGGGGTCTACCTTTTTAGTTTTAGATCTTTCCTAAACAGTGATGGTCTCATGGTTAAGACCCTGGACTGGAGAGCTGTATTTAATTCCCAGCTCTTCCACAGCTTCCCTGTGAGGCTGTGGAAAAACCACTTAATCTGTCTCTGAAGAGTTTCGATGATTATATTACATTTGTTGAAATGATAATGTCAGAATCAAACATTTTAGAATATTTTAGTTTGTGAAAAAGTCTCAGATTTCTGCTTTTCATCCCATTTTCCCCAGGGGAAATTCTGCAATTTTGACATTTCATTTCATTCCCAAAATGGGGTGAAAAGAAATGTCAGAATTGCAGAATTTCCCATGGGACAGGAATTCTGATTTTTGATCAGCTCTCATGGATGGGCTGAGCCCTGCAAGACTAGAGTGAGACAATGCAGGGGCCAGGAACTAAAAACACAAGTGTTTGAAGAACAGCTAGTACCTTTCTTAGCTCTCTATGACCCAACAAAATTTTCCACCTTCTGACAGTGACTTTATTAAATAAAATTTCAGATTATTGCCGGATTTGAAAAGCACTCCATGATATACCGTCTCAGATCTCTTGGTGGCATCTGGGATTGTTTGTTGTTTATATTCTTTTATCCTTTTAACATTCAGATAGTTCCATTTTTTAAAAACTTACATAGTCAAGGGACCAGATTACCATCCCATTGACTTTGCTATGACCTGATTATCCTTTTCTAGCCTCTGGCAAAAATGGGTTCTGTCCTGCAGCCAATATGCCAAGTGAGTAGGCCTACCTCTGATGGCTGTAACTCCTTTGGGCATTTCCATTTGCCTTAATGGGAGCAAACCCCCCACTTTCACCCCCCAAGATCAATTCATAGTCATTAGGGTGTGACCCATATGGCTGGGCATTTTATGGAAATCTCTAGGGGCTGGCTAGCAAAGCCACAAAGAATGATGTGTAAATCATCAACACACCTGGTGACTGAGCACAACCTGAAAGCTGTGTTCCTTCCTCTATTAGCCTTTCTACTCCCCCCACCCAAAGTAGCTGTTGAGGGGCGGGGAATAGGGAAGCTTTGGGTCCATGCTCCTACTTGGTCAGGGCATAGGAACAATTGACTATTGGACAATAGTGCAGGAAGGAAGCAGGGAAGGAAGTGTCACTCAGAAACACCCCTCTGAGTCACAATGCTTTCAAGGACTACTTCCGTTGACACACCACCCACTTCTCATTGCTACACAAAGCCCCACTAGACTCCTCAACATGTACTTCTAACCTGCCAGGACCTGTCAAATCTCTCAAGAACATCTGGTTTCCTGAGCCTTCTAGACCAAAAATATCCAGAGAAGTTTGCTCCTGTATCCAAACTCTTAGATGAAGACGATGACTACATATGTACTTGGCGCTGTAGAAGAGGCAAATGTGGTGACAGATGCTATCTTGGAGAGTTCATAGGCTAGAAGAGTCAGATTCTTATCCAGGAACTCATTCAAGTCAAACCAATGAATCCATAAAAGTTTGTCCATCTCGAGTTCAAATCAGAATTCTCTAATTGCCAAGGAATTGCTCTTTACTACCAAGTGTGAGACCCCTATGTCTATTTCCAACCCAAGATCTCCCTCTCTGAGCTGGCTATGAGGAAGCAGAATAGGTTGTAAGAAAGAAAGGCCTCAAAAGTTGTCCAAAAAAGTAAAACTACTGACACTGTATTACAGACAGGCTGAGTCCTTTGAAGTTAAAACTAATAATCTCCCCCAAACTATTTTCCCTGTGAAAGTGCAAACAGCATTTCAAATAGATGATCCCACTGTAATCAAACTCCTGATCTTATCAGTTAGTTAATCATCAGCCCAGAATATCTAGTTCCAGCTTTAGTTAACGGATTATAAAATTACTTTTGGAAGAAATAAATAAAGGTAAAAATACATCAGTTGTCTTACAGAGCTGTATAAAATGATGCTACTTTAGAAAGATCAGAATTGGGATTGACAGCTGTAACATTTTTGCTTCCTTAGAGAGGAAAAAATTCTGTGAACACCCAACTTTTTTTCTGAGTCAGTTTTAGTTATTTCTATTAAAAAAGTGCCTAGAGGTCCCATCTGAGATGAAGATCCCATTCTGTTAGCTATTGTACACACACGTAGTAAGAGACTGTAAACTCTTCAGAGCAGAGACTGTCAAAGAGAGCAGACAGAAAAAGGGAAATAGGGAAAAAGGGAATATTATGATCCCCATTGTACAGATGGGGAACTGAGGCACAAAGAGGCAAAGTGACTTGCCCGAAGTCACACAGGAAGTCTGAAGCAGAGCTAGTAATTGAACCCAAATGTCCTGAGTCCCAGTCCAGTGCTTTTAAGATCATCCTTGATTTCCAGATTATTCTGAGTGTGTTTTCTTAGTGCACTTAAGACCATAAGCACAACCAGACTAAGTCAGACCAATGGTCTGCCTAGCCCAGTATCTTGGCTTTGATCATGGCCAATGCCAGATGGTTCAGAGGAATAAACAGAAGAGAGTAATTCTGAGTGATCCATCCCCTGTCACCTATTCCCAGTTTCCAGCAGTTGGAGGTCTAGGGACACTCAGTGCATGGGGTTGCGTCCCTTACCATCTTGGATAAAGCACTGATGGATGTTGGCTTTCTCCTTTGCAATCATGCACAAGACACCATTGAGGCTGAAAGCAGGGGTCCGTTTATTTGCTGCAAGCACCTTCCCTTATAGCTTTTTCCATCATATTATTGCGCATGCATTTCTTACAGCAGTAAACAAGTATCACAGCAGTGAGTGCCTTTTCACACATCCCAATCTGATCGGTTAGGACTAGCTGAGAAGCGCATGGGGAGGCCGTAATCAGTATATACTTCGCTAGTTCCCAAAACAACACCTGTGCTTCGCTAGTTCCCAAAACAACACCTGTAGGGTCATCTGGAGGCCAGCCAAGACCAGGGTGTGCCCAGCAGTCTCGTCTGGCTCCACATAACCCTACAGATGGACCTATTCTCCATGAACTTATCTAATTCTTTTTTGAACTCAGTTATGCTTCTGGCTTTCACAAGATTCCCCGACAATGAGTTCCACAGGTTGACTGTACATTGTGTGAAGAAGTACTTCCTTATGTTTGTTTTAAACTGCTGCCTATTAATTTCATCAGGTGACCCCTAGTTCCTGTGTTATGTGAAGGGAAAAATAACACTTCTCTATTCATTTTCTCCATACCGTTTCTGAGTGTATAGACCTCTGTCATATCCCTCCTTAATCATTTCTTTTCTAAGATAGACAGTCCTGGTCTTTTTAATCTCTTTGCATATAGAAGCTGTTCCATAACCACATATATATAGAGAGAGACAGGGCATCCAGAAATATTCAAGATGTGGGCGTACCATGGATTTATATAGTGGCATCAAGATATTTTCTATCTTACTATCTATCCCTTTCCTAATGGTTCCTAACATTGTGTTAGATTTTACAACTCCAGGTGCACATTGAGTGAATGTTTGCAGAGAACTATCCATGATGACTCCAAGATCCTTTTCTTGAATGGTAACAGCTAATTTAGACCCCATCATTTTGCATGTGTATCTGGGATTGTGTTTCCCAGTGTGCATTACTTTGCACTTATCAACATTGAATTTCATCTGCCACTTTGGTGCTCAGTCACCCAGTTTAGTGACTTGTTCAGTTTTCTAACTCTTCACAGTCAGCTTTGGACTGAACTATCCTGAGTGATTGTGTATCACCTACAAACGTTGCTAGGTCACTCTTCACCCCCTTTCCCAGATCATTTATGTCTATGGTGAACAGCATTGGTCCCTCTGCAGATCCTTGGAGGCCCTGCTGTTTACCTCTCTCCAGTCTGAAAACTGATCATTTATTCCTATTCTTCGTTTCCTATCTTTTAACCAGTTACTGATCCAGGAGAAGACTTTCTCTTTTATCCCATCCCTCCCTACTTTGCTTAAGAGCTTTTCGTGAGGGACCTTGTCAAAAGCTTTTGGGAAGCCCAAGTGCACTATATTGACCTGGTCACTCTTATCCATGTTTCTTGATCCCCATAAAAAAATTCTAATAGATTGATGAGGCATGTTTTCCTTTTACAAAAAACATGTTGACTTTTCCCCAACAAATCGTGCTTTTCATTTCAGTGTCTGGTTATCAAGGAGACTGTGCAAAGTGTAGTAATTAATTATAGCTGAGAACTCCACTTAGTCTCCATCTCAACCATTTTTCTTGTCCTCCTGCCCATTTGAAAATCCCTAGACTGGTCACATAAAGCCACCACTTCTCTGGAGTTTGTACCACATTGTGCAGAAAACATAGGGCCAATATGAAACCTGTAGGATCAGGCCTATAGTTTTATAACACAAGCCATTGCTGAAGGTCTGGTCTTGAGATGCTGCATGCCCTCAAATCCCTTCACGTCAGTGGAGCTGAGTGAGCGTAGCACCTGTATTGATCTGGGGCTGTGTCTCGGATGCCTGGACATGGACGAGAACCCTGTTGTGCGAAATGTTGGACGAAGAAAAGTTGGACTCAGCTCCTAGGATCAGCCAATCTAAGTGTAAGCCAAGAGACAATAGATGGATACAGACAGAACCATGGGGGAGCACAAGGAAAGAACAAACCAATACCGGTCAGCGAGATGGGCAGTGGTGTCACACATCAGATGCCTACCCATTGTCAGCTATGTCAAGAATATGCCGTGCCCCTCTGAGATCTGGGGCTTGCCCCCCGGCCCTGAGTTCCCTGCTCTCTCTGTGTGCTCTGCAAATGGAAAGCTAGTGGTTCTTGTGATGAACGGGGCACATGCTGCCACAGCTCCATTCTTTAACAAATAAACACGTCTACGCCATGTCACAACAAATTAGACACTACTTATTGCTCTCCATTGAGCCAGATGGAATCAATAATCAGCAGGGAGTTGGCACCAGATTCATTAAAGGCTTCAGTAATAATACTTGGACCCACGAGCTAGTTTTCCCTGTAGGGAGGAAACTGGGCTAAAACATTTATCTGCTCAACTGAAAGTAATGGATAATACTCATTTTATATTGTGCCCTTTTACCATCTAAAACAGCTGAGCTTTCTTCTAAATAATACATGAGATGTCTCCTTATGCACCCACCTGATAATTGTACTGTGCAGTCTGGTGGAAAGAATCTGAAATACAAACAGAGCAGCAGTCCTTCGCTGCTTAGTCTTTCATGCTTCTCTTTTCCTGGCTGAAGTACATTGATACATGTAAATGGATTTTATATATATATTGAAATGCCACCATTGTGTTAATCACAAGTAGCCAATCAAGCCATTGTTTCTAAAGTATGTGGTGTATATAATAATAGTGATAATGAAATATTACATCCCAGGTCAAACACAAGGCAAGATGTGAAATATGGCAGTAATATTGGACTGATAAATTAGACTGAGTCTATTGTGCTGTTCGTCCTCTTAGTAAAAGATCATCCCAGCCCCAAATAAATTTAATCTTGTCCCTGCAAACACGGACGTATTAACATTATTCCTACCAGTAGTTCCATTGAAATCAACGTGATGGGTCCTAGAAATAAAACAATACGTGTAATTGCTGCAGGATCCGGGCTCAAACAGACAAGACAGACAAAATGTGGGAGAAAACAAGTACCATCACCAGCTTTTTTTACACATAAGAAAGTGAGGTGCAGAGAGTTTAAGGCCACAATCCTGTAAATACTTAGGCATATGCTTAATTTTATGCACATGACTCTGGACCGCTTCATTGTGGAAACTTGAACAGACATCTCATGGTTTAACAGATCAAGGCCTAAGACATTTTCCTACAGTCACACAAGGTTTCTGTGGCAGAGCCAAGAATTGACTCTAGATCTCTGGAGCCTGACTCCAGCAAACCATCATTCATCACCGTGTCATTGATTAAAATAAAGCTCGGTTGGTATTTACCATCTGACAGCTGGCTGATGCTTTGTGTGAGATGAACAGCGATCTCAGCCTACTTCCCAGGAAAGAGAGATCCATGTCACGCAGCACACCATCATAAATGGCAGTTCTTTTGTGGCCGACTCAGCAGAGAAGCCAAGGACTGATTTGGCCATGGAGACCAGAGTCCCCTCCGGTGACCACTTTAATTTAAAAAATAATTATCAAATTAATTAAGTTTTATATTACAATCATATTAAGAATTGCTAATAAAAGAAGATGAAGGAGGTTAATCAGCAGAAGTATGAGTACTTTTCTGGAAAGGACCATAATCCAGCTCTCCTTGAAGTGTCATTCTCAATAACTAGCCATAGCCCAGCATCACTATATTCAGGCATGCTCCCTTGCGTGCAATTTTGTACGTCAAAAAATATTCTAAATATAACAACTGCATCTATAAAGTGCCACCTACCTTCCACTCCCCTGCTAAATTATTCAGGGCATTTTACATCATGTATCATAGAATCATAGAAGATTAGAGTTGGAAGGGACCTCAGGAGGTCACCTGGTCCAACCCTCTACTCAAAACAGGACTAACCTAAGCTAAATCATTCTAGCCAGAGCTTTGTCAAGCCGCAGCTTAAAAACCTCTTACAATGGAGATTTCACCACCTCTCTAGGTAACCCATTCCACTGCTTCACCACCCTACTAGTGGAAAAGTGTTTTTTCTAATATCCAGCCTAGACCTCCCACACTGCAACTTGAGACCATTGCTCCTTGTTCTGTCATCTACTACTATTGAGAACAGCCTAACTCCATTTTCCCCGGAACCTTCTTTCAGGAGTTAAAGGCTGCTATGAAATCCCTCCCTCATTCTTCTCTTTTGCAGACTAAACAGGCCTAGTTCTTTCAGCCTCTCCTCATAAGTCTTGTGCTCCAGCTCCCTCATCCTTTTTGTTGCCCTCCGGTGGATTCTCTTCAACTTGTCCACATCGTTTTTGTAGTGGGGGGCCCAAAACTGACACAATACTCCAAATGCAGCCTCACCAATGCCGAATAGAGGGGAATAATCACGTCCCTTATCTCCTGGCAATGTTCCTATCAATGCAGTCCAATATGCTATTAGCCTTCTTGGCAACCAGGGCACACTGCTGACTCATATCCAGCTTCTTATCCACTGTAACCCCCAGATCCTTTTCTGCAGAACTGCTGCCTAGACAGTCGACCCCCAGTCTGTAGCTGTGCTTGGGATTCTTCTGTCCTAAGTGCAGGACTCTGCACTGCACTTTGTTGAACCTCATCAGATTTCTTTTGGCCCAATCCTCCAATTTGTCTAAATCACTCTGTATCCTATCCCTGACCTCCAGTGTACCTACCACACACCCCAGTTTAGTGTCATCTGCAACCTTGCTGAGGGTGCAATCCACCCCATGCTCCAGATCATTAATGAAGATGTTGAACAAAATGGACCCCAGGGGCACTCTGCTTGTGACTGGCTGCCAGCTAGACATGGAGTCATTGATCACTACCCACTGATCCCTATGATCTATCCAGTTCTCTATCCATTTTATAGTCCATTCATCCAACCCATACTTCTTTAACTTGCTGATAAGAATGCTGTGGGAGACTGTATCAAAAGCTTCGCTTAAGTCAAGGTATATCACGTCCAGCACTTTCCCCACGTCCACAGAGCCAGTCACTTCTTCATAGAAAGCAATCAGGTTGGTCAGGCACGACTTTCCCTTGATGAATCCATGTTGACTGCTCCTGATCACCTCCCTCTCTTCCAAGTGCCTTAACATAGATTCCTTGAGGACCTGCTCCATTATTTTTCCAGGGATTGAGGTGAGGCTGACCGGTCTGTAGTTCCCTGGATCCTCTTTCTTCCCTTTCTAGAAGATGGGCACTATATTTGCCTTTTTCCAGTCATCAGGGACCTCCTGCAATTGCCATGAGCTTTCAAAGATAATAGCCAATGGCTCTGCAATCACATCAGCTAACTCCCTCAGCACCCTCGGATTCATTGCATCCAGCGCCATGGACTTGTGTATGTCCAATCTTTCTAAATGGTCCTGAACCTGTTCCTTCAGCACTGCAGGATGTTCACCTCCTCCCCATTCTGTGCCGCCCAATGCAGTAGTCTGGGAGCTGACCTTTTCTGTGAAGAAAGAGGCAAAAAAGGCATTGAGTACCTCAGCTTTCTCCACATCCTCTGTCACTAGGTTGCCTCCCCCATTCTGTAAGGGGCCCACACTTTCCTTAATCTTTCTCTTGTTGCTAACATACCTGTAGAAACTCTTCTTGTTCCCCTTCATGTTCCTTGCTGGCTGCAACTCCAATTGCGCTTTGGCCTTCCCGATTTCATTCCTGCATGTTTGAGCAGTATTTTTATAATTCTCCCTAGTCATCTGACCAAGCTTCCACTTCTTGTAAGCTTCTTTTTTGTGTTTAAGATCACCAAAGACTTCTTTGTGAAGCCAAGCTGGGCACCTACCACATTTGCTGTTCTTTCTGTTCATGGGGATGGTTTCTTCCTGCACCCTCAATGAGGTTTCTTTAAAATACAGCCAGCCTTCTTGGATTCCTTTCCCCCTCATATTAGCTGTGTAGCTATGTAGCTGTGGTAGGATGATATAAAAGACACTCAACACATGGAGACCCTGCCCAGCAAAGCACATGTTTGACTTTAAGCATCTGATTCATTCCATGGACTTCATTAGGACTGCACGTGTCCTTAAAGTTCAGCAAGTGCATAAGCTCTTTTCTGGATTGTGGCTTAGGACATGATCCTTCAAGCAGTTATTGTAATTGTTGTTTGAACTGTGCATCCCCATTGTGCTAGGCCCTGTGCAGACCTAGAACAGACGGATGGCTCCTGCCCCAAAGAGCTTACGGTCTAAGCTTGTGACAGACAACAATAGGTGGGTACAACAAACAGACCGGAGGAGCACAAGAGAACAGTGAGATGGTGTTGACGAGTGTAACAAGCATTGCTTGCAACACAATCAGCTGTCTAGCCGTTGCCCGGCATTTTAAAGGCCTCACAGCCCAGCTGGGTTTTAAAAATATGTTTCCAGGACGATGAAATGGTGGCCTGGTGGCATTTGATGGGGAGCTCCTTCCATGCATGGAGAGGGGAATGGGAGAAACTCATGACAGTGTTTGTCCAAAAATGATACTCAGGGCTGGCCAAGGGTGGCAGCATTGGCAGGATGGTATGCCTGTCTCTGGAGCTGATTGGCTGGAGCTGTGTATGGGGAGAGGTAAAGGGCTAGTGCAGATTGCCTCCTCCTGGAGTATAGTGGAGGGACCTGGGCAGGATTTTGACACCATGTGGCCCCTGACGTGCTCCTGGGGCAGTGCAGGGACATGAGGCCCGCTCCCCGAAGCTTGTGCCTAAGCTTCCACTGGGCTTTTTCTATTTCTGAAACGTGCAATTCTTCTGAGAAATAAAACGTTTTACTCACTATACCAAAATAGTGTCAATGCTCTGACCTGACCCCCGTTCCCAGTAGGCCAGTAGATTGTCATGTCTTTGGGGCAGGTGGTATGGTTCCCCTCCCATGTACACCACGGCTGGCAAGCAGAGTCACAGTGTGTAATTAGTAATAGCAACCTGGTCCAGAATCCTAGCCCCACTGGGACACCCCGTCTTGTGCTGAGTTTCCTCGTGGTCTCATAGTCGTGTGGCTTTAAGACCACAGTCTAGCCCTATATGTAACGATTTATTCTTTCTGCTTTTCTAGCCAAAACTGTTCACATACGGCTGCTCCAAAGTCCTATATGAAGTTAGAGGGCTACCTTCTGTTGATTTCACTGGGCAGCAAATCAGGCTCATGCTGACCAATAACAAATGCCAATCTCTAGGCAAATGCCGCTGACGTTTTCAATAGCTTTTGAAGGGCTTTTGTTCCCCAAACCACTGCAGCAGTGTGGAGGACCCATGAGAAAAGAGGCTGGCCCTACATAGGGACTTTCACAGGTAAGAAACATGCAGGTTGCTAAGGAAGTGAGGGGTTATTGGTAGATCATAGGAAGGAAGCAGTACCATGTTAGCAACAGTGGAGGGGAGGAGAAAGAACTCCTTAGCTGAAGAAAGCTGATTCCAAGAGGTTCGGATTATTTCACGATATGGGCAAAAGTTTGGCCCAGTGATTATGTCTTCCAGAACTCGTTCAGTCATCACTAGCAACTAAGATCATCAGCCAGCCACTTACTAACAGGAGAATCAGGAAGGAAATGTGTTTAATGCCAACAAATAGCCTTTTTGACATATGAGATTATCTCCTACATTACCCAGTTCCCTTTGGGGAATCCTCTGCCAGGCAGTGTTATAATGGACAACAAAAAAGATGAGGGACGTATTTCACTCAAGGAGAACAGGAACAGGTTCACTTGCATGAATGCTCTTGCTATAGAGATGGTGATGTGTATTTTAGAGACAGGTGGCTGTTACAGAGCAGTAGATAACCCAGGAAAAGAGGTGGCCGTATTGGAGGTGTAACTGAGGGGATAATGTACTGTCTGTCTGTGTTGGGGTATATAAACCCCACACTGGAGCATAAGGAATTAAGGAATAGCCCTGGGTTTAGGTGACCCCGCCCAGTCACACCTGCAAAGCCTGCACAAGCTGGAGGCAGGGTTTAAAAAGGAAACCCGAGCAGCTTAGAGAGGGAGCGCTGAAGGACAGGACTGTATCTGCCATGGGGAGACAACCTGTCATACACCCACCTGACCACTAGGAAGCACTGTTGGTGGTTGTGCACCTGCTAAACAGGGGCGTTGTCCCTCAAATCGGAGCGCCCTCAAAGATTAATTGAGCTGGATGGGAGAGCATGGATCCAATGCATCTTTCTGGTTGTTTAGAGACACACGACCCCCAAACAGTTTTTATAAGATGCATAGGCAAACAGCCGGTGAACAGATGCCTCGTCAACGGCTTAGAAGGGAGTGGCCTTCTTCCTTTTTTTCTTTTCTATTAATTCTAGCCTTGGTGTCAAAGATTAAAATGGATCTTCCAGGGAAGGCCACTGATGATCCTGTCACTATAGCTTTCACAGCCACAATGCCCAATTAATAGTTGGCTCAGTAATTCCAGGCTGGGGTCAATAAGAACTCTTTGTGCCATCTCCAAGGCATTCCTTAGTAATAAAGGCAACGACAAGGCTCTGTAGTCTGTGCTCCAGCAATCCCTCATCAAAGCAGCCTTGTCGTAGACAGGTGAATTCCTCTTAGAAATTGAATGGAATCGATTCCTGGAGCTCACGAGAGAGACAATTTCTCATCTGAACTAAACCACGGAGGGAAGTCCTACTTGTCAAGTTGGAATATTATGAATGTCTTGTCTGCTGTTACAGTTCAAGAAAAGTCCAGCAGAAGAGGCCAACATATCTTCTGTGCTGCTGAGTCAGGGGGGTCAAACTTTTTTTAAGCGCAAACTTCATTTGAACTGAGTATTTTCTCCTTGTTTCCTTTCAGTGTAGAAAACGAAAATCCAAATCCTTGCTTTCTGTCTTAAAGAACTCTTCCCACTTCTTTTTCCCTCCCCTCCCCAGAGGCCAAGAGGTTTGCGTATTGCAGAACTCGTTGCTTAATTGCTGCCATCTTCAGAATGAACTTGTAACTGTGTCAGCATGACAGCAGCAAACCTGTGCTATCAGCCCCTGCCAGGATATATGTCATCATTCTTTTGTGAGCTTGGTTTAGTGGCTTGTGACTAGATTTACTGAAATTATCTGTACATTTCCTTTTCATAAAAAAAGGAGAAGAATGAAACAAGAAATGGAATATTGTAACCCAAGCCCCATTTATTCCAACTCACGGTAAGCCTAAATTTGGGTGAGAGGATTCTGCATCACGCCAGTGCATTAGACTGGAAATTATGTGGTAGCCTCAGATACATTTTTTAAATGGGAGGTTTTGAACTGAATTAAATAAGGAAATAAATAAGAGCCAGTGCAGCAGCCCTTGTGTTGTTTAACTTGATATTTAAATTCAGTTGATTTGATGCGGTCCCTACGTTTTCGGCGTGCTGCAGAAATCTGTATTGAAAACGTATAGCTGCATTGCAGGAGCTGTTGGGAGGGGAGAAGCTGTTGTTATGGGGGTGAAGTGGGGCATTTGGCACTTGGGAAGGGGACAGCTTGGAATAAATCCATCAGCTGGATGTACCTGCTAAACATTGAGCAGCCCTTGAGTGACGTCAAAGCAGCCTCCATTCCTCCACACCTGCTGGAAGAACAAAGTCTGCATTCTGGGAAGCATAGGAACTGCTTGCTCTTGCTTCCGCTGAAGAGCAAGCCAGTGGAGGCAGCCAATGAGGAGGAAGGGTCCTCGTCCTGTTTTCCATTCCAGCTTTCAGAGCAGATGGGTGCATTGGATGACCTCTCAAGGTCCCTTCCAATCTATCTGGCCACATTGAGGCAGGACCAAGTAAACCTAGCCCATCCTGGACAGGTGTTTGGCTAACCTGTTCTTGAAAACTTCCAATGACAGACCTTCCCTAGCTAATGTCTTCCTATGCTTAACTATTAGAGTCACAATGTGTCCCTAATATCCTACCTGAATCTCCCTTGCTGGAGATTAAGCCCATTACTTCTTGTCCTACCCTCAGCGGACATGGAGAACAGCTGATCACTATCCTCTTTATAACTGAACTTAAAATATGTTATCATGTGCCCCCCTTAGCCTTCTGTTGTCTAGACTAAAGACACCGTTTTTTAACCTTTCTTCATAGGTCAAGTTTTCTAAACTCTTTGTCATTTTTGTTGCTTTTCTCTGGACACAGTACTCCAGCTGAAACCTAGCCAGTACTGCGTAGACTGGAACAATTATCTCCCAGGTCTGACATTTGACACTCCTGTTAATGCATCCCAGAATGGTATTAGCCTTTTTTTGGCAATTGCATCGCTTATATTCAGTTAGTGATTCCCTATAACCCCCGATTTTTTTCTGCAGTGCTGCCACCTAGCCAGTTATTCCCCATTTTGTAGTTGTGCATTTGATTTTTCCTTCTTAAGTGCAAAACTTGGGACTTGTCTATCCAGAATTTCACTGTATTTATTTCAGGTAAATTCTGCAATTTATCAAGATTGCTTTGAATTCAAATCCTGTCTTCCAAAATGCTTGTAGCCCCACCCAGGTTGGTGTCATCCACACATTTTTATACATTTACTCTCCATAACATCATCCAAGTTGTTAATGAAAATATTGAATAGAGCTAGACCCAAGAAAGATGATGTAGGACCTCCTTGATATGGAAAGAGCAGATTGCTCAGCCAGCATTCCTTCCTAGGGAACCGTCTCCCCAGAGCTCCTCATGTGGTGGTGCAACTACCCCGGAAGTTCACACTTCACAGAGAGCAGAAGGAAGAGCAGAACTGTAGTGAAACTCCTTTTCCCCTCACTCTGAAGAACTTATGTTGCTGTCTTGATTTTTCTTTGCCTTCTGTTTGGAGTGAAATTTTTTGTAAGGATATACACAAGGTAATGAGAATTATATATTAGGTGTCAGTAAATGAGGTAAAATGGTTTTAGATTGAACATTTCTTTTATAAATATGATTTCAGAGGAGGGCATATTGCAAAATGTCACACAGCATATTCAGCAAATGTTACCTTGCTATCACAAAACATAATTCTGGCTCCAAATTTGATTTGCGTAGGGAGGGAACCAGGAGAGAGTCCCTCATAAATTATAGTTCAGGTTTCATTGTTGATTCATTTTGCTATTGAATTCTGAAGCACTGTGGATGCATCAGTAAACAATGTTTACTTATATAACCTTATAAATGTTATACAACCATTAAATCTCATCACATAATCTTCAGAATGAATGGATTTTACTTCCTCCACTAAAGATGATCTTTATTTAATTTAAATATTTGAGCTTTAAATGAAAAATGTAGCACAGCCTTGAAAAATCTATTTTACTTTAAATTATGCCATTTTAAGAATGGTTATTCTTAGCATTTCCATTTCAATAACTTTCAAATCAAGTACTTAATGCTTCATTCCAACCTACCTTGTAAACTGCCATTGAAATGGAGATGATTTGCCTCTTCCCATACATTTAGCCAGTTTAGTCCCTTTTGTATTTTGCATTACACAGGGCTAAAAATCACAGATGTTAAAGATATAGACAATCTGTTCCACCTTATATTTAGTTGTGGGACTCAGAGTTAGTTTCCCAGACCTGAAGAAGAGCTCTGTGTAAACTCAAAAGCTTGTCTTTTGCCCTAACGGTAATTGGTCCAATCAAAGATATTATCTTATTGTGACAGTCTGTACCCCATATTCATCCCTTTCAGAGAACTATGGTAAATTTTGTACAAAGTACTCTTTGTGGGGTATCATAAGAAAACTCATAATTTGCTGATCATTATTGTCCCAGTAAAATAAGTGCTGCAACATTGCATGTAAAGTTATAAGACTCATCTGTACGGCATTATTAAGACATATTCCAAAGTGGCGGAGGAGCAGCCCCAAGCCAGTTCCCCAGAGGCAAAAGACCAGCCAACTCTTCGGCCAGGTTAAGGCATCTGGTTAAGTGCTACCATTCTTTGGCAGCATAGAAGATGTGGGTGAAAATCCACAGCTTGACAAAGAAAAGCTGGGGGTTCCCATCCACACAGACTTTCTGTCCCCTGAACCTCAGGTGGAGATTATTCTCAAAAAAGGGAAAGAATTATAAGAGAAGAGCCCCAAATTATTCCTCCTTTCTCCTTACCCATGGCATTGGTAACACTGGAAGAACAAAGGAAACAGCTTTGGACTGGGAGAAGGATCCTGACTGCTGTAACCTTTTTTGAATTCGCTCTAGCTTTTTAAGTTAGACATTAGTTGTGTTTTACTTTTATTTACTTGTAACCAATTCTGAGTTTTATGCCTCATTGCTTGTAGTCACCTAAAATCTATCTTTCTATAGTTAATAAACTTGTTTTACTGATTTATCTAATCCAGTATGCTTCAATTGAAGTGTTTGGGAAACTGCATATGGGATAACAGGATCTGTGCATATCCTTTTCGATTAATAAAATGACAGATTTTATATGAGCTTGTATTGTCCAGGAGAAAACTAGGCAATACAAGATGTACATTTCTGAGGAAGTCTGGGGCTGGGAATTTGCCGATGTTGTTCTGCAGTGTAGTTCAAAAATGGTTGAATATAGCACTGATATACTATAACTGGGGGTAACTAACAGGCTGGAGGATGTGGGTGGGGAGGCCATGAGTGGTAACAGTGTAAAAGACACCCCAGGTTGGAGAACTGAAGGGACATAGCTATTCAGTCCACATTGTACTGTGGGTAATACCACACTTCCTCACCTTGTCTCTCTAATATCCTGGAACCCACAGAGCTACAACAACGCTGCGTAAAAAGATAGATAAGACTAGTTCTGATAGACCATATAGTCCATCCCACCTGAAAGAATATAAAGAGATTCATTTTCAAAAGAGCAGAGATCCAGCTGTCTTTAATGTTGATGAAAACTTTGCACCCACTTTTTTGCACATATAAAATGAATGCAAATTGTACCTGTAAAAGGAAAAATTAATCCAGTCTGTTGATAGTATCTGTCTATTAGAACTGGTATGAAAAACTTCAACAGAACCATTTTCAGTCAGGAAATGTGGTTCTATCAAAATCCAATGTTTCGTGAAATTGTGTTGACTTTGCTAAATTTTTTTTTGGAGAAACACAGTAAATATTACAATGTCTCAGCTCAGCATTTTCAAAGTGAAATGTCTCTCTCTCCTTTTTTTTATTTTTAAACAATTTTTCATTTCAATTTTTAATAATTTTGTATCACATTATACAATATAATCTAAACATTGAAATCAAAAGAAAATATGTTTGTCTAACTGAAATATTTTATCAATCCTAAATGATTTTTTTATGGAATTTATTTCTGGAATTATTGGCTTTTCATCCAAATCCAAAACAAATGTTAAAATCTCATCATCCTTTGGGAAGCAGCACTTTCTCTCCTCTGCGCAGCTCTACAATCCATCTAATTTAGATATGTCAAGGGTGCCGACTACCTTGGGTTCTAATATGGGGAACGATCAATGGTGGTTTTGCCACAAGCCCAGAGTAAGAGGTAGTACTAATATTGCATGACGTCGGAGGCAGGCCTGGAACAGGCCTTGATTCAGAATCACAGACTCCCTTGGTCTAGGAAGGAAGGAAGCCAGCCTTGTACTGAGTGTTGCAACTGCCACCTTGGCCAACACCGCAGGGAAACTCAGCTCTCAAAGCAGAAGCTGCTAGAGCTGAAGCTATAGATCCGTTGCTGTCTAGGTTGAGCTGCAGAAGACTCCACTCCCACTTTTTGTGGCTTGGCAGAGCAGGGGACCCATCACACGCACTCCCCGAGGGCTACACTAGCACAGAGCACATCTCCTAGAACTGGCCTGCTTGTGTTGTGCTGCACACTCAGGCCGGGAGTGAGGTGTGGGGAGGACAGGGAGCAGAGCTACGGCTCCACCCAGTCCTTGCTCGCACATATGGGAACAGGAGTAACAATCCTGAGAGCTGCTTTTCCCTTCACCGTTCTGCTCCTTGCAGCCTGGGTAGCCATGTAAGGGAGTGAGTGGGCATGCCCCATTTCTCCCATGGGTTAGTCTCCGTTAGTAAATATTAACCCTTTCAGTCTTTTTCTTTCTGTCCATTTGATGGATAGGTAACCCTGTTCAGGAATTCTGTGTTAGACTGTATCTAATAATCCATGCTGTGTCTTTATGCCTATAAAACTCCAGATAGTCTTGGGAACCACACACACACAAGCATATATAAACCTGGGACACTTATCAGGGCTGATTGTTACAGCATAGAGGGAAGAATGATTCTGGGGGAAGAAAGACCACTGAAAGATATTATCTTGAAGAACTGTTGGTGCTCTCAGCTGTAAATAATTACACCTTCACACATAAATTGGGTAAACTGAGAATGTATAGGAACGACATCAGAATGTAGGGTTCTTTTGGCAAAAAGGGGCTCTTTGTTTGAAAGCCCTGTATAGTAACACTGGTGTTGGAAATTAGTTGGGGAATGAAACTGCGCACCCCTCCATTTCCAGTGAAGGAGGGACAAGAAGCTCTTTATCTCACATCAGAGGTGATAATGTATGTATTCTCTCTGTATTCTGTGCAGTGCTGCACTAATCTCTGATTTATAGTCTTTGATTAAACAATTCCAGCTGAGCCTATTATTCAACAGGCCTGAGTCCTGATTAACGCAGACATGCAACACTTCCATGAGTCGGCTGCGAGCTGTGCCCATAACATATAGCCCATGAAGAGATGACCCCTTGTATGACATAACAATAAAAACACACCTTTTAAATGGCCACTTTATTCTCAAACGAATGTTAAACAACAAATCATCAAATCGCAATAACATGCCGCTCCTCATGGTAATAACCATTTGTGCGGCAGTCTCCCCTGTACTTTTTTAAAATTCATGTCGGACAGTTAGCTGCTGGTTTTATCCTGGCCAGGTAAACCATGATACTGGAAATTTCATGGTGCACTGGGATAATATCTGAGCAACAGCCTTGATCTATTAGTGTCCTGACAAATCATTCATTGGGATAGCTTGTGCCAAAATCCTCTATTGAAATAAATCGCATAAAGTATATTTACTGTTTCATGGAGTACTTTCCTCCTATCGAAGAGCTGCAAACTTGTATGTACATCACTATTTATAAAATAACTAACTTTCTCTGACACCTTCTAGCTTTTTGATTGCGCTCTCTCTCATGCGCAACACGGTTACCTGTGAGGAGTGCAAATAGGAATGGAGGGCAGAACTGATGTTATAATAAGGAGGGGTTCTGCTGTTTTTAGCAGAAATGGTGGTCTTAATCCCAGCACATTTCACAGATTCTGTCTGTTTTAAGCATGTTTGTGGCTCCTAGCATTAAATGAATGGTTAGGTTTTATGAAACCCCATTAATATGCTCATAAACCATTCACTAATGACATAAGGCCTGATCCAAAGCTCATGGAACTCTATGGAAAGACTCCCACTGACTTCAATAGGATTAGATTAAGCTTTTATAGCCTTTTTCGTAAGTAAATCTCAAAGTGCTTTACAAAAGAGGTAAGCATACTCAATACAAGACTCCGAGAGGTTACTTGTAGTGCTAGGCCCACACCGTTAACCCCTTGGCTGTGATATTTTACTTCTGGGAGAGCCCTATTGATTTCAGTTAGATTAACCAAGAAGTCAGGTACTATTTAGTGAAAGTAAGCATCTTTCAAAATCTGGCCTTTGGTGAATAGCATTCAGATAAAATGAGACCTGAATAATTGGCTGAAATCAAGTAAATGAGACTCATGCTGGGATGAATAATGATGTATCCCCATATAAAGGGCCTAATTCTGCCATACTTATTCACCTTGAGAGGTACACACACTTGTGGAGACAAAGGGGGACTGCTTACTTGTACCTAGAGCCCAACAGGAGAACAGTAATGCAACAGAGAAGGATAGGAGAGGTGGCAGGAGATGATAAGCTGGATATGAGGAGATCTGGATGAGTACCCTAAAAAAAACCAGGCAAGTATTTACGTGAATTTAAAACTGCATTTGCTTTGGCCATTTACGCATCCATTTGTGTTGACGTGTAACAGCAAATCAAACAGTATTACCCCCAAAGTGACCATTTCTCCAGGAGGCTGCCAAGGTTCTGCATAGAACTTTCCCTGGTGCCCAGCCTATCAGACTTCCAGCTACAGATTTAAAGAAACAGTACACATATCCGCCTTGTTAATTTCCTTGTTAACCTGGTTGTTGTGGTCTCTTTCATACAAAGCAGTCTAAATGTGAATGTTGGCTGGGGGAGGGAAGCGATTGTCAGTGAACAGTGTTTTCTTCCCATGTCATATGTGAGCTTGCAATTGGCAAAATACATCCCCAGTTCTTCTTGCCTTGTGTGAAGTGTTTGTGCTGTGAATTGCAGGCATGTTATTCAATTTATATGGGTTTCCAGTTGTAGCCTATAGGCATAGGTATTTCCTAGGTCAGGCATAGCTGTAAGTTAAGACAATAGTGTAATGACTCTATGAAGGCTGGAAGACAATAAGCTTAGCTAAGTAAGGTATAAGACCGAAAAGGCCTTAGCATAAGCAGCTCACCAGGAGTAACCCTAGATCAGGCATGTCCAAAGTCCGGCCCGTGGGCCACATACTGCCCTTCATGCTTTTTAATCTGGCCCACCGAACCGGGTCCTGTGTTCTTAAAATCGGGCCAGGCAGTCTGCACATCCAACCGGTTCACGCGAACCGGCTCTTAAAATGGTATTGTGCCCGCCAGTCTGCAGCTGTGGCGCTGAATTTAAGAGTGGAGAGTGAGTTTCACGGCGGAAATTCAGCGCTGTGAGCCCCACTGTGAAGCTCTGCCGTCAAAATTGACAAGGGCGAGTCAATTTCACAGCGGAGACTGTACCCTGCGATTCCAGCTCTGCCACCAAAATTGACAAGGGCGAGTCAATTTCACGGTGGAGAGTGGTCTGAAGTGCTGGCTGCTGGGGTGCAGTGTGTTGGGTGCTGTGTACATAAATGTACACTCCATCCGTCTGATCCTTGCCCGGCTCCTCTGTCAAATTTTAGAACTCATTGTGGCCCGTGATTCAAAAAGTTTGGACACCCCTGCCTTAGATCAATAGGTATTACAAGATGGAATGCTGTAATGACTAAAAACTGACCAGTAACCACAAAATGTTAGTTTATTCCAGTTTGGGATATTTTAAGTTAGGAACATCAGTGGATGTCTGACCACAAGAGTGCCATGGTAATTAATTACCATATATGCTACTATGGTTGAGGTAAAAGGCCTAGTGGCCTATGGAAGAAGGGCACCCCACCATTAGCAGGGTGAGGAAATACAAATAAGAAAAAGGGGATGAAACCTCTAAATATGCATTAAGCATGGTGGTGTCTGCATTAGACATTATAGAAGTTGTATCCCGGCCTGGGAGATATAACTGTTGGGAGATGTCCCTGGATGACCGCCACTGGGGATGATGTAATGATGAGTCTGATGATGAGGAAGACAACTAACATTTTCATTCCTTTAGCAAGGAATGTTACTGTATTGAGTCTTGGATTCGCGCTCTGTATTATTTCTATTTACATTGCTGGGTGAGAGTTCTTGTGACTTTATTAATAGTTTTAATAAAACTATTGCAAATTCAAAAGGGTTTTCTTCAGTGCGAGTGTTGCAACCATGCATCTTAATACTCCCAACTTAACTTTAATTTTAATAGTACTGGGCCTGGTCTTTGGATGAGAACCTTCCAAGTTTCAGAGTTTTAATGGGGAATTCTTAAGTAGTCAATATAGTTAATACATGATCAGTAGCTCACGGAACACACTGTATGCAATGCCCACTTATCGCTGTCTAACGGCGGAGCTGTAGGTGGAATTAGTTTTTCTGACTTTAACCTTACATGTCCTCTATCTTTCACCTGGAGTAAAATTGCCTTGTCAGCCTTCTTAGGCCCATGGGACTGTGGGCTGTTTTCAAACTACTTGGTTCTTGAAGGGTGAGTGTTGTCTGTTGATATTTTCTTCTAAGCTAAGGGCAACATACAGCCTGCTAAATGCCTGATCACAGAAAACCCATCCTTCCTGCCCAAAGAATCTTTCTATAATAGAAACAGAACACAAGTTATTCAGCTGGGGATACCGTCAGTAAAGTGCAGCTGTCACAAACCTGCTGCAGCGAACAAGGAGGGCTTAGCAAATCTAACCCCTTAGAGAGCTCAGTGGAAAACGGGTTGAAAAAGCACAAGGAACTGATAAGAATGGAGGTGAAGTATCCCCTGGCATAATAAATATTTTAGTGTTTAATTACACAGGGCTGAGATCTTCAAACCTTGTGTTTACAGCCTTTGCAAACACAGTGAAAAATCAACACACCGCTCTACTAAACTGAAGCCAGAACAACTGGCCATTCCACAGTTCAACGTACGTACATTGCAAGTGACAACCTGTCCTGTTGAACTTTTGCTGGGACAATCTGTGTGAATTTGCAGCATACAGACATTTCAGCCACCAGCGTCACTGGCTACCCTGGTTCTGTTCTCTGAGGAAAAGCACGATAATGTAATGAGGAAAGCAGGAGGCATTTAATAAGAAGAGCAATATGTATAGCTCTAGACAACATGAGCCTTTGGAATATTGAAATTCAGAATGCTGCTCTAGGGGATTCGGCTTTGAAACCGGTACTTCTGTTCTCATCCCATAATCCCACCAGAATCCTGCTGTGGGAAGCGGATTAACTGTGTTTACTTTACTGAATGCCTTTGGAACGCAAGAGCAAAACTTTAATTTGGGGCTTGCTGCTTCTTTCACAGAAAGCCCCACCTCTCTTTCTTGTCCATGCAGATTCACGGGTTTTGGCAGTGAGCAAAAGTCCATTTTCACAAAGTTCACAAAGAGAAAAGGAGCCTTTATGTGTTAGATGAGTGAGTTGCATCAGAATGAATTGCAAGGCACTCCACAGAGCAGTGACATGCAAAGAATATGAAGGTTCTTGACAGAGCTATGAAAAATTTCGGCACTGAAAACTGGTGCAGACCTACATCTTGGACTATGGGCACCTCTACACAGCTTCACATTTAAGAGCATGGGGACGTGAACTGGAGCATGTAACAAAGTGCTGTGCTGTGGCTCCTGTGTGAACACTCTGGGCATGAACTTGAAGTTCCTCATTTGCACTAGCATAGTCCTCTTCAAACGGTTTGCTAAAAAGCCTGTGAATTGGAGTGTTCGGACTGAGCCTGGACTGAGCTTTGAGCAAGGTCTATCCATACAAAGCCAAACTCAGACCCTGATCCTCCAGTGAGCCAATGGAAGTGACGTTACAAGCTAGATCCACTGGGAGTTAGGCACTTAACTGCCTTCGTTTTTAACACTGAATTTTTCTTTCACTTTGTTCAAATCCCAAGCCTCAAAAGATGTGAACTGTAATTGAAACACAGAATTCCTTTGAATCTCTGTGAAACAAGACTCTTTACGTTTGCAGTATTCTTGACCTGGGGCAGACAGAACACCCATATGTTACCAGATTCAGAAGATATATTCAATTAAATGAATTTGCATTGAAAAAGCTATGTTAAAAGAACTTTAAGATCCTGTCTGATACCTTCAGAAGAATGGAAATTGCTACTTAAGGGAAGGACAAAACTTCCAGTTTTGAGTTGCCATATGCGGGAGGTGTATGTTGTTCAAGACTGTTTTTGCCTCAAGAAAAAACGTTGAGAAATAGGAAAAGCAATTCTGCTATGTCGTTTCTAGAAGTGATCTATGCTCTGTGCTGAACCAGAGATGTGGGAATCAACAGTAGCTCTAAAAGCTAAGGAAATCATGTATTGCCAGGGGAAAAAAGGTCCCTTGAAACAAAAGAATCTTGTACAGGCAAGCAATAAGAGATTAATCCTCATGATTAAGCCTGCATCTTGGCAAGGTTGTAGACTAGATGATCCTTGCGGTCCCTTCTAACCTGATGGTTTTATTGTTCTATGAAAACATCTGTTTGGCTCTGCAAGCTTTTGGAAGCCACGGACGCACGGAGGTGCAAAAAATAATTTAAAAAAACCCACCTTGGCAGCAGTTTCAAAGCTGCTGGAAGCAGCAAGCTGATCTAGATGAGTGTCCTGCCTATTGGCAACCTGTCTCACAAAGGTAATCATTTCACACTCCGGACATCGACATGTGGATGAGGACCTGTGTGTGATGGTCAGTACTTGTTGGCAGCGTCACCCCGTGCTTAGTGGGTCATGCCATCCTTAATGCAAAGGGCGTTAGTAGGGGAGCCCAGGCCCTCCAACTCCACCAGGCTCTGGCCTAGGGCTCTGTAAGGCTTAATTGGGGTCCAGTACTGAGGTAGACCTTAAGGCTGCCTTCATGGGCCACTTACTCCCACTGACTCTCTGCAGACCCAGCACTGCAATCTGTATTGAACCAGCAGTAGAGAGAGGCACTGACCGCTCTTCTGTCTCTCTGGGCCCAGCACTGCAATCTGTGTTGAACCAGGAGTAGAGAAAGGCACTGACCGCTCTTCTGTCTCTCTGGGCCCAGCAGTTCAGTGCCTCTTCTCCAGAGGCAGCTCCTGTAGCGCCCATTCGTGAGAGCTCCCAAGGCAGGTCCTTCTCCCTCCCTGCTCAGCCCCCTTCTGAGCTGTCTGGCTTCCCTATCAGCTCCTTCCTCCATCTGGCGCATGCTGTGCAGGTGCGGCTGGGCGAGGGTCACCTGGGCCCCGAATTGCTCTTTAAGCCCTCGGTTCTAGTATGGGATTTACACAGCCCATCGCAACGTGCTGGAAGGTGCAACAGATAAAATGACCTGAACTCTGGCAATTTCTGAGGTACTTCTTCACATTATACCAAACCTTCTATTTCACTTAACAAAGAGGCGGCTAAGGGGGATGTAATCACAGTCTATAGTAGCTACATGGGAGACAAATATTTAATAATGGGCTCTTCAGTCTAGCAGAGACAGATTCAGTGACTGGAATTTGAAGCTAGACCCATTCAGGCTGGAAATAAGGTGTGCATTTTTGACAAGGAGGGTAATTAAGCAAATTTACCAAAGGTTCTGCTGGATTCTCATTGACTGACCATTTTAAAATCAAGATGGGATGTTTTTTCTAAAATCTCTGCTGTAGGAATTATTTTGGGGCAGGTCTATGTCTATGCTATACAGGAGGGCAGACTAGACCACTTTTAGGAAAAGGAGTAAATTTCTCCAGAAGAAAATGTATTTGGAAGCAGGACTCCCATCTCTGACTGGCCAATGAAGCCAGGCTTTATTGCTCATTTGTGAAATTTTAAAACACCTTCGCCTTTCTCCATCACTGCCCCTCATGCTCAGGAGGTGTTCCCCATAAACATCCACAGAGCTACCTCCTTTTTAATCTCCTTTTCCATGACGCCTACCAAAAACTTGACAACTGTTAGGCCCCTGCTGTGCTGAGATCACAGCCTAGGATACGGATCAGTGTTAGCGCTTTGTTTTCTTGTGCTCTCCCATTGTCTGTATCCATCTGTGGTCTCTTGCCTTATACGGAGATTGTAAACTCTTTGGGGCAGGGACCATCTTTTATTCTGTGTTTGTATAACACCTAGCACAAGGGGTCCCAGTCCTTGACTGGGATTCCTATGTATTCTGATAATAAAAACAAAAAATGATGATCTTTCTGCCAACTTACTTTCCTGGCTCCCGTCGGGAAGTATTTAATTGCCATAGGATAGCTGAGAAATTACCAGATAAGATAAATTTCTGTCTCCCTCGCTATCTTGTCTGCCAGCAGTGCACTAAATGGAGTAGCTAGCTAGCACTGAGTGTGAGATAGGGAGGGAAATAAATTGGATTTTTTTTCCCATTTGGCAATAAAATCAGAAACTGCCTCAGCCTGAAGAAGCCTTATAAAACATGCTGCCTCCACAGTTGACTGCAGGTGTAACTTGTGACATGGCGGACAAAGAGGCGGCATTTCACCCAAGTATCAGCTTTTCAAATCTCTCCAGCGGATGCACATGCCCTTTCAGCACCTAATTGGAGTCATTGCCCTGGTCCAGTGTGTGCCAGTGTTATCTGGGGGTGGCCAGAGCCGTGCCTGCACACCGCTTTGATACTCAGATAAACCCACTGAACAAGAGTGGGTACCAGCACTTTCTTTGCTTATGTGCTCAGGGGAAAATTGACAAGCAGACCAAACGAGGCTCTGTATGAATTTGTTCTACGAATGTAGTGCTCGACTGTGTCCCTAACATCTACTTTATGCCTCTTCTGTTATTGGGTGGGCTTTGGGCAAAGGAGGGGAAAACTCTTTCCTGTGCTCTGTGGAAAACTGGAAAATGTGAGGTAGAAAATCAGAATAAGTTCCGAGGATAAATCCAGTGGCCCAAAGGAATGGCTCCACGGCCAGGCTCCTAATTCCTCCAGCTTCTTTGGAGATATCCTGATCAATGGATGTTACAGCTATCAGCTGCGGAAGTGGAGATGAGGACAGAAGAGAATCATAGCAATGTACTTTGCACATGTCTTTACTGATTTTCATGTTGTTGATTTCAGACCAATTCTCCAATTCATCAAAATCATTTTGAATTCTAATCCTGTCGCCACAGTGCTTGCAACACCTCCCATCTTAGTGTCATCTGCACATTTTAGACGCATACTCTCCATTCCATTATCCAAGTTGTTATTGAAAATGTTGAAAAGCACCAGACCCAGGACAGATCCTGGCAGCACACCACTAGGTGTGTCGTCTCAGTTTGATAATGAGCTCTGTGAATACAGGCTGCCAACCAGTTATGTATCCACTTGATAGTACTTTATTCTATGTGAGCAGGGGTGAGTGAGGCACTGGTGTATCCATGGATTAGGGGAGAAACTGATGAAATAAAATGGAACTGGTGGAGGGTATTGAGAAAGAGAGAGAAGGAGGAACCAAACGCTGAAAACAATGCAGGGAATGATAGCCCTGGATTAAGATTGTGTGTTTGTCATTGTCATAATCTCCAGGACAAAAATCATGATTTTTAGGGAAGTTTCATATAAAATTACAAGGGTAAATTTTCAGAAGCACATAAGTGACAAAGACGCCTGAGTTCCAAAGGCTTTCAATGACACACTAGTGAATGCCTAAGTAACTTTTGAAAATGAGGTTTAGGCTCCTAAATAACTGGAGTGTCTGTAAGAATTTTACTATGGTCTTTGGGACCTTGGCCAACACACTGCAGGAGCTTTCCATAAATTTTGGCCAATCAGGTTCCCTCTGTGTCCAGTGTATAAGGTTTTAAAATGTTTTGGCTGTTATTTAAATATGAAGTGGTTTAAAACAGCTTTTCATAGGAAAATAAAGAACTTTTTGATTAAAATGTGATTTTTGTGCATTTGTAAAATTGTCCCAAACCCCATTTTTGTGCCAAGAACTGTAGTTAGAGAGCAGTAACACTTAGATCTTTCCAGCAGAAATTCTATAAAAGGTGCTGTTGCCTTTCGGCTGGGACTGTATTGATGACATATGCCGGTGTTTGTATCCTAGCCATTTTCTAGCCTAAGCATTGCTCACAAGCTCTTTCCAGGCTGAAAAGCTAGTGCAAGCTAACCGGTCAGGATAGCTTTTCTACCAGCATCTTGCCTTTTCAAAAACCTAGGCTATCATATTTAGTCTTCTCCCACCGGGTGAAGAACAGGACTTTTATTCAGGATGTCCTGCCACAATGCGTGGCTTGTCACACCTCAGAGCCAGGGTCCAGTTTAAGGAACCTTTTCTACGAAGCACTTTTACAATACTCAGTAAAACAATACCCTTGCTTCCTGCTTTAAAAGCTAGCATCTCACGCTCCCTTGCTTGCAGCAAAAGATATAGCCTCACTTTTAGGTCACCATCTGAGTCGAACAGCTGATTGTTTTCCCCTCTGAAATTCCAACAGACTGGATGCAAAAATGGCATCTGTTGCAATCTATGCTCAGTTGGAGAAGGCAGAGTGATTGCTGTTCTCCTTGTCTGGAGCAGTGTGTCTTTGGTTTATCTGCCAATTTTATTGGTCTAGCAAAGGGGCTCTCCAGAACACAACTGTTCATAAGATTTCTAATTCTGCCTCTGGAAGAGGAATTGAAATAAACTAAACTCAGCCTCACTGCGGAAGAGAAATCTATAGAAATTAGGTTGAAATAAAAGCAGATGAAGTCTCAGACAGTTCATGTATTCCCAACACCACCAACTTTCGACAGGGACACAGATAAATGGGGAGATATTGGAGGGGCCACAGCATTTTTCTGGGTGAGAAGCAGAGTAGATCAGAGTTGTTTTGCCAAAAAAAAAGAGAAAAATCATCTTTGTCTAAAACATAAACTTTCAATTTAGTCAAAGTTTTCCAGGGAAAAAGCAAAACAAAATACGGAAACTTTGCCACTTTTGAACTTTTCAAAAGTTTGAGTTTTGCAATGTTGGGGGGTGAGGGTGGGAGAAAACCCAGACTTCATTCATTCTAGTGCATTCCAGGATGCAGCTGGACAAAAAAAAGCCAAAGCAGAAAGAGGGGGAAACAAATAATACACCAAAATTACAAGTGGTTGTTTAAATAACTAAATGGAAATCTCCATTTGAATTGAAGTAAAACAAACATTATATTCACTTCAACATTCTCCACAGGAAAAAAATTGGCAGCAAAATGTCTCATTTCCATTTTTTCCTGGGTAAAAATGAGAGGAAGGAGGCGTTTCTTACCCACCTAGCTAGGCACATGGGCCAAGATTGGAAGCACTCTAGGGATAGGACTTTTTTTCCCTGTGTTTATACTGCACTTAGCATGGTGGGGCCCTGTTCCCTACCAAGGCTGCTAAAATCACCATCTAGCGAACAACATATCATTTTGCAGAAATCATGCATTTCAATTCAGGCAATTATTTTCTACCATAATGTTTGGAAATCATAGATGTGCCTTTTTGGGTTGTGAATAGAGTTAAAATACCAATTAGGAAGACTGGCAGAGTGCAACATTTCATCCTGTAGTTGTGTGTCTAATTCTATTCCCATAAACACTAGTGTTGTACTGGACGTGACATTTGCAAAACAAAAGGACTGCTAGAGTTAGACGCTTTTCCGCTGACATTCTGTTTCTCTCTCTGCTCTGCTCAGACACACACATACAAAGCCAGAGCTGGGCAAGGAGGGAGAGTAGCTATTATCCCTGTCGGGCCTCACAGAAGAGGAGAAGCAGCCTCATAGTTTACTATAGGGTCTGTGGAGCTCCTCTCTGAGGCCAGAGAGAGTAACCAGGTGGGAGCTGTGATAACAAGGAGAAGAGGAAGGAATGATGTCTGTAGGCAAGGCTAGTCAGCCACGCCAAGTGCCCAGAATCTCAAGTGGCAGTATTGCAGATAGGCTTCCTTATACACAAACCCGCAGCCAGCCCTGGCTGCCACTTGCCCAGCAGGAAGACATGAGCTGTCACTGATCCTGCTGGCTGCCTTTCTGTCCTCTGGGAACAGCTCCAACAAAGGCTTCCACTCTGACAACAGACTGAATTCTTCTTCTCTGACACATGCAAGTAGTTCCCCAGTCTCCAGTGGGACCAATGCAAGAAGGATTTAGAGAAAATCCCCATCAATTCTATTTTGTAAATGCCAGTTTGACCAGAGCACAGGGAGGTGTACTGATAGAGTAACTACATCTCATGTGGTACAAGCCTCATCTCCTGGGTGATCAAGCCACAACTTCTTCATGCAACTTAATGATGGGAGTGAGCCTTGAATGTTGGGAAGGACTGGGATGACTTAAATATTTATCATCTGTCTTTTGTGAGAAACAAGAGGAAAGGGAGGAGTTTAAGAATCCCCCCTCCAACCTGTCATTCTGCAAATCACAGAGAAGGCACATTTGGGACCCTTTCTCCATCTCTCCTCCCTATGTATTATGAAATATAGCCTCACCATCCAAGAACCACCAGGAAAATTACCAGATCAGATATCACTTTGGAGTTCCATCCATTTGTCTTGTGTCTTGGGGTGCGTAGTTTCGTGGGTGATGAGTGGCCATAATGCCCTAGTTTAATAGACAGAAATCTAGCTAGACAGAGAGAACAAGCTCATTAAATCTACCTAGAGAGACAGAGACAACAATTCATTTCTATAGTGAAATTAAAAGTAGTGCTAGATCTTCATACAAGAAGCCAACATTTAAAAAATATGCCTGTTAGGAACAGAGGGAAAGAAATCTAACCTTGTGGGAGTTCAGTATTTTCCAGTTATTAATTTTTCGTTGTACTGAAATGACCTACAACTAGCTTTTGTTATTTTCAGGTGAAATGCTTGGAACCGAAGTTCTGGACTATTTAACAGTGGATAATTTCCAGATCGAATCCGAATCTGTTTGGACTAGTGCAGGCAGTCTTCAACCTAGCACCAAGGTATAAATGAGCAAACATTTCATTAAAAATGAAGAGGTTTATGACAATACCTATTCTCCCAAAATGGAGCCACCTGAGCTTTTCTAATAGCTGGTGACATCCATTAGTGGTTCTGTCTGAAATTGAAAACATTTTCCATCTGTTCATACACACTCATTACAAAGTAGTTAAGAGCCTGTGGGATCACAAAGGCACATTTTTGCAAATTACAAAATATCAAAATGAGTTATTGAAGAAGCAGCAATGACTTTGGCTGCTCAAACCTCCAACTTTCTGTTTTCTCACACAAAGAAGATATCTGCTGGCTGAAATCTGTCTTCCCTATAGCCTCCTTGGCTGTGGCATCTCAGCAATGTATTGCTGTATTCCAGACATCCTGCATAAAGGCTGAAACCTACCATCAGGTATGTGAATCCAAGTCAATTGGGTTGCACTTGTCACGAATTGGCCTGCCCTCGTTGGCACAAGATGTTGCTATGAGCTAGGTAAAACCTTGCTATGGGTTTGAGATGGATGGGTGTGAAGTCACCCTTCAATTAACTTAATCGTAAGCATGTGCCTTGCCTGAGGAAAACGGAATGTGTGAACCTGCCCAGGAGCTTTTGCTGAGCATTGTTTTGGGTCAGAGTCTGTGTGGGGGTAGGTGGGAGGAAGAGGCAGCGTACAAAGAAGCTGAGAACAGACAAGAGAGACTGGGAGAGAGGGGCAATCTAAAGGAGCAGCTAACCCATGCCCAGACCCATGGTCTGACCCCAGAAGACACCTGGGGAGAGGTTTTTTGCGTCAGGGTTCAGGTTGCAAAGAGTCCACTTGGTGCTGCGAGCAAAAGAAACAGTTTCTTACTGTTCGATTCCTTCTGCGTTCAGAGACACAGGACTTGGTGCATTCTGTATAACTAAAAGCTGCATCAAAGACATACCCGATTACCACCAGTTTCTACACCCCACTGGAACACTCCCAAACGTGGGCTAGCTGCTTGGCTTGAAAAGGGCAAAAATATCACTGAGGCCAAGAGATGAAGGGAATTAAAATAAAGACAGGGCATTTATATCAATACGGGAGCACCTGGACTTACATTAGGAAAGAGTTTTACAAGTCCCTGAAATTTAGAAGAGCTGTAAGCGCCCCTGCCTCAGTGCATAAACAGACCTCTAATGGAGAGGGTGGGAATGAGTTTCCCTAAGGACAGGTGATTCCATAACTGGTCACTTAAGGGATTCTTGCTCCTTTCTGTAAAGTGGCTGATGCTGCAACTGGAGGCCTCTACTTAACTAGGTGGACCACTGGCCTGGTCTGGGACGGCAATTCGCATGCTCCTAACACAGATAATAGCATTTCAGTCCCTGTCATATTCACACGTGAAGATCTAGACTGAATCGTGTGCACTAACCAGAGAGAATAGAGTTTATATCAAAGGGGTTTTTAAATAATTATTTAATTAGGACTGGCTAATCTAGTCACATGATTGTGATTTCTGTTTGGTTTTATAGCCTAGATACTGAAAAATCAACATATTTACAAATTATATATTTAATTTATGTTAACATTGCATTTACTTAATAAGGAATCACTCATAGTCCTCAGTTATAATTGTTTTACTTTGGTGTAACTCCATTAACTTCAATGGAGCTTCTCCAGATTTAATGTCATATTTATATAGTTCCTTTATCCACAAGGATCCTAAAGTATTTAACAAATTAATGAGTTCTATTCTGGCTTTAGATGCAAGCAAGCATCATCTATTGCCTTCAGTAAAAGTTGTATTTATGTATCCAAAGATCTTATATACTCAACTTAGTAACCAATATTTTCTTCATTCCCATGTGAAATGCAGCCACCTCTGGAATGAAATGTGGCAGTCGTTTAACAGTGCACGGAAATATGACCTAATAATTTGACAGAACATGAAGAATTCTCTACTCACCCAAAGCTAGAGTGGGTAATTTAGTCAGGCTATTGTTGTGCAAATTAAAATGTGGCTATGTGGTCTGGGACCCAAAACTGCACTCCTCACTCGGTCAAAATACCGAGTGAGGTCAATATATGTTTTCTTGAATAAGGACTGCTGCATCTGGTTGGAGAGTTATCCACACCCTTTTTGCTGAGGTAGATAATGGGAACTTTATCCTGTTCCCCCAAAAGTGCCACATTAATCATGAAGTTCTCAGTCTTATTTTGTTTGAAAAGATTCATTTGAAAGCTCCTTACTATTCCTGAGGGAGCCATTTCTTTCAAGCCTTATATAAAAAAATCTTCAAAAGGAAAAAAATCCTTTGCATGACCATGGTTACCAGTGGACTACCAATCAAAAGGGCTACAAGGGTAGCACAGGGCAGAACCATGAGGTAGCAATGATCCCTGCAGAACGAATCTGATCGGACTTTCATCGCAACTTTCATCTTTCCTTCTTTCAGCATCCTATTTCAGCCAGGCTTTGAAACACTCCCCCTTGTTCCAGTGCAACAAGAAAAATAAAAAGATATAAAAGTTAAATCAGGGGCTATGTTTGTAGCGTGCTCTGCTCCAGCTAGAAAGAAAAGGTGCTGAAGCACAGCCCTGGTTCTCTGTGAGCATGGGATGTATCTATCCATTAAGGGAGATATTGTGACTTTGCTGGGCATAACTCCAGTCGAAGTTGAAGGTGCAAGTTCTCAAAGAGCGTAACGAATATGTGCACCTGTACCGACCCAGCCGTAATCAGTTCCTCAACGCAATCAATGCAACAGGTTTTAAAATAGTCATTTTCACAGTTTCAGGTGTTTGCATCTGAAGTTTCACAGTGTTGTAACCCTGGGGTTCCCAACCCAACAGGCAGCACAGCCACAGAGCTTCCTGCAGCCACAGAAAGTACCCAGAGGTGGGTCTGATCTCCCGCTGAGAGCAACCAGGCAGGAGAAGAGAAAGTCTTGTCCCACCCCAGTCCGGTCAGGGTTAGCAGCTGGAGCCCTGTGCACAGTACGAGCCGCCGCCGGGGCACTCCCAGCCCTGCCCCGCTCCCTCCCCTGCAGTGGCTAGATTTCCATGGGGAGATCTCATGTCACAGCCTCTGACCCGTTTTTCACAGCCAAGAATTTGGTAGGGCTCTACTCGCAGTATTTCAGATTTCAGCCAAAAATATTTCAATTTTTCATATTTCACCAAAAAGTCAACATTTTTCATGGTGGAAACAGCTATTGTCTGACTAGTTCTATAACGAATCTTCAACAGGGGTAAGCAGTTATCAAAAGCATACCCCATGTGAATATGGCTGTCTGTGTTGCTATTGGAATTGGAAGTTATACATTACTCCGCTTTTCCCAGTTGCATCTTTAATGTTGCATTAACATAGTTTTTTTGCATTTAATTGTATTGCTCTTTGGTATTTTTTTTTAAGAAAGGAAAAAGAAAAAAACGTGGTGGCAAATCCTCTAGTGAAGGCGGCTATGTGAGCCTTTAGGCAGATTTCAGTTCCGTAACTTCAGCCTTAAAAACTAGCACAAACAACTTAGATTGCCCGGTCACATAGAGATTCCCTAAACATGACAGAAAAACATGCCGGGCTTCCAATCTGAGACTACCTTACACATATCGTCTATAAGTACGTATGATGTAATATATGACAGCCACGAGTCTCATATGAATCATGAAAACACATAACATTATAACCAGCAAACAGCTGGAGTAAAGCCTGCATGTGCATTGTTCTGGATGAGGAATGTGATATGTGATGGTGGGAGGGAGCTGAGGTTAGGAAGGGGAACTGATGAGCGGAGAATAGATGAGAATGTTGAATGACTTAACTGCTCATTTCCCAACTTGCTGTGGCTCCCAATCCTTAAGTCAATGGCTGTAGTTTTGTTACTGCCGCTGCAATTCTGGGTAGCATCGCTACAGAAGCAATTTTTGGCCCTATGTTCTGAGGTTTTGTGCTGGGTTCGCTAGTTGTGAGAGATCACTATAGTCATATCCCTTTTTGACATCCTGATCATATCAGCCTTCCTTGTGTTGAGGTCTAGCAGGCGCCACTTTGACTCGTCGTCTCAGACGGGTACTTTACCTGTTGCTGGGTCCTAACTGGAAAAAGCTACCTTGTTTGCCTGCCCACCAATACAAGCCAAGTAACCACTATCCCATAAGCCTCAGGCTTGCTTCTCTCAGTCTTAGCTGCAAGCCACACATCTCCACTACTGTCCCTTGTACGGATTCCTGTACAACCACAGTGAGCACCTCCATAGTGCCTTCCCTCCCCACGTGAACAGGTGTGGACCTCTACGTGTGTCAGGGTCTATTACTATACCCACATATCATATACAAAGAAAACGTGAGAAGATCTAAGGTTCTACTTGCAAGCTCACTTCATCCCCCTTGTATAGGCGCATGATAAATCCGTGCCCAGAATCAACCAGGAAATCTGTGGCAGAGCCAGAAATAGAACCCAACCCTCCTGGGTGCCTGTCCAAGTGCTTTAAATGCAAGAGATCATATTTCCTTTTCTTGCAGTGCATTCGCCAATCCACCCAGTATTAGGTAAAACCTTGAACCAACTTGAACAGTCTGTTCAGCATTTCATATACATTTTAGATTTTCTTCTCTGGTTCCCACCTCCTCTCTCCTCTTTTACTTTAGCAATTATAGAATCATAGAAGATTAGAGTTGGAAGGGACCTCAGGACCTCTAGTCCAACCCCCTGCTCATAGTAGGACTAACCTCAGCTAAATTAATTGTTTGCTTCTGTAATGGATGAAGAAAGGGTTATGCACAGAGTGAAGTTTTAAAGTTCACTTGACACACTACAACTGCACACCATACAACAGAAACACTAACCTAGGAACGTATCCTTGCAAAAAACCCTGTTGCCAACTCTGCTCGCATATCTACTCAAGTGACACCATCACAGGTCCTAACCACATCAACCACACCATCACGGGCTTGTTCGCCTGCACATCTACTAGTGTGGTATACACCATCGTGCCAGCAATGCCCCTCTGCCATGTACATTAGCGAAACCGGTTTGTCTCTACACAAAAGAATAAATGGACACAAATCTGACATCAAGAATGGTAACATTCAAAAACCAGTAGGAGAGCACTTCAAGCTCCCTGGACACGCAGTAACAGACTTGAAAGTTGCCTACATCAACAAAAAAATTCAAAAATAAACTGTATAAACCACCTAGGTGTGCACCCTAACCACTAGGTCTCTTCTCCTTGCCCAATGACTACTCATCGTCATTCACAGTGGCAAGTCATAGTCATTCATAACGACAGGAAACTGGTTATAGAGAGCTACTGAAAACACAAGCAGGAAAGCAACTTAATAGCTCGAAATAAGCAGCCAACAATCTCTTGGGGGGGCCCTGAGAAGACAATAGTCAAGCAATTAGCAGTGAAGTTGCAACTTCCAGGCTCCGGCCCAAAGTGACACAGCTGTTTTGAAAGTGGCAAGGGCGGTCCCCCGAAAGAGGATGCTCAAAGGGACAGGGAGGGCCCCCGGGTACAGTGAGCCATGTAATTGTCACAGAATGGTGCCCAGATGGCCTCAGGGTCAGGGAAGCACAAAAGTAACAAAACCACCTTTGCCACTCTCTGCATCCCTTATGGCTGGGATGTGTAAATCACAGATCCAGACCTGTGTATGTATTCGTGATACACCACCGCACACCTTCTGCAGTGTGAGTGGCATCTGCTGTTTGACCATGAGAACTGAATGTTAAAATTAATGGACTTCTGACGTGTTATTTGTCCAAGTGCCTCCCACTTGTTGATTTGCTTGTATTCTGTTACATCTAAAGGAGTTAGCATCTTCAGTAGATGCTTTTCTTTCATCACGTGCACAATATTCCACTGGTGACCTAAGGAATGCTTGGAGCACTGGCCTAGGATAACAAAGTCATAGAAGGAAAGGATATGCCAAAGAATTTTTTTTAAATCCATAAAAGATTGTTACACTTACCCAACAAAAGGCTCCCCCAAAAGAATGGAAAAAACTGGAATTAAAGAAATACCTTGGAGATTATTGGTGAGTCAATACATTCAGAGTGGGCTTGTCTTTAGGCTGATCATCTCCTTGTGGTAGTTGGGAGAATGATTGATCTGGGGAAGTGACACCACCTAGAACTCCAAAACTTTAGTTTAAGGGAACTTTCATTTTCTTAACAAGGAAAAAATCCTTTTCAAGGGTTCCAGCTACAGCAATATGGTTAGTCTAAGAAAAAGGATGTCAAATATGGGGAAAAAGAATATACATAATGGCTTGCTGTATGGGACTAGGACCAACATTTTCAAAAATAGAATCCTAAAGATAGTCTCCTAAATGAATATTTAGTCTCTAGTTGAGTGACCTGGCCCAAGATTTTTTAAAAACAAGGGCTTGAGATTAGGCTTCTAGGAGTAAAATAGTCAAAAGCACAGAAGTGACATAGGAACCGAAGTCTCATTTTCAAAAGTGTCTTGTGCCTCAGCTGCTTTTTTTTTTTTAAATGAGATGTAGGCTCTTAACACACGAACATTTTTGAATATTTAACTCGTAAATCCACATGTAGTTTCCTAAGTAAGTTTGGCCTCATTTTCTAAATTGCTGAACATCCTGGGCTTCAAATCACTTAAATGAAAGCTACTGGACGCTAAGCACTTTTGAAAATTAGGCCATTTATTTTCGTATATTAACTCAGACTGGGGACCTAATTTTAATCCTGGCTCTGTTTTTCCAAAAGCAGTGAACACCAAGCCACTGTCAATGATTTCAACGTGAACCACTGATGAGTCACACTCTTGAAAATCAGGAAACAGATATGGTGAGTTGCCTGTTTTTGAAAATCTTGGCCAAAACTTTTACTTTTTCTGAAAAAAAACAACCCAAACAATTTGAAGATGGATGAGAATACCTCCTCAATATATTCTAAATATGCTACTATCACAGAAGTCCAAATATTATGTGAACTATATTGCCCAACAATTAAGCAGTTTCATATGTATGAATAATACGTTGTGATGTACAGAAGCATTTGGTGCTGCGTGATCATTTTCAATTAGATAGGTCTGTTTTCCACCCACATACATCTTCTTTGAAACAAGAATATAAAAAGGAAAAATAAAGATTATTGTGTCTCTCTTTTCTGCGTTTGTACAACACTGAGCACAATAGGGTTCTTGTCATTGACTAAGTTCCCGCTTGCTACTGCAATACAAATAACAACCTTCAAACAGAAATCTGAGCTATTAAGGGTCTGTCACCCATGAAGGCCAAGCAGATCTCCTTATCAGTGTTTGACATAGTATAGTTATGAACAAAATTTAACTGTTGTAGTCCCATAAAGATACACGGCATATTACAGTTTCACAAGGATGGGTTATGTGATCTACTCAGTCTGCCAAATTCAAGCTCCAAATATTGGGCTTGCTGGGGGACACTTAGGAAAGGAAGCTTAAAATAATGAAACCTTTTTAGCCTCCATAATATTTTTCATAATTAGAAGCCAACGATGCTGCACCTCCGAGGTAAACGATTCCCACTCTGAAGAGTCAGGACTGCGGACCTGTGTGGGAGGAAGGACATTTGGTTCTGAAATAAGGAACACAGCTGAGAGGTAGGGAGAGAAAACACGGTCCTTCTGTCTCACCTTATGGTCATTGTTCATAGATATTCCCCTTAGGGCTCTTTTACTGCAAAAAAAAAAAAAGTCATTGGCAAAATGCAGCCTGAATGGACTGTTTGTGCCCAGGTGCTATTTTTAACGACCCCACATGTCCCCTTTAAGGACTTTTGGGACTGGACTGGAGGCTTGAGGCTGACTTTGCAGAGTTTGAAATGAGGGCGGACCGTCTCCAGTGCACAGCTATCCGTGGGCAGTCCCATGGGAACAACGGAGCCAGGCTCTCTCTCAGGCTAGATGCAGCCGACGATTAGCTCTTGGACGTTACCAAATCCAGAACCGCGGCCGCTGAGTCTGGGCGTCCCTTATCGCCTTCTGAAAGGGTTACCCTCCCCTTGAGCTTGGCTGCGGGGGTAGATTGTTGTTCTGTGATGTATAAGGGAGCCTGGAGGGGAAGGACGCTGCGGTCGAGAGGCATGCGAACCTGGCAATCCCCTCTCTTACGTTGCTGCTCACAGAGTGCACAGCTGAGTCCCACAGCACTTGCTCAACAAATGGCGACGGGCGTGTGGAGATGGAGGAGGAGAACACAGTCCCTGCAGGCGTCGTGCGACATGCCGGCCTGCCCAGCGCTACACACCCGGCGTGCCGTGCCCCGCCGGCGCCATGCTCTCCTGCGCTGACGTCATGCTGTCCCACTCAGCAGCTGCAACCTGGCACTCAGCTGGAGGAAGGGCCTGGCTTCGAACGGACATGTTTCTGGCCTCCGAGGGCGGGGCGGGGGGCACTGAGGGTGGGGAGGAAAGGAGCTGCTGTGCAGTGTCTCTCCGACAGGAGCAGGTGGGGTAACAGCAGCACACACAAAGAGGTTTCCCTAGGACTATCTGCAGTGGCCCCTTGACTCCAGCCCCTTGAGCCCTCCTTGCTCCACCACCCCATCCGCAGCCCCAGTCCTCCCGAGGACTCACCACAGTAAGTCTTCTCAGGTGGCCTGGCTCAGCTTTGATCCTCTCCCCGCAGCTCCTGTTGAGAGCATGGTTGGGGACAGGTCTGCCTGGGGGCTGGCTGTCAGAGGGGTAAATTCCCTGCAGCACTGGTCGCGATGTATCTCATTGGTGCAGCTGGAGAGAAAGGCCCTGCTCTCCTCCCCGCCTCCGAGTCCCACTGAGCCGCAGTGAGTGGGTGTGTGTGTGCCAGGGCGAAGGGTGGTTCCAGCAGGATGTGCTCCCGTTCCCAAGGGGAACCTGAGTGGGGGAAATTAGTGAGTCTCTCACCCATGAGAATGTCCCAATGGGGAATTGCATTAATCCTGGCCACTCAGAACAGAGACTTTTTAACCCCTTTGGCATCCGGGCCTACATCAGATGGCCACATCAGAAGACAACTCAGAAAACGTTATTAAATCCCATGAGACCTGGGCCAAGCTCATGAGTTGTTCGGGTCTGATTCATGATTTCTTAAACGTTGGGGGTTGGCAATGCAGTACACATTTCCCGGCAAGGCACAACGTAGCTGCATCATTAACCCTGAAGAAATTAAATAAAAGGGAGAGAGTGCTGAAAGTTCCTCTGGTCAGATGCAAAATATTGCTAATGATGCAACAGGTCATATTACCTTCCAGGCAGTCACCAACTTATGCATCCAGATGTAAACCACAGCGCAAATCCCCCTGCATTTCCATGCCCACTTTATATGGGGAAGGAAGGTCTCCTGGGATAATGCCACTATGAGCTCACAAAGAAACCACATCAGGTACAGTCTGTTATCACAGCATCAGGCAGGACAACTGCCACCCAGTGCTTAATTTGGGCCGGGAGCTTGCCGGGACTGAGCCTCTGCACCTGTGGGCTTGCCACGTCAGTTATGAAACTAAAAAATCCACTTGATCCCTGGCCCGTAACTGCTTGAGCCGTGGCACCTCTTTCATTACAAAGTAAGCCATCTCCTGGCACACCCTGGTCCAATGATTGGCGCTCAGCATCCCCTAGCAAACGTTCTACTTGAACAGCATTTTAATAGGGCTGAACGCCAATGTACACGCACTTCAGTTCCAACCAGATACTTTATTTGTAGAGCTGGGCAGAAATTTCCCAAAGGAATATTTTTTCCATCAGAAAATGCCCATTCCTCCAATTCAAAACATTCCATGTGTCAATGTTGATTGAACTTGCAACAGCAAACCTTAGAGGACGTATTTCTAGCAGCCCTGTAAAACATGGATCGTGGAAGTCATTTAAGTTATGCAGAGGCTTATGGGGTACAATTGATGCTAGTGAATCTCACCCATCATCTCCCTATGAAACAGACATGAAAATGACTATTGCATACAGCCCTCCTACATAAACCAGGAGGAAACCAAGTATCAAGGCAGCTCACTCTGTCCAGAGTCTCAAATAAGGTATAAACAGATATGGACAAAGCAAAAAAAAAAATCAAATTACCTGTCACATAATCAGCTTCTTCAACAGCCTAATTTAATTCACGCTGGGTGAAGCCCATCATTTTCTTACCCACACTGCTCTGCTGAATGAGACGTCCTCGACATGCCAAAACTTTTATGCTGACAGACATACTGCCTCATAAAGATTCAACATTATTATATCATCAGTCATGTCCTCAGACAGGACACCTGCTCCCTCCCTGGAAAAACTGTGCTTATGCTAGATCGTTACCGGGTACCACCAAACCAGCAATTCTGGTTTTAATAGCAGTACTTTTAATATAACTGAGCTCCCAAATGTGTATTTAATACCTAGTTACATAGAGGTGCATTACTGTGCACAACCTCCCAGCATGCACTGTGCCCTGACAGTTAGTGCTATTTGAAAATTTTCTGTCAAAACTGATTTTTTACCAAAAATTGGGGGTTTGAGTAACCGAATTCTTTTGTAAAAAGTGTTTGTTTTTGACAAAGAATTTCAATTTTTTGTCAAAAGAGAAAATGCCCCAGATCAAAATGTTTTGCCAGAAATGTTTATATTTAGAATTGGGCTGTCAAACAATTATAAAAATTAATCATAATTAATCAGTAGGATGCCATTTATTTAAATATTTTTGGATGTTTTCTACATTTGAATGACTACACAATACAAAGTGCACAATGCTCACTCTATATTTACTTTATTACAAATATTTGCACTGTAAAAAGAAATAGTATGCCAATTCAGCTCATACAAGTACTGTAGTGCAATCTCTTTATTGTGAAAGGTGAACTTACAAATGTACAACTGTGAAAAAAACTAACACGTAAAAATAAAACAATGGAAATCTTTAGCACCTACAAGTCCACGAAGTCCTATGACAAAGAAATTGCACTACAGTACTTGTATAAGGTGAACTGAAAAATATTATTTATTTTATCTTTTTACAGTGCAAATATTTGTCATTAAAAACACAATAAAGTGAGCACTGTACACTTTATATTCTGTGTTATAATCAAAATCAACATATTTGAAAATGTAGACAAAAAACCAAAAACATGTATAATAAATTTAAATGGGTATTCTATTATTGTTTAACAGTGCGATTAAAACTGCAAAGAATCATGATTAGTTTTTTTAATTGACTTAACTCAAAAAAAATTCATCTCTTGAATTAACTGCAATTAATTGACAGGCTAATTAATCAGATAGGCTCCTGCAGTACCTCCTGGGAGTTGTAGTTTGGTTGAGGATGACTTCTGTCCCCCTCTATGTGGTAATCGTGTCTGCTGGACAACAGTTCCTGTGACGTACCATGGCCACGGACTCCCGCAGGCACTGCCTACCTGCTCCCAAAGCTCAGACATGGATGATGTAGTCCACCCAGGGAGCCCACTCCACAGAGGAGAACGGGAGCGTGAGGCACCGGAATTACAATTCCTGTGGAACTCCAGGGTGGCATTTCTGAATCACAAGATTTCGGTTTTCAACTGAAATGTTCAGGTTTTTGGTGTTTGAATTTTTACAGATTAAAGTCTAAATTTTCCATGGAAAAATGTAGACAAAAAACCCACCTTTTTTCATTTTTGTCAAGATTTTCCACCAAGGAGGAAAAAAACCCAAACACATCCAACTGCCTCTACTGATGCTGTCTCCGCAGAATGTTTGAAGAAACCCAGGACTCAGTATGGTGGACTCTTCCTTACATGGGTCACCTGCTCTGAAGCAATATGGTGAAGTCAACACATCAGCCATGCTGGCGAAACTGGAATACCCCAGTATAGAGAGGCACTGTGCACATTTTAGTATTAAAATAGTTATTTGACAGCAAATAGAGCTGTCCCAAAAGAATATGGCTTGGTCTCCACTTACCTCGCCAATTCGGTGTCAGTCAACGGGAGTTACGCAAAATACGCAAAGAACTTGCGTAACTCTCATGGACTTCTGTGCTTCTCTTCTGCACACCCTATTCACTGCACTGCACCGATGGGAACCACGTTCCCATCGATGCAGCGCTACGCCACTTGAGGAGGTGGCTTTAGTACGTCAACTTCTGGATTGAGTAAGCGGGTCTTCACTGATCTCTGTCTATTCAGGTAAGTCGATTTGACGGCAGCAAGTTTGCCGCCATCAGTGTATACATAGCCTCTGATTCAAACTATAAATGAACTAAGCTCCAGATTCTATCATTCTTCAGCATGATGGGTGACCCTTCAAAACGTCAGAGAATGACTGGGTTCAGGTCTGGATATGTAGATATTTCTAAAAAGAACTTCCCCATCCTCCAGCTCATGTTCCCCAGGTCTCCCAAACTTTCTAAGAACAGGAGACCTGCAGGCCAATCCCTGAACACATTGCTCACTCTTAGTCAGCTGATCCCTGGATTACAAGTTTCGTGATCCATGAGGAAAATCAGTGGGCCTAAACTCTTCTTGAAAGGCCAGCTCACCCAATGACACACCCAAAACCGTGTGCTGTTCAAAACGAGAACATTTTTACAACAGAGGATCTGTTAAAATAAGACCAGTGTGTGAGCATAATACAACATTCCTTTGCCTTTTTTAGCTTAGCTTCAAGGTTCAATTAAAAACCTACAATATATGTACTGGGTAAAGAGAGATTGTCCTATGCTGTGAACTAGCAAAGTTCCAACTCCAGCTCTTTAAGCGCCGGTGATGGATTACTGAGGAACACTGTGTCCTTTGAAAAAGAATGTTGCTTCTCTACTGCTGGAAGATACATTAGTTCATTTTATCTTTCAGTACCAAGGCTGCTACTGAGCCATTTACTTTTCCCTTGTAAAAAGAAGACTTTCTACTAATTATCTCCTCAATATTTTATTTGTGCATTGCTTTAAAAAAAAACCAAAAAAAAAAACCAAACATTTATCTCTCCATTCCTCAGGCTTTTAGAAGTGAAATAAAATGTACTCTTATTTGGGTAGAAGAGATCCAATTCAACCTGCTTTAAAGAGAAAATACAAGTTATAGACTCCAACATGACTTATAGGGCTGGGCTGGGTGAATTTATAAATAATGTAAGGATGAAATGTTGTCTCTCTAAGGGCATGTAAGTTTTGTTCAGAACAGGCAATGTGAAATTCAGGATAATTTAAACACAGCACCTCATTTCACTCCATTTTCCCAGCCATTTACACTGAGGATTTTTTTTTTTTTAATTCTACAGGAGCCATTATTTCAGTTGCTGCACGTACCAAAAGTTTCCATTCCATGTAATCTTTTCTGGTCATACAGAACTACCTACAGTTTGGAGTAATTCAGTATAGATGGATTGATGAGTCAAGGTACCAAACAACAAATCAGATCTATAGCTGGTGTAAATCAATGTAATTCCACTGATTTCAGTGATTCTAGTTTGAGATACACCAGCTGAGAAGCTGACCTTTAATATTCGGAAGGCACACATTTTTAGCAGCCCTGTAAAACATGGATCATGTGAAGACATTTAAGTTATGCAGAGACATAGTACTTTAGGGTAAATTGTGTTTATTTTACATGATTTGGGGCTTAAGGTGTAAAAGGAAAAATTAAATCAGCTACTTTTTGGCAAACAGTACTGTGATTTTAGCTGGACTTCCCTGCTAAATTAATTTCAGGACCATACATTCATTAATTATTGCATTTCAGGTAAATGTCATATTTTTCTTTATCAGCCTGCTTAACAGGGCTTCAACCTTTTCAGCAAGTTTGCTATTGAATTGGTTCCTTGCATAGAAGTATTAGAGCCATGCATCACTTTTCATTAGAAATGCCTCTGCAACTTGCCTGACCCTCCTGCCATCTGGGAGAACAGATTAAAATTCCTGAGCTGTGAACTACAATAGTGGAAGCTATGCTTATCTGCCTCTGAGGCAAAATGCTGGTGCGCTGCATGAGAAGTAGCTCCTTCCTAATTTAAATGACTGGCTTCAGGTACAGACAGTGGGAATCATTCTGTAGCAGACTGCTAGGAGAGCTGTGTGAATGTCGACTTTTTGGGTTCTCTGGCAGTTCCAAAAAATGGAAGAAAACCTTGTATCAGGACAGCCCGCAAATGAAATGTTTTGAAAGTTTTGGTGAATTGAAAAAAAAAATTGTTTGGCATTAAAACTAACTGTTTTGCATCTATTTTGACCACTTTTTATTTTTTTTTTAAATGAAATGGAAGGAAATTTTGAAATGAAAAGTTGCTTTGCATTAAGGAATTCAAACGTTTCTTTTCAAAACAAAATATTACACTTTGGGGAGATTTATTTTAGCGTTTGCAGTTTTTTGACGACGAGGAGAAAGCAATTCAGCAAAACCAGCATGATTTTATGAAATATTTTGGCATTTTTTGGTTCTGTATTTTTGGTCCAAAAAAAAAAGAAGTTTCACCAAAAGATTTCACCAACTTCTACATGCTAAACACCCTGCCATCACATTGTAACATTTTCAGGCAGAAGAATGGGGAGTATAAAAAATCTTTAGAGTGAGCACATGAATTGAGCCACCATGCTCCAATCCAAGAGTTGTTTCGTGCTAATTTAGGTTGACCAGACAGCAAGTGTGAAAAATCAGGACAGGGGTTCAGGGTAATAGGCACCTATGTAAGAAAAAGCCTGAAATATCAGGACTGTCCCTATAAAAGCAGGACATCTGGTTACCCTGTGTTAATTACAAGTGAAGGTAGGGTAACCATGAGGCCTACTGAGCTCCAGATAAAGTCAGTGGGTGAAATCCTGGCCTCAGTGAAGTCAATAGCAAAACCCAGGCTGACTGCAATGCACATTCGGTTCATTTTGGGTTCTCAGTATTCCACACCCTCCCTTGGCTGGAGTGGATATATAAGCAGGGGGAGGGCAAACAGGAAGAGGGAGGTGATAATATTATCTCTGTACAAAGCCTTAGTTAGACTCCTACTACAAAACTGAGTTCAGTTCTGGTGTCCACACTTTAAAAGGATGTTGACATATGGCATCAGGTTTATTAAAGAGCTACATAAATGATGCCAGCTCATGAAAACCTGCCTTACAGACACAACCTATTTTACTGATCAAAGGATCAGGATCCTGGGGAAAGGTAGGTAGGACTAATGGCAAGAGCAACCACCAGGGATCAGGGCGAGTATCAGGGTCAATATTTAGGCCAAGGGACATGTTGAAAGGCAGACCCAAAGACAGGTCAAGGATCGAGCCAATGGTCAATGCCGGGTATCATGGTCCATGCCGGTGTTCCAGGATTTGAGCAGGAGTCAAGGTCCAAGTCAGAGCTGATGTCAATCCTGGGCGTTCAGGAATGCAGGGTGATCGTGACAGCTAGCTAGTGAGCCACATTGTTGCCTGGAATGCCCCTTGGATTTATATAGGGCCAGGTAATCAATCCAGTGCTGTGAGGCGCCTGTCTGTCAAACCCTTGAGACAGGACTTCCTGTGGTCTGTGCCCACACTGGGTTGTGGGTACGGGAGGGCAAACTAGTGACAGCTGCTGTTAGGTAGCAGCATGGAGGTGTTTGCTGACTCTACAGGTCTTGGTTCAGGGCCTGTGGGGCCTTGTGCAGAGGCCAAGTCAACCTTTTAAAAAATGGGTGCAGGTGAGGCTACTGTGTACACAATGATGTGTTGTTATGAATGCTGCAACAGTGGCTAGCACTCCCAGTCATGAAGAAGGCATTTTACAAACACAGAACAGTTAAGGGGGAGATTTGCAAAGGCACACCGGTCAAGTAAGCACCCAACTGCCTTTGACTTTCAATGGGAGCTGGGCATCTAACTCCCGCATTATACTACCCCCTTCTGATCAGATTTTCCAAGCACTCAGCACCCACTGAAGGCAATGGATTTCTGCAGTGGTGAATCATGTCCTTGATTCAGTGGGAGCCCTGATTAAAAAGGAAGCTCTTAAATAATTGTATAGATGTTGTCACACTCTTTGCAGGATGTATAATTCATTTTTATTGCTATATTTTTGAAAACACACAATTAACTGATTACTCTTGCTTCATATATTAAAAAAAATGTGTTAGCTTGACAATAATGAGTTTAGGCAGGTATTTATTTATCCCTTCTCTTGGAACACCATTCTTTTAAATGTCAGCTTTTACTGAGCAATCCATTCTAATGTTCCATTTAGTTAAAAAAGGAGAGCTATGTTACCATTTCACTAAAGTCCAGGAACCCTGACAGTTGCCTGGGTTGGTTTTTTCGTTTGTCAAGAGTAAACTTAACTCTTCACTATCACATGAAATTCACCAAAACTGGGTTTGTGATGAAATCTAACCTAACAAACCTTACAAAGAAAGATGAGAAATATTTTCCTGAGTTGCCAGGAAACAGAGATTTTTCTGAGACTGAGGGTATGTCTTCACTGATGGTGGCAAATTCGCCACCATCAGATCGATTCATTCTGATCGATTGAGCGGCAGTAAAGACCCACTCAATCAATCCGGAAGTCGATTCAATTGAACCACCTCCTCAAAAGGTACAGTGCAAAAGAGGATTTAGGAAGTCTACATAAGTTATGCAAGCTACTCTGTGTAGCTTGTGTAACTCCTGTTGACTGCCACAGAATTTCCCCATAAGTATAGACAGGCCTAAGAGCCAGTACATCTATGGAAACTTTTAGTAACAGTGGGTTTGATGCTACATACATTGAAGTCATTGGGGCTTATGCATGTGTTTACGACTTAACTGAATAGAGATTGACCTAAGCATATGCTTAAAGTACATGTTTGACTTCTTTGTTGACTCGGAGCCTGTATTTAGCATAGCTTCAATTTCTTTGTTAACATGCTTGTAAAGTTTCTATTCTTTTTCTATTTAGCAACAATGAAAAAACCAAGAAATACAATAACACTAAAAATTTTTTTTTTTGGTTCCCTCCCCTCTGCCATCAGTAAAAAGCATGATGTTATTTGAGTTGAAGCTGCCATCACGGCTTTTGTTATTTCTTACATATTCCCATCTGAATGATCTCAATGTGCATTTCACAAGTTATTTTGTACATTCATAGAGCTACCTTCTCTATCACAAAATCAAAGTTCATTTGCCGGAGCTGTAAATCAATTTTATCTACTAACAGTATCTGTCCAATCATTTTTTTCACAATACTGAGAATAAAATAATTTCCTTGAACAGATTCTTTTTTACAGTTGATGAATTAACAGAGAAATGAAGGGTGAAATGTTGTAACTGTTCCAACAATACATTTTATTGAGCTGTATTGTGAATTACTACTGAATTCAGGCTGCCATTCTCACCACAGAATGAAACTCATTGATGAGAACAGTATTAAATCAATTTACTTACTAAAGGCATATGCCAATTCACTTTTAACTTCTGGATTAGCAGCACTAAAATGAAGGCGGTCTTTAAAATATGTTATGATCCAATTGTTGAACTAACAGTGGAAGCTGAAATGTAAAATAATTTTGTCTTTGCAGTTAATATTCATTAGCTAAAGGTGGTAAGCAAGTCATTCAATGCATATGTTATAACAAAAAGCTTCATTAAAAGAACATTACTAGAGGCTTTCAGGCTTCTTCATTGCTTACGTAGTCCAATCTGCCCACCCAGCTGGGCCCCTCACCTCTACTGCAACCATGCACACCCCAGCAGGCAAGGGACCAGGCAGAGGGAGTTGGCTGGAGAGGAGAGAGGGGAACAGCCTGATTTTTATAAAAATCAACCTGTGGTACCTTAATTCAGCATTACAATACAGTCTGAAACTAGCATGATCACTTGCTACTTGATCCACAGGACTCCTGAAAAAACAGAAATTCCAACATGCAGCATGATATTGACACCCACATGGTTCAGCAATGGGGTTAGAGGAAACGGTTACTCACCTTGTTCAGTAAACGTGGCTCTTTGAAATGTGTCCCCCTATGGGGTGCTCCACATTAGGTGTATCCGCATCCCTGTACCTCAGATCGGAGATTTTTGGTTGGTGTGTCCATTTGGCCCACACATGAGCTGTCCCTGTTTCATGCTTTGCCTGGAGGCTATCTAGTGCTGTTCAGGTGAACTGTCCTCAGTTCCTTCTCTATTGTAAAGCCCATTAGTAAGAAATGTGACATAGAGGGGAGAAGGGTGGATCATGGCGCTCCCAGGGGGACACACATCTCAAAGAATCACACTTACTGTGTTAGTTGAGTAATTCTCGTCTTCTTTGAGTAGTGTCCTGGTGGGTGCTCTACTCCAGTACACTTAATGGAGAGCTGCGGCTTCGAAGTTGAGTCTAATATTGATGATAAAACAGTGGAGCCAAATATAGCATTGGATGCTGAGTCATGGGAGAATGCATAATGTTCAGCAAAAATCTGAGCAGATGCACAAGTTGTTGCTCTGCATATTTCTGTGATGGGAACATTTTTGAGGAAGGCTATGGAAGTGGAAAGAGATCTCTTGGAATGAGTTTGAACTCCAGAGGGAGAGATGATGAGTGCAATAGAAATAGGTTATGTAGTCAGAGATCCATTTAGAGAATTTGTTTAGAGACTGAGGATCCTTTCGATCTCTCAGCAATAGAAAGGAATATTCTAGAAGATTTTCCAGAAAGCTTAGTTCTATCCAGATAGAAAGCGAAAACTCTACTGACATCAAGTGTACGTCATATTTCCTCCCTCTTGTGCCAGTGTGTCATAGGGAAGAAGCCTGGGAGGTGAATAAGCTGGTTTATGTGGAAGGCAGAAGTTATTTTCTGGAGGAATTTGGATGTGATTGCAATGTAATTTGGGGTGCACCATTGGAACCCCATCCTTTGAGCCATGGTGATGAGTACCAAGAATGTTGTTTTCATAGATAGATATATAAGCAACCATGTGGCTATGGGTTTGAAAGGAGGCATTGTAAAGGACTTGATAATAAGGTTGAAGTCCTGTATTGGTTTAGGATGTCTGAGTTGTGAGAAGAGGTTACTCATACCCTTGAGTATGGATGAGAGAATACAGAGTAACAGAGCCTATCTTATGGTGGAAGGCAGTGACAGCTGCGAGATGCACCTTTACTGAATTTAGAGATAATTCTGACTTTTTTAGATCTAGGATGTAGTATAGGACCAGTGGGAGAAGAGAGGATGTGTTTTGAGTCACACCAAAGTTGGAAACTTTTCCAATTTTGGATATACATGTGACGAGTTGTTATTTTTCTGCTATGTATTAGCAACTCTTTTATATCCTCTGAACAGGACATCTGTACGATCTGGAACCATCAAGGAGCCAGGCCTTGAGTTGGAGAACCTGCAAGTTGGGGTGATGGATCTGTCCAGGGTTCTGAGGAAGGAGGTGAGGAAGGGACTGAAGAGTGATTGTCAGGCACATTGCTAACTGAGTAGGGTATGGAAACCATGTTTGTCTTGGCCACGTGGGAACTATGAGAGACTAATTTTTGCTCTTCCTTTTCTTATCTTGAGCAGGACCTTTGATATTAGGGGAATTGGAGGAAAGGCATAAAAAAGACCTGTGTTCCACTGAAAGAGAAAGGCATCTCCAAGAGAACATTGACCCAGTCTGGCTCTGGAGCAGAACTGGGAGCATTTTTTGGTTTTGGCTGTGGCAAACAAGTCTATCTTTGGGATGCCCCAGTGCAGATATATCCTGTGGAAAATAGCAGGGTCCATTTCCCATTCATGTTTCTGAGAAAAATTCCTGCTGAGGGTATCCAATCTAGTATTCTGTATGCCCAGAAGGTAGGCTGCTGAGATGTTGATATGGTATCGAACGTGCCAGTTCCATAGTTTTACGGCCTTGGCACAAAGAAAAGGAGATCTTGCTACTTCCTGGTGATTTATGTAAAATAAACACGTAATGTTGTCTACCATAATCTTCCTTTTTGTATTTGTTGTCTTTTTCGTTGGGTTTCATAAGCTACATCTATACTGATGGAAGCAAATTTGCCACCATCAGATCGATGTCTCTGGATCCACTGAGTGGTCTGTGTAGACCCTCTCAGTCGATCCAGAAATCAACGTAGGAAAACCAGTCCCATAAGTGGCATAGCACTACACCTATGGGAACACCGTTCCTGTCGGCGCAGCACAGTGTGGACAGCGTGCAGAACAGATGCAGTGAAGTCGACGGGAGATATGCAAGTTTTTTACGTCACTTGCATATCTCCTGTCGACTGCCACCGAATCTGGAAAGGTAAGTGTAGACCACGCCACAGTGTCTCTGGGGTGGAAGAAACTGAGCATACCAGAATTTGTGATGTCTGACATTTACTGTCCCAGGATCCTACATAGCAAAGCCTTCAAGCATATGCTACGGTATGCAGCTGAATCAGAGCCTTTAAGGCCAAAATGGAATGACAAACAGCAGCAGGCCCAGTGATAGCACAAACAATGGGATTAATGAGACATTATCCGAAACAATTAAATATCTGCATAGCATTCTGAGGAGCTTTATTTATTTATTTATTTATTTTGACATCACCCAGAGCAGAGTGGCACTTTCAAGGCACATTCAATTAACATCTCTGACTGTGGAGAAAAAACTGTATAATGAAAGGGGGAAACATTTTAATTTATTTGGAATATACTGTGGCCGGCTCAGCTTGAAAGTAATCTAGGATTAATTTTAAATGATACAATTTAGACAGAAGAGACTGGCAATTATAAAATAGAATTAGGGGCACAGTAAATTCTAATATAAAAATAGGATCTCAGAAGGCAGCTCTTCATGGCGGCAGAGTAGCAAATACAGCTGTTCTCCCATGAAAGGAGAGTGTCCAGTATTAGGCCAATAGATTGTGTTGGAGGGGCATGCCCTAATATCTCTAGAAGGAAGGAGAGGGGTGATTTCACCTTCTGCTATCCTTAAAGTATCACTGTTGTGTAGGGATAGACTGAGTTCTCTGTGCGCAGCTTAAGGATGGTTGATTGGAGTTTACAGCCTCTGTCATAGACTCATAGACTCGTAGGTCAGAAGGGACCAATATGATCATCTAGTCTGACCTCCCGCACAAGGCAGGCCACAAAACCCTACCCAAACACATTTATAACAACCCCGAACCCATGACTGAGTTATTGAAATCCTCAAAAATGAGATTTGAAGACCTCAAGCTGCAGGGAATCCACCAGCAAGCGACCCATGCCCCATGCTGCAGAGGAAGGCGAAAAACCTCCGTGGCCCCTGCCAATCCGCCCCGGAGGAAAATTCCTTCCCGACCCCAAATATGGCGATCAGCTAAACCCTGAGCACGTGGGCAAGACTCACCAGCCAGCACCCAAAAAAGATTTCTCTGCAGTAACTCAGTTCCCATCCCATCCAGCATTCCCACAGACCATTGAGCAGACTTATCTGCCGATAATCCAAAATCAATTGCTCAAATTAAACTATCCCATCATAACATCCCCTCCATATACTTATCAAGCTTAGTCTTAAAGCCGGATAAGTCATTTGCCCCCACTACTTCCCTCGGAAGGCTATTCCAGAACTTCACTCCCCTAATGGTTAGAAACCTTCGTCTAATTTCTAGTCTAAATTTCCTAATATCCAATTTGTACCCATTCGTCCTCGTGCCTATATTAGTACTAAACTTAAATAATTCCTCTCCCTCCCTAACGTTAATCCCCCTGATATATTTATATAGAGCAAGCATATCCCCCTGGAGCCTTCTTTTGGCCAGGCTAAACAAGCCAAGCTCTTTCAGTCTCCTTTCATAAGGCAGATTTTCCATTCCTCGGATCATCCTAGTAGCCCGTCTCTGAACCTGTTCCAGTTTGAATTCATCCTTCTTAAACATGGGACACCAGAACTGCACACAATATTCCAGGTGGGGTCTCACCAGCGCCGTATATAACGGCACTAACACCTCCTTCTCCTTGCTGGAAATACCTCGCCTGATGCATCCTAAAACCGCATTTGCTTTTTTAACAGCCATATCACATTGGCGGCTCATAGTCATCCTGTTATCAACCAATACCCCAAGGTCCTTCTCCTCCTCTGTCGTTTCCAACTGATGCATCCCCAACGTATATGCAAAATTCTTATTATTAATCCCTAATTTTCTAATTTTCTATATTTCTAATACTGCTCCATTTTTTATTAGTTGGAAAATAACAGTGACAGACATGTCAACTGAAAGACTGAGCATCTCTCATCTTTCTTCCCACCTCATCTTTTTGGTTTCACCCCCGGACAGCCCAGCACACCTTTGTTTACTCTTCCTTATGAAGACGATACTGTAACGATGAGCGTTATCCCACTTAGGCAACTGGGAATGTTCTGGAAAAAATAGGAGGCAGACCCCTTTCCTGCTCCCTTCATGATAGATTTTTGGGCCAATTGGCCTTTTAGGAAGCATTGGTGGATCCATAAATAGTCCATTTCAAAACGTGATTTATGGATGGCTGCTGCAGCAACATCTAGTGCTCTGGTAAGACACAGAAGAATTCACTAAAGTTGGCTCGCCGGTTGTGGCTATCGTTTGACTCAGTATGCGGCTCCCACACTGCGTTCTCTGAGCTGTGCCTGCCGCATTACTTGAAATGCTTCAAATTAGAGTAAAATAGCTCCTCAGTCCTGATTCTTTGCTGCTCAATACGTTGTGTAGTCAATGACCCCAGTGCACAATGGGTGGGGACACATTTACCATTATGATTTGGTGACATTTTGCATCAACTTTGCACTCACTGGGTTCAACACACAAACAAAGTGCTTTGCAAAGGAGAACCCAGCTCCCTGTCTCATGCCAATGAGAACAGTTTACACCCACTTTGCAGAGGCATAAATGATTGTGCGAGACAGTGAACAATCAGGCCCAGTGGATTATAGCAGCTCACAAATGTTCTGAGCAAGAAGGGAACACGACCTGCTGTGTTCCACCAACAGTCTCCTTCTGCTAAATGGATGTGTCTAGCTTGCAAGTAACTTAGAAGTCAAGGAAATATTTCAGGATGTACATATTTTAAACATCACATCATAATACAAAACTTAAGATGACCATAAAAGCGTGTCAAGAACTGGATTTGGTGACAGAAAGATTGGGTCGTTTATGTTATAAGATGACATTATGCAGACATACATCAACAGCAGAATGGAAATGGCAGTTCCGTAAAAATGGGTGACCAGACTGGGTCACCTATCATAAGAACCTGGCCAAATCTCAGCCCATCCCTACCTTTCTCTGCCTCTGCTGATGCTCATGAGATAGCTTTTCTAGGGTCTCAGCAAACCGTGCTTGTGAAACTCACCAGGTTTGGGGTTTTTTACAAACTCAAAACTCATGCTAGGGTCACTGAAAGGTTCAATAAGATTCACATGGTTTATTCCCAGATAGGCCCAGTTTCATGTGCTTGCCAAGATTCAAGTGTCCCTTCACAGCTCCAACTAAATTTTACTAAAGCAAAAGAAAACCACAGAGTTTCACTCAGCTTTCATCAGCTGCTTTCTTCAGATTCGATGTGCCGTGTGCCTTTCCCAGCTCAGGAACATGCAATGACTTCAAAGGCACCTCATGCTAGAGAACATGCTATTTTAAGATAGAAGCCAAACTACTAGAGACTCCATTTGAAGTGACAAGGCTGGTGCCTATCAATTTCTTTGATAAACTGACAGACATACGAACTTGCAGTGCTCAGTGGGCAACACTGAACATTTTAAATTGGCAGTTCCTATGGTTGCATCTGGGACTGGGAGTAGTGACTGGGGTTATACCATTACATAATCCTTTGAGTGGCTGGCTAGAAGTACTCACTCACTGAGTTGGGGAAACTTAAATGCTATAGGCTGTGCATGAGCTGCCCAGGAGGGGGGGTTCTCACAGCAAAGCAGGGCAAGACAGGCTCCAAGAGTGAGGAATTGGGGTGACACAGCGATTCACCACTACAGATTGCAGAGGGGAACGTCACAACAGGGTTGTGTTGGGACTGGGACCTCGGTCTCCTCAGACCTAGTCTCTACACTAGGCAACAGGCTCCGAAGAGAAAGCAGAGAAAATAAAGCATCTTGAACTTGGACTAGGAAGGGGGGGGGAAGAGAGAACTGAAACGCTATCAGGATAAGGTTAGGTAAGAACATGCTCCGGGACAGAGAGGAGGGTCTAGCTGGACTGAGCCAAGAAGGGTGGGAAAAGATTGGATATGAAGAAAGGAGGAACCCGTGAACTTTCACAGGTTCAGATGAGCATTACAATGGGATTTGCAATGCAGTCTAAGGGAATTAGGCATCCAAATGCCATGAAAATCAATGGGATTTAGATGCCAAACACACTTAGGCCCCTTGAAAATCTAAGCCTTTCTCTAATCCAGCTCGAAAGCATCCTGAAGTTCAGCCACCTCTAGCATGCAGCCCCCAAAACTGAATGTGCTGTCCACGCGCCCACAGTTCACCATCACTAGCAAAGAACATGAAAACGCACCATCTGCTTTGCAGACCTGACTCATGGGCTGCAGCCACTGCTCCGTAAGTCCTGGGGCTAGAAACAAAAAGTCTGATAACACATTTGGGCATGACTCCCAGGAACAAGCGGCAGGTTTGAGCAGGCAGTAATATCCCTGGAAAACAAGCTCAGCTGACCTCTTCTACTTCTCTTAGCCAAGCATTCCAAGCAGCTGGTTGACTCCTGTAGCATAACTCATAGGAGCTGTCCTGAAGAAGGCTGAGAACAACCCATAATATAATGCTTTTATATACTCTGCCTCTCAGCATGTCAGCACACTGGGATTCTCCCTCTGGAATCTCCAGGGTGGGAAGGCAGGAGACAGCAATGCAATATCTCCCTCCTTTCACTCCAGCAATTAAGTCATCCCCTGTTCTGCTCCTGAGAGCTCCCATGATGTAGCACTTCCCTACGACACACCATTGCGTGCTGCCTATGGATTTAGCACCAATGTGCAACTTAAGTCTCCAAGATGCCTGTGTTAAATATAACAAGATCTAGGCTATGAATGTGTTAGTCCAGCCGTCACTAAAATGTTGCCATCAAAGGTAATCCACAGCTTACCCAGAGGACTGGCTGTTGTTTAGCTTCAGTATTTAAAGGGGAACGGAAACGTTTTATGGAAAAATAAGCACGTGCAGATTGAAATAGACAAATAAATGCATTTTACAACAGTGGAAGATTAGCTGCACCTTTCCTTGCCACAATAACAATTCAAGGTTTAGCCAACTTGGAAGGGAGGTGTGCTTCTTGGGGCCCACAGGTCTGGTTTCAGTGTATGGACTGGCAAAATTGTCAGTGCCTGCAGCAAGATAAGAAACGCAGCTCCCTGCACTGCGTAGGTGGCTGTGATGGCATCGACTGCAGCAGTGGAAGCAGAGTGCTGAGTGTCTCCACTCTGGGTCTAAAGAGGCCCAGAGCCTGCCGTATGCCTTCACTGATAATTAGGTAACCCCTGATTTCCCTCTCAGTCTGGTGAGAATCAGGAGTAACTCCTGAACTCAATGGAGTGGAACAGTGGAGTGAGAGGAGAGCAGCAGGCCACAGGTCTGTAAGTGTATTGTGTTTAAGTCTTATCCAACTCCCACAAAAGTCAAGGGGAGCCTTTTCCTTGACCTCAGAAGGGTAGGATTGTGCCCTTCGGGTGAAACCAGCCCTCTGCAGAGGGCCTGTGCCAGACCTAGGCAGGTGTGCCAGCTGTCGTGTTATCTGATGTTTTACATAAAGCCCCAGCTCCTGGAAAGATGTGCTTATGTGAGAATCTCAACTTTAAAAAAGAAAGTTATTAGCCCCATAAGGATGCCAGAGAAAAGCTTGATGGCATGGCATGGGTGTACCCTAAAGACCTACATCAGCTGTAGGTAGTGAGATGACTCTGCAGTCGTGTCCTGAAGAGACATGCCCACCCGCGCGGTGTATCTGGAACACACAAAGAACTCCAACTGACTTCGCTTTCACTCGTCTCAATCTTACAAACAACGGTTACTAAAAAGATAAACCCTGATGACCACTATTTTTTCTCTTTTCTTCTTTTTTTTTTTTTTAAGAACAATTGTAATTAAAGTTTACAATGGTAAAATTATGTTGCATTCAGACAAAAAGTGTTTGGTAATGGACTGTATTCAGTGAACTCTATTATATGACAGTATCAAAGGGAACAGTCTATTTCTATTTTTTAACAGTCATATTGTTCAGAAGACACAGATTTCAGTCAGACATTTAATGCTGGCAGTTAAAAAGGAGATTACAGTTTATATCAGCCATTCTTCTCAATGTAACTGCAAGCTAATGGATAATTTTTACAATATTAAATACCTTCATCTTTAATGTTATACTCTTGGCTTGTTTATAAGTTAGTTGTGATTTCTGGGGATTTAATTTTAATAAAAACAAACTCAGAACACAGACTGGTGGTAAGAGGAAAGTTATAAAAGGAAAGAAAATATATCCATTGTAAAACATCCAGTGCTTACTACTAAAAAGTCAACATTTGCCAGCAATTACCATTTTGGCTTCTGCGATATTCCATTATAAACTCAAAATAACCAATATCTGCAGTGTTTCAAATACAATGCATCATAACTGAGGGCAAACGTTTACCTTTTAATGGTAACAACTGCACATGTGTGTATCACCATTGGAAGCTCAGCATCAGATTCTGAGCACACTAAGACTTCACAGTAAGCTGACGGCCTTTCGCTTAGATACAAAAGGAACAGAATGATGCCAAGCCATCCCATTTAGGCAAACTTGTGTACAGCAGCTCCCTGGCTTTTTATGTAAGGCACATTTCAGGGGAACTGTCTTTTCCTGCATCTTCTCATGCCAACAAATGAGAGCTGATAAAGCAGAATCAGTAGGCAACGCATCGTGTGATGGGAACCAGGGTAATCAGGTATAAACTATTATCCCTGTTTTACAAATGATAAAGCTGTGAATTATTTAGAACATACAAATACTGAAGCCAGGGTATAAGTTTCTTCTCTAAAACTTGCATTGACTTTACTAGGACTTGGATCCCACCCATGATTTCTACAGGGTTATTTCTCCTCTACTGTCGTCATCATGTCTCAGACTTCCTTAAATCCTGATCAGGTTTGCCAGTCTTTGCACATTTAAATTAATCTAAAGCACTTCACAGTTCTTCCAGCCTTCAAAGCCATTGGAGACACCCCCCAAAAGTCCAAGGATCTAAATGATGGATCAAGCATATCACCTTAAAGACAACCCCATGACCCAGGCAGAAATTTTTCATTGCTCAGAACTCCTCAGTTGCTGAACAATTTCCCATCACACTTGGCTTGACCACCGCGAGATCTAAACAAACAAATGAATTCTGAACAGAATCCATTGTTGACACACGTATGCTCAGAATTTCTGATTAGACTATATAGGGCGAAGTGTGTTTTGTTTTATTTTACACATGCAAACCTCAAATGGATTTGCCTTAACACACCGTAATTAACGAACTTTCTGGGCTGAGACAAAATTTTTAAAGGCTGAGAAAGGTGGGGATGTAAAGAATGTTCAGTCTTGACTGAAGTAGTTGCTACTGACCCCACTGTAACAAAACATCTGTGCCCAGTTATTATGCATTGGCTTTAGACTGATTAAAACATAAGAACTCCAGCTGGGCCCGTAAGGGTCACTTGAATGAGCTGTGACAAACCAACATGTTTTGCTTCCACTAGGTGTGATGGAATCAGAAGCTCTGTTATGTACTGTGTAGAGTAGCTATTAAAGTTAGATATATTGTTAGGGAAGATCTGAATAGACCAAGTAAACACTGAAGAAGAAATTGCAGTAGGACACAGACGTATGCACATTAAAGAATTCTTTACCTATAACCACAGTCAAAATAAACATCACACATAACTAGGCTTTCAGGGTATGAAATAACATAGGTCAGCTCAAGTTACATATATTGTTAGGCAAGATCTGAATGGACAAAATAAAGACTGAAGAACAGAGGAGCAGTGGGACACAGCTATATGCACGTTAAAGAATTCTTTATCTATAACCACAATAAAAATAAAAATCACACATACCTGGACTTGCAGGGTGTGAAACAATATAGGTGAGAACTATATAGAATTTGTCTTTGCTATCATCTGCACTCTCTAAATATTCAAAGAGATGAGAAGAGCCAAGAAAACTTTTAAGGAAAATATGCCTTATAGTTTACAGATACAAGGAAATCAATCTAGTTAGCTTTACGATGAAAAGCTTCAGGGGTGACTTGATCACAGTCTATGAGTAGTTTAGAAGAAGAAAAAAAATGATAATGGGCTCTTCCACCTAAGCTTGACAAATTCAGACTGGAATTAAGGGGCAAGGTTTTAACAGTGAGGGTAATTAACCATTAGAAGGACATAGTAAGGGTGGATTTTCCATCACTGACAATATGAAAATCAAACTGGATGTTTTTCTAAAAGCTATGCTGTAAGTCAAACAGATTAATTCAGGGAAGTCCCATGGCTCGTGTTATGCAGAAGATCAGATTTGATGATCGCAGTCTGACTTTGTAATCTATGAAGATCTCTTTGGCTGTAGCTAATTACCTTAATTGCACCAGGGGGATGGTACAGATATATCTGAAAACACTAATGAGTGAGGCAGTCTTTCCATCTGCGGCACATATTATTTTGATAGCTCTGCTAGCAAACTCTCTTGAACTTGTTCACAGGGTTCAACTGAGTGGACACAGATTCCTTGATAGCTACCAAAGCTAATTTCAAGCCCCTATTTTAAGGGCAAGAAGAATCCTCTGTGAATTATTTAGAACACACAAGTGTGAAGTGAAAGTAGAAATTTCTTCTCTAAAAACAACAGAGCCACTACTGTGATCCAATAAAAAATAATCAACATAACAGGCCAGACCTTCCTTCCTGCATGCACACGCCTGCTGATAAACCAAAGAGCAGCTGGCAGCTGTCTGAGTGGGGCAGCTGGCTATTCCCCCTAACGCAAGAGAATCCACACCCGGCATAAATCTAATATAACCAGTTCTGTACCATCTGCTTCCATATCCCAGCACTAGTAGTGTTACAAAGCAGGCCAGGGGTGTGGCCAAAGAACAGCAAGTACCTATTGGACAACTTCCACTGGTGGACATTAGAGCAACCGGGGCCTGTACCAAGCTACAGCATGGGCCAAACTGGCACCAGGAATCGGGGAGCAGAAAGATGTCTCAGAGACACCATGCCACACTCACTGCTGGGCCTGCCCGGAGCATAGCTAGGCCAAGCGCAGGGAACTCTTCCACAGCGCAGGGAGCTAAAGTGTCGGGGTCAATGTGGAGCTCTCTTGGCGACAATTAACCGCGATGGGCATGTTGGGTGCTCAGCACTTCTGCTCAGATTGCAGAGCTAAGCCTTCCGCCAATCAGACACAGAAGTACAGGCAAGGTTAATTTAATGAGCTGTCTCTTTCACTCGGGAAGGTGCATGCATTAAAGGATGCTGAGAACCGATCAAAAGACGTGTCTGTGTCTATTAGTTTTTCTGTCTCTTTCTTCCGGGAGGCCGTTTTCACTAAGCACCACATCAGGATGGCCGAGGATGCTTTCCTCAGTCCCGTGAAGGGAACCACATGCAAGGCTCTGAGCAGGCGTGAGAGTCTTTGGGAGTCAGGGGTGTTGTTTAATAACATCACGCTCTCTCTCCCAGACACAATGCATATGTTTTTAACGACAATGGGAAAACAAAGATTTAAACCTCACTTAAGGGCAGCAGCAGACACAGTGTTCTTTTCCATAGGCGCAGTGTCACCTGCAGCAAGCGGCAGCAATCACGCAGAACGTCTCTTACAGAGCTACTGCTGAAGTTATTGTTCTCCCTTTCACTGATAGCCTCTGCTGATGCAATTCTTCATGTGCTGGAAGGAGTGCCAGCAGAGGTCAATGCAAAAACAATCTCACACAGTAAGTCTCTCCTTTCTTGTGCAGCTCCTCAAAGGTAGAAGAACAGGCAGATAAGATGAGTTTTGTTGCGTATGTCTACACTGCAATTAAAAACCCGTGGCTGGCCTGGGCCAGTGGACTCAGGCTAGCAGGGTCCATGCTAAGGGGCTGCTTAGTCTGCACAGCCGTGAAACAGCCCCTTAACCCGAGACCGATGAGCTCAAATCAGCGGGTGCTAGCCAGCCACAGGTTTTCAATTGCAGTGTAGACAGTCAGTAAGTTTGGCGGGTGGGAGCGGATCAGAGGCAGTTGACGGAATCTGCTGGGCACTGATTTGTCAAGAGATCTATTCTTAGTGTGCACCTCCTCTGCCGAGCATGGCTTTCAGGAGTGCCGCTGCTCATGGGCTGCTTTAACGAGTTTTTAGACTGTGTGAAGGCACACTCGGGCTTTCTTTGGAAATGTCCCCTGCTGGCTTTACATTTGCAGAGATACTCTCGTGTTTTCCACAGAGGGCATCAAGCCGTTGTTACACGTGAACCCCCCCAATGTCGACAAGCTCTGACCTGCACACTTAGGGAAATGAAAGTGGGGCAGAACAACAGGCCTATTATTCAGCCTAATGACCTATGCGTCTGGCCCGATACCCCATGGTACCACAAATCCAAAGCCTGACAATCTGAAAGCTGACTCTCATCCTTCCTAAACTTATGTACTGAGTACTAGGCAGTGCACTGTTTGCCTGGTGTTACTTTCAAATCTTTCCCTGTTCAGTTTGTACACTGGGGTTGGGGTTGTTTTCATAGGGAGGTGCTGGGTGCTCAGCTCTTTGGAAAAATCTATCTGAAAAGCCTCTATATTGCTATTCCTAAAAGCAGCAGTGTCTCCGCTGTCCTTGGCCATATTTCCCTTCCCTCGTGCTTCGGGCCAGTTGCTGGCCCCTCAGACATGACTGAAGTCCAATGGTGATGTGAGTAAGTGGTTGACCGACTGTGGGATTTGGGGGTTCCTGCAGGGCGCTGAGTGGGAATGGTAAGAGAAACTCGGCTCAGCCCCCGAAGTCTTACTGAAGTCAACAGGAGTTTTGTCGAAGCGTGGGCTGAGTAAAAGCTTCAGCATATTTGTCTTTCTTTCTCCAAGCTCGTGGTGGGTGAAATGCCTATTACTTGAAAGCCACCGAACTGCTTTCATTGAGTGGCAGGTGAGCAAGAGCTGTCTGAAAGCTTCCCGGGTAGCATTAACAAAGACAATGCTCAGCACATCTTGTTCATTGCCTCTAACTGTGAAGGATTTTGAAAACATAATTCACCCCTGAAAATTACTCCTTTGTTTTTAAAGATTGGTTGTAGTGTCCATTAAAGTTCAAGGATCCATAACAACAAAGCAACTGAATGAATAGGCTGACTGAAAAGCAAGAGAATACAGAGGCCTAAATCTGAGCTGCCACTCCAGAACTCAAAGCCAGAGGAAACACAGCTGGTTTCTGTTGAAAATCTGAAAGAGCTGGGTTTTCTGCACAATAATTCTTTCTCTCTCGGATAGTTACAACATTTTGCTTTTATGACTTCAGCCTGGTGGCTTTGATTTGGTTACACAATGAATTTGTGACAGATGTCTATGCCTCAGAGTGAGCTCTTCAGGAAGTGTAGCAGTATCACATTTCCTGTACACTCTTCATGCAGTCTTTGGTTGTCCTGTGACATTCTTCCAGTTGGGTGCAGAAACAAGAGAGCACAGGACAATGCAGGTGACACAGCCAGAGCGTAACAGGAAGTTTTGTTACCTTATTTCTGGACATAGTTTCTGTTCTTAGTAAGGGATTTATCTTGAAATCATTATTGCTTATCAGTAAGATGCCACAAGGTTACACGGTAGATCTTCTGAGTCAAATGAACCCTTGTGAATTGGTGGGGTACCCTGGGACTCCATTCATGGTGCATGGAGCTTAAGAGAACTCAAAAGTTGCGAGCTGAATTTCACATTCACTCTGCTAGGGTCAAATCAATTTGAAAATGAAAGTGAAACTCACGGGTTGCAAAATGCGATAAGAATGAATGTTGAGTTCCAGATGTATCAAAAAAAACAGCAGTTTTCATAGAATTCCCAAGTTTCCTAAGTGATTCCAAAGTTATTCTAGGAAAGGTGGGTAATAGCAAATACATGTATTATTACATGAAGAATATAGATTCATAGATTCCAAGGTCAGAAGGGACCATTGTGATCATCTAGTCTGACCTGCTGTATAATAGACCATAGAACCTCCTCAAAACAATTCCTTGGGACAACCACAAGATCAGAACTCAGCAAGTGATTTTAGCCAGTAGTGAATTCGAAGATACTGAATGGGGAAAAGGCTGTGTGGAACAGAGGGATCTGCAGAAAAGAACTTCCGTTGTACCACCATTACATTGGATAATCTCAACTGCCATAGCCATTATTTTGGTAAATAACATAAATCAAGCACACCATGCATTAATACTACATGTTGTGAGCATATCTGTTGTGTTTCATTACCTTGATAGACTTAGGAATAGGAGTAGCCCTAATGGCAGTTATGAATCTGTCTGCTTGTTAATTCACTGCTGCAATATTAGTGGCTTGACCTTGATGCATATCCTCATGTCATTTCCTTCTACTCCTCACGTCCTGTCGCTTAGATGTCCCTCTACTATGTCTTTTCTCCTGTAAGTCATAAATCCTTCTCTTTGACTCAGAAGTCTGAGCTACCTCAGTGTCCTGTCTTATATGGGATGGCTGTTACATTGGTAGTAAACTGTAGTAAATTTTCTTCTGAGGATATTTTTTTCCGGTAAAATATATCTATTTTTTCTTATCTCCATCCAGATAACTGTTGTTAAAAAAGGACAGCATATAAATATTTGATTTAGTGTTGATCTTGCCACAGCACCAAAGTTGAAATTATTGCCTAAAGTGCTATTTGTCATGGGGAATGATACATTTTTGCCAAGTAACTTTGAATTCAGTTCTGCAGCACATGGAATTCTGCTAGGCATAAAAACGAGGTAAGATGAACTTTGGGGTATAGGCTCATCTCAGGGTAGCCACCCACCTCATTCCCATCCCCTCTAGTGGAATAGTGGCATGCACATATCACAGAGAGAGTTTCCTCTATTATAGTGCTGGAGCTAATACTAACAAAGACGGAGTCTCACAGGCTTTTGACACAACTCTCACCATCTAAGTAAGGGCTATAAGATGGGGTCATACTGAGGAGGGACAGAAAACTGGTATACCACTTGACCTATGAACTGTATATGCAGTGCAGGATGTACTTGTCATCAATGCATCCTGTATTAACACCCTACACATGATTATAATAATCTTTATACAAAATATGCTTTGTGAGGTATCATTTGAAACCTAATCACGCACTGGTCAATAATATCATGGTGAAATGTGTGTATCAACATTGTGTGTAAAGTTGTGAAATCTCCCTGAATGGTGTTAAAGGTACATGGTCAAACTCATGTAGCCCCGATTAGGTAGAACTGGTCAAGCAAGCTTGTCTTAAACAAAGGGATGTGTTTACTTCAATTTGAATATAAGTTGAAAACACAGTCCTCAGACCGAAAGAGGGGGAAGAAAGAGGGCAAAGAAAAATCTGCATTTCAGCATACACAGGTAAAAAGAAACAACTTAGCACTTCTTCCCCACCAGACTCCATGTCTTCTTGATCTCACCTAGAAAGAACTTTAACTAGGGATCATACACAGGAAAATGCTTTTCAAAGGGTTACAATTATAAAAGCGAAGGGCAAAACCACCCCATCTCTCTGTTTACACCTAAAAAGACAAAAGAAACAGCTGTTGGCCTTTGGGAGCAGATCCTGGCCTGAGAGTTTGATCAGCGGTGTACTGAAAACATGGCAAGAGATGTCACTTTAAACTAAGAGATGCCACTTTAAACTAAGTCTAGTTTGTTAAGTTTAGACAGCATTTTATCTTTGTTTTTCTTGTATCTATGTCTGTCTTGAATGCCTTATCACTTGTACTCACTTAACATCTCTCTTTGTAGTTAAAAAAACCGTTTTTGTTTGTTCTTTAATCAAATTAATCCAGTGTTGTGAATGGTTTGGGTAACTCCATTTAAAGTGGCAAGTTGTCTTATACTGTTTGCCTACAGGGACAATGGACCTAAAATATCTCAGTTGTCCAGGAGAGGGCTGGATAGAGCAGAACACACATTTATGGGAGGGAAATTCAGGACTGGGAGTGTCTTGGGGTCACCCTGCAAGTAATAACCAAGGCTGGTGGGAGCCCCAGGGTAGCTGGTGTTTGCTGACAGGCCGCTGGGATCAGAACTGCTGAACCTAAACTGTGACTACATGCAGACACCAAGGGGGTAACCAGCACTCTGCCAGGCTGTTTGTGAGCAACCCCGCTGGGAGCTACAGCAGCAAGGCATTGTAAGGCACCCAAGGGTGCAGGGCAGGGGTGATACAGCTGGATTGCACCCCAGAATGTCTTGGTACCACAGCACTTTCTACTCCTCACCTAAGCTCTGCTTGTCTCCTCCACTCTTGGGAGCACACAGGACACTGAAATGAAAGTCCCTTCATACCTTCAAGACCATTTGAAATGAAATATGTAACCCATTTTAGACGTGCTAACCATGGCAGTGCTCCTCTTATTTATGTGCAAGGAAGTATTTTCAGGAGATCTACAGTTTGCAAACTACATCCTTAATAACGTCAAAATACCTAGCAAGTGGCCTGCAGGAATGTATCATTACCATGGGCTGAATCATGCCATTCCCTACTTTGGAAACACTTCCACTTAGGTCATGGTATCTGAGTTTGGATATACTTGCTGTGGTAGAAAAGGAGAGCATGAGGCCTGAAACCTAGCATAGCAGGCTAAGGCATAAGGTCTACGTTGAAAGATTGGTCAAGTCTGTTATAAAGCCAAAGAAACAGGAGTCGGGCTGTGAACTTACAGCCTGGCTGAAACATTACTAATATAAAAATATTACTAATATCTAAAAATATAGATCAGAGACAGATAACAAGGACAACCTGGCCCCCTGAAATGACACTTTGATGGACAGAAATGTTTCGCCCAAACCATCCAGTGCAAGGTGAGGGGAGGGGGGTATTAGACTACATCAAGAGGGTGGCAACAACCTACGTCAAAGGGGCAGAAGGAAATTGTCTGTAACAGTGCATAAAAGAGGGTGTCAGAGGAAATGATATCGTTCAGCCTAGGGGGTAACGGAAAGTCCCTCCGTTAAGTTGTGCTGAGTCCATTGTAACGGAGCACCCGTGTTTGAAGTGTACCAGTAGCTACTCTATAGGTTGCTTCTCATTGTGCTTCAACTGCAGTAAACCTGGCCCAGGTGCCTTCGTTACCCAATGAATCCGTGGTCATGTCGATTCATTCGATTGTGAATGCCGTCTCGGTTACCTGCGTAGAGCTGGGACAGCACCTACACGGAGACACGCACGCAGCCTATGCTGACAACTAACAACTGACAACACTTGCCATGTAACTGTCAACAGAAACATAGACATACCTCAAAACCAACGAGCTGTATACACGGCTACCCCTCTGGAAATAGACATACCTGTGTCTCTGAGTATGAAATGAATCATTTCCAAACTAATTACTGGTTACTATGGTTTCCATGAGTCCATTAACAATAGCAAAGGGAAAAACTGAATGCTAATAGAAGAATAAACAGCATCCAAGAGACCAAGTGAGAGTGATGTGCAATCTCAGGCTGTCATGTATGTGCTTTAGGGTCTGATCCAACTGAAAACTTCCAATGCAAGCCTTGAATCCCTCCATTAAATAATGTCTTGGGTTAGAGGTAATTGTACTAACAAGAACAATTATTCACTCATGCTGTAAATAGCATCCTCAAGGCATGTTACAGGCGCAAATACTTACAGTCCTATGGGGGAATTACTGTACCCACCTTCATGAGGAGGAATACAATGAACCACAGAGCGATTTGCTCAAGCATCCAAGGTCGCACAATGAGTGAACACCAGGGCTAAGGATGGAATAAATGAGTCCTGATGAGGGCTAGTTTCTAATTTTCTGCTGAAAATTTTTTCACTGGAAAAGTGTGTTTGCAATGGAACAAAAATGTTTGTGGAAAGTTTCTGCTTTCCCTTGAAATGTTAATATTCTTGTCAAAATTTTGGCTGAAAAGGGTTTGGTTTTCAGGCGACACCATTTTGGATTTTGGCAGCTTGTACTTTAACAAAAACATTTTGTTGAACATTTTGATGAAAAATTTTCCATGGGGAGGAAGAAAAACATTTTCCAACCAGCTGTATTCCTGACTCCTAAATCTGTGGTTCTAATTACTAGAAAACTCTACCTTTCTTCCAAAGCTTCTGGTTTGGTGGGGTTTAAGTGAGACTTCTTGGGCAAATTTTCAGCTGAAGGTATAATGGCCATGTAGGAATATATGCAAGCACACCTATTGCACCCCAAGCTCTAGCATTTGCCTAGCATGCCTAATTTAGCACAACTATTTTTTGGACTGTCACATTCAATTCTAAACCTACCTAAGTATAACAGATGTACACATTTTTGCAGGTAAAAATCACTGCATCTGCAGCTGATAATTTGTCTTTCTCTGTGATTTTAACTTTGTTAGGGTAGTCAATCTACTTCATAGACTGGACGAATGTATATCAGATGATAAAGTAGAGGCATTTGCTTTTCAACGGCCAGGAGAAACTGAAATAGAGACCGGATTTTTTTTTTTTAAATCAGCCTCACATTATATATCCTTTATTTCTGTAGCTTTGCATGCTGTAATCTACCATTCTATCTGGATCATGGTGGGGCTCCCTTGTGTATCTCCTGATCTGCTATATGGCTTATGAATTGTAACTTCATATTCCTACCACCTCCTAGTTTGCAGTTTTCTCCAGGGGGTTGGAGATGCGGGAATCTAAATCATGATCAGTGAGATTTTGAAAGCCTTTTCTTCTCTCCAGGAAAGTTCTAAGATTACCAAAGGCAGCAAGACATATTGAAATTTAAAATGAAAATCTTATTTGCAGCCCTGTTAATAAATAAACACATAAAAATAAACCAGCGTTCACTCTTTAATTATGACAGATTAAAATAAAAAAGCTGGCGCTGCTGAGAAAAACAGTGGAACGCTGAAATGATCAGCCTTCACCTTGAATGTCCTGAGCTGGTCTCAGACAAGGATAATTAGGCAACAAGCTTCTTCTTTTATCAGGGGATCATTATAAAAGGATTAAGTATAGTCTTACCTAGATCGCATCTACAGCACATTCAAATGCAATTAAATCACACGTGTGCATACATGCACGTGAACTCATGTCCTTTTAACCTCCAGTTGTGGTTTCTCTAAGGACAGAACCAGCAGTGGCAGCCCTCTGTACTCTGCATAGCCAATCATTTTGCCTACAGAATAATAGACTAGGAAAGCCCCAAGTTCTAAAATACATTCACCTCCCATTCAAACTTAGTTTATCAAAAAGAAGACCAAGAGGTGACTTGATGCCCATGTGAATGGACCTTCACAGGGAAAAGATACCCGGGCTCTTTAATCTAGCTGAGAAAGGCAGACCACAAACCAATGGCTGAAAGTTGAAGGTAACAAATTTGAATGAGAAATTAGGCACACATTAACAGGGAAGGTGATTAACCAATTAATTATGGCAAACCTCCAAGGAAAATGGTGGATTCTCCATCTCTTGATGTCTTCAGATCAGGAATGGATGCCCTGCTGGAAGAAATGATTCAGATAAACACAAGGGATTTGGATCAATGCAGGAGTAACTGGGTGAGACTCTGTGGCCTATTTTATGCAGTAGGTCAGACTAGACAGGTATAATGGTTCCTTCTGGACTCAAACCCTATCAGTCTATTAATCTTATCCAGGCATCTGATGTCTGTGGGTGATTCTCCCCTGGCATTTTGTTAGCACTGCCTGAGATAACATGGCACTGATGAGAGATGATGCATTACTTTGTGGGTTACCTAGAACAAGGGAGCGCAGCCTGATCACTGCTATTGTAATACAAATAATTAATAAATATATTGCTTTAACTAGGTGCTGTTGGCAGCAGAACAGACCATGTTCCATTTTCTAGGGGTTCTTCTGAAATTTTAAATAGCACCAGTTCACACACCCCCACCCAGAAACTTAGGAAATTATATACCACCCTGGGTGCCTTTGATAGGCAATACCTCCTCACTCAGAAGCAGTGGGTCCAGGGGTTTAAAACATAAGGGTGGAGGGAAAGGGGGCACAGAATAAACATGGGAAACCCAGCAATTAATAAATCAACTATCTGTTAGGTAGGACTCCCACCTGTCCAGGGTGTCCTGGCAACAGTCTCAATTTCAGTCCTCTCACGCTTGCGAGTGGCTAATACGTTTCAGACATTTCCCTCCTCCTCCTCCACTCCTCACTCACAGCTGGCAGAGTTAAAACATTCAGGGAAGTAAGTCCCCAGTCTCTGTGGGAGGTGTTGTCAGGGACTCTACCACAGGGCATGATTCAGCTTTAATTGCTGGATAGGGAGGCCTGCACAGAGTCTCTCAGGTAGGCTGTTAGTCCCCTCGGCTTCATCTCATGTCTCAGCACTGTCTACACTTCAAAGCAATCTCAGATCTGGCATAGACAACCATTAACAAAGCCCTTACACAAAAGAAAAGCTCAACTTCCCCTCCCCCATTGCTTTGTCCAGGCACTGATATCCAATGGTGCCTGACTGCGGTAATGGTAAGGGTGACCTCCTCACCCCAGGCATATCTGATGTAATTCTCTTCTCCTTGCATTACCCAGCAGGGTCAATAGCTTTTCATTGCCCCTCAGATCAAAACTTCACTGTATTTTAACCACAATGCCACAAACTGTCACATAACTGAAATGCAAATGAGGCCTGGCCCATGCAGTCATTGCCCCCTTGCTCATCCACTGAGAGCTCCTTCGCCTATAGTGTCCCTGCCAATCTACAGTTCTCAGGCAGCTCTTTGCCACTTCTCTCCCATTTCACCAACACAGGTCAGCAGCCAGCTTGCTACTGAGCAGTCCCCTCCTGATGAGATGACTTGGCAAAGGGATGCTCTTCAACGTGCCCTTGCTCCATGCCCTGGTCATGCTTTTTCTTGGTCCACTTCCACTGATGTGTAAAAAAATGACATCTCTCTTCACTGGGGTAGACATTGTGCCCCTCCAGGGACAAAATAACTAATATGTCATGGGATGGGAGAAACTCTCACAGACCTTGCATGACATGCAACATGGCTGCCCATCTGCACCACAGTCCATGCCGGATGTGACTACAGTTTCAGAAGGATGCTGTTCATGTGGTCAGGAGGCCAAATTGTTAATGCAAAAAGATCCTAGTAATTTTAGGGTTTCCCTGCTGGTTAACCCTTCCCTTTGTACAATAGTCAAAGCTATAATGTAATTGATATCTGAAGGGTAATCTGTGTTCATTCTTGTACCATAGATAGACAACAATGGAGTCTAAAATGTGGTTCCCTCCCCTGTTTAAGGCTTACTGATTATGATTTCCCTTGTGCGTTATGTGGCTTGTTTAGGAGGAAGAGAGGCACAGGGAGGGATGTTGTCTTCTTAGTGAACTCCACATATGGACCTACCATTATATATGTTATATGAGAAAGAAAAGAAATGTTAAAATCAATCTAAGTGGTAAAATGATGGGTTTATTGATGTTCTGACCTTTACACCAGATGTTCTAGCCTTTACATCAGACATATTGGTGTAATATGATCCACTGCAACTGATAACTATTCTGATTTGCATTGCTGAGGTAAAAGAACACGGCATGTAGAAACAGGTTATAAAAATACCCATAGATAGCAAAGACATCCCCAATACTTCTTGTGCATTGAACGTACATAAAGGTAGCCTATTAGGCAGATTCCTCCCTAATTTCAATGAGCAATAACAACATAGACATCGGTTCAGCTTTAATGATGTCTTTTCCCAAGTATGTACATATGCAACCCAAATGTGTAATCCAAGTTTCAAGGAGAAAACAGCTGTTTATAGGACTGATTTCAAGAATATGGCAATTATACATGGACCCTCCAATAAATATTCCTAGATTATTCAAATAGTCACAATTTTATGAAACAGAGTTTTTATCATTTTGCCAAAATGTCATCGTATTTCAGGGAGTGGAAATGTATGACTAATATTAAGATGCACAACTATCAACACCATACGTTAATAGAAACTGCTCAAGATTTTAAAAACCACGATCCTCAAAGGCATTTAGGTGTCTAACTCCCATTGGAAGTTAGGTGCCTAACTTCCATTGAAAGAATACTTTTAAGGATCTGGGCCTTAATCCCTAAAACTAATCCTTGGGCACAATCATAAGTGATCTGATTATCAAAAGTGCTGAGCAGCCAACCTTTGGAGTTAACGGTGTATACTGCAGCCTCAGAATCATGTTGTATCAGCAATTTCTAGTGCTGCTGCACTCTAGTTATCTTCATAAAATGGTATGAAAGTTGCTTAGGGGGAGAGAGAAGCAACAGGGGAATGGAGGCCAAGCAATTACAATTGTAAATGTGGATTTGTTATGGGATTGTTTTATGGAGAAGTTATATCCTCTTTCCAGTTAAAGCTGCCTTTTAAATTCCATCATAAGCCCAACCTAACCTTCTGACTTTACTATGTAAAGTGTTAATAACTTTTAAAATGAGACTTTAATGAAGAAAATATCCCTGTGCACTGGATCTTGAGTAAGGCTCCAATCCAGAAAAGCACTAAGCATGTAATGTCTTCCCTACTCAGAAAAGCATATAAACTCATGTTTAACATAAGTACGTGAATGGCCTCATTGACTTTAAAATTAAGCATGTGCTTAAATGGTTTTCTAGACTGGAGCCTAAAGGAATCAAGTAGATCAAGTCAGTAGTAAATAAAATCAAGCAAACAATAAAGTACAACTTACTGATGGTATCTCTCTCCTTTTCTTCTTATTTTTGCATTACGTTGCTCTATTTCTTTCTAAGTTTGGGTGCTGTTACTATTATTGTTACTATTATTCTTTATTTGTACTGTGGTAGTGCCTAGGAACGGGACACCTTTGTGCTAGGGCCTGGAAAAACTCAGAACAAAAAAAACCCGACTCTGCCCCAAAGAGCTTACAATACAAAAATGATATTTGATATTTTAATATTTGCTGCTATCTTCCTTTCCAGGAAAGAAATAAAGTACCAGGAAAACAGTGGCATTTAAGAGCTAGCACCACTCGCCAAATTGTACACCTCCACAGCAACAGTGTAACACTGTACATTTGGATCTCTCAGAGCATCTTATTAGGACAGAGTGCATGGTCAAAATCTTGATCCTTCATTGAGCTCTGTGCCGCCAGAATGATGTACTCCCATGGAGACCTACTGGCTTCCATGGCTCACCACATGAGGTGCAGGGGTCTGCTTGCAAGGAGCTCCTTGAGCAATCAAAACCCATGTTTGCTAATACACTTGGGTCCTGGTTCGCAGCCCCACAAAGTCAACAGGAGTTTTTCTATTGACTTCTTACGGCTTTGGATCAGGCTCTTACTGTTTGGAGATTTTATACTGGCATCATTATTATCAGCTTCTATAAAGCTTTCGAGAAGCCATTGCTTAAATGTCTATAAGTTAAAAAAGTTTGCTTTTTATTATAATGAGCAATAGCATGTTCATTGAAACAGTCTATGAAATATTCACAAAAGAGCAGCATTAAAAATAAGATAGAAAAGAGGATACGTTTATTACTGAATGGTAGAAGTTCTGTCCAATTTCCAGGCTGATGTCTCTTGTACTCATGTATTTTTGTTAATGTATTTTTCCAGGGAAAGTCTGAATCTAAATGCTATGCTTTGTTTTTGGTATTACTAAACATTCAACATGAAGCTGAATTCAAATGCAGTGATTTAACAAACTGATTAAAAAAAATAACATGAAATTGCTAAGTAATGCCCAAATTAACACAAATCAGAGTTCGTTACATGACATTAGGAGCCAATTTATTGCAATCATGATGCCTGCTGTTACAGAGAACCATATGCCAACTCCAGAAATAACAAGCATTCTGAATCAGGGTCATTGACATCATATCTGCATACAAACGATATTAATTGATCTCATGCGCATATTAAAATTAAACCTGCATTTTTTTTTTGTTAATCATTGAATATTCTCTGAAAAATTTGCTGAGGTTTTTTATTTGGGTATCTTATTAAGACAAACATTTATGGCTAGCTAATTTATTGAAATGGACCTACACAGACCACAAAGGTCCTGATCATCTCTTCAGCTTCAGTGAGTGGAAGGTATGCTACTGAGCATACAAAAGAGAAGTGTGACTTTTGTATCCACATCTTTTCTCCTTGTGACCTTTAGTAGCTTCTCAATGGATGACCTATGAAAGCTCTGAGGATCAAGACTGGGCGGTTTGTGGGTGGGTGGGTGGTGTTTGTTGTGATAATTGGGCCTACAAATTTTCTTGAATTGTAAACTCAGCTGTAAGAAATATGTGAAAGTTCATAAGATGTCACAATCACCTATCTTAACCTGTCTTAATGAAAAGAATCATAGTACCTAAGTTAAGCTGACAATTGGTCATTGTGGTAGGATTTCTTATCCCATTTAGTTACAAAATATGGGTAATAGAGGTCCTGGAGAGATGCTAATTTGAATATTAATGGAGAAATTGCTTAACCTAGCAGGTAATTAGCTTTTCCTTGTTCTTACCAACCAGACGGTTATGCTGTGGTAGTCGTTTCACATTCATTTTTATGTTCATATTATGTTCATATTTCATTCATTTTTATGTTCATATTCATCCGAAAGGTTTTACTGCTGTTTTCCATTTCCTGTTAGATGTATATAATCAGGAGCTGATCATTCATTACATTGGCCCTAAGCTCTGTGAATGACTATATTCAGTCGTGGACCAGTGCCAGCAGAGCACACCAAGGCCTAGGGACCTCCTTTTATGGCTCATTTTGTCCTAATAAATTTCAGACAATGGCAAGTGGCATCTGCAGGATGATCAGTGATTGGAAACTGTTAAGCATCCGTTGTTATTCTTCTAAAAGAGGAAATCCAGCCCCCGTGATTCCGTTCTCCCCTCTCCATCTCATGGCTATGTAGGGCCTCGTCGGCAGCAAAAGTGCTGTCGCTCAGCTTCATGCAGAGCAGACGAGTAGGGCGCCCATGCATGCAGTGTTCATTCAATCCCTACCCACGGTGGAAGTCAACTTCTCCAGGACAACTCCCGGCCTGCTGCAGAGTGCATGGAAACTGGACCAATAACCATGCAAACCCCTCAGTCATTCCCTCCTGGTGGGGTGTGGGAATCTCAAGGGAACTTAACTTTGGCCTAGCCACGCTGTCACTGAAGTCACTGGTAAAATTCCCAGTGACTTCAGTAGAAGAGTTGCACCTGTTGTGAGCACTTTGAAAACTCTACCCAAAGGTGCAAGGTACTTCCCGGAGCCTGGAAAATACCATAACAGCCAAGGAACAGCTCTGACGCCTCTCCATTCCCATCATGGCTGGAGAGCAGGGGAGAATTGGAGCACAGAGCTTAACCACACAGTCTATGTGCTGATGCCAGAATCTGTGCCTCCTGTAAATGTGAAAAAGCAGCAACATGAAATAAAAGCCCAGGTCATCCTCCATATAAGCTCAGACTGTATATGCAAAGGGAGGAGGGGGCAGTTGCATTCTGTCCCTTCACTCTGATCCGTGGTGATATCTAATATGCACAGAAGAGCCACTGTCTGGTAAAATATTAATTTCCGTCTCAAGTTTCAGCTGCAATTTTGATTCCTGAAATTATCTGTCGTTGTTTCAGAAAGTGCAGCAGGCCGGTTGTTTCGTAGTTTCAGAGATTTATCCCACCTACAAGGCTTTCATCAAAACATTTTCTGGCCATGGAAAATATGTCCTATAAAGCTGTATTCTCTTATCAAATGAATTAATCTAAGATTGGGACTTACCCTCAGGTGAGGAATAAATTGAAACCAGCGCGTGGCTAATATGGCACAGTGAACAGGGCGCTGCGCCAAATTAATACTAAATCCATTTGTGACGTTATTTATGCTGTTTGGATCAGAGAACAATTTTGTTTGCTTTTAACAAACAAAGAGAAATGGGCCCTGCATTCAGTGTTTAACATTGCCTGTGATCTAGAAGGCTCCAGAAGAATGATTTCTTTTTTTTAAAGCATAAAACAGACCGTAGGATTGTATAGCAGCAAGGAAACACAGAATCGTGCTTTGATTTGTGACCTCCTTAGTTTCCACGCTTTAATTTAATGAAACAAGACCTGGATATGAGCCGCTGCTTAAACGCTTTGAAATATAACTATTGAGCAAAGGAGCTATTATACCCCATGGCTACTTCCAGTGGTGGCCAGTTCCACAGGCAAGAGCTTAACTCTCAAGCGGTCAGTGGGGCTGAAGGCAGCAAGGTGCCCGCCTTTTCCATCCAGTCCACCTGCTGGGCAAGGAAGGCTGCCCTTCATAAAGTTGGCTGCTGCCTCCCACTCTTTCCATGTTCATACTCCAAGCAGTGGATTCAGTCTCATTGCCTGCAGTGTCCAGACCGGGCCTGCCTAAGGCCATGGGAGGAGTGGGACAGCCTGGGCCAGGGCTTCTAATTGCTGCTCTGTCACCACTGGCCTCCTCCCCGCTCGTCATCCATGTCCCCTTTGGGAAGCAGTAGCAGCGGCCTGGACCACACGGGCTGGTGAGGACACAGGCCTGGCTCATTGCCTCCCTGCCTTCCTCTGGGATGGGACTGGCCAACTAACCCGCTCCCTTCCCCCCCAGCAATCTCAGCAGGGACGTCTGGTTCACCTGCCGGCTGCTGGAAAAAATCACCCCAGCCCCATTGCTTAATGCCTGGCTGGCAGGTGCACAGACGCTGCGGTAACGAGGGCAGATAAAACACCTGGCTGTGTGCAACAGAGCCATTGGCCATGCGGCTGAGAGGATCACACGACGCGGTGAGCTGCTACCCACATCTCCAGGGAAATAAAGAGCGGCAGGCACATGCTATCGGTGCTAACTGCATCATCCGGGGCTACTACCCCTCTGCGCCCAGGTGAGCAGGAACTGAGGGTTATCTCTGCCCCCTCAATGCCACCAGCCAGTACAGCTGAGCCAGGATGGAGGTGGAGGAAAACCGTGCCCAGAAAAGGAAGATGGTTTCCTTCTCCCTGAGCAAGGGGAAACGAGGGACCAAACAGTGACTCTGATAGTGGTTCTTTAGTCCCTGCTGTGTGTGCCTAGGGCAGCCTAGCTATGCACTCCCCAGTCCCAATGCAGGGCAGATTGCAAAGTGCTAATCCAGCTCCAGATAGCAAGAGCAACTGTCATTTGCCAATCTCATGCAGCCAGCGCAGTTATTTTTGAAGAGACAGACCTGGAATAAGTGCTTAAGAATGGAACCGGTGGAAAAAAGAAGCTTTATCTAAGACATTCTGTGTGGTATTAGGTAGCCGGGGGGAAAAGAGAGCACCGCAGCGGAAAATGATGACATTTGAAATCTGATCTCCTGATTGTGAAACAGAAAGGAATGGATGAAATTATTTTCAGGCAGGAAGATCAATTTCAAGTCACCTGATCCTGCTGTCGCTGCTGCTACTCTGAGGAACTTCAGACATCTTTTCCCTTCCCGCCCATCTGTGAGATCACGATCTCACAGCGTGGCTCCCGCTGCGACATTTGGAGGGTGGCCGGAACAGACTGTAGAAGGCGGCCCCAGAAATTCGGATGGTGAGCATCAGTGCCCAGGAAGGCAAAATACAGAAGAGCAAGGAAATGCTGGCTAGCTGCCACAATCCCAGTTATTTGTCTGGAGTGGGGCTTTGTCCCTCTATAGTGCATGGTCTTCATGGAACGCTGAGGCCCAGCTCCTCAAGGGTATTGAGGCTGCAACTGTCGCTGAAATCAATGAGTGAGGAGCCACAATGCCTTTGAGAAACTGGGCCGATGGCACCTGTGGAGCTCCCCAAGCATCCCCCCGGTGCCACAAATTGCGTGGGAGGCGTGTAAAGCTAGTGTGCCAGCTCCACACCATTCTCAGTGCACTAGAAGGCAGCTTGGATTGCCAGTTCCACAGCAGCTTAAGGGTGGCTGAGGGTTCAGACCCATATCTCTTTAGCCTTTTATCGGGTGTAATGAAAAAAATCCCTTCCTGGTGACTGACATTAGCACAGTTCCCTGATCCATTGCAAAAGTGAGACTGTGTGTCTTTTCTAGAATTTTACCATCACTAATATAAAGGTGGGTCTGAGTATGAGGGAGAAGAAATATTAGAATGGGGTAAAAATTAAAAACTGAGTATATCAGTATGAGCTTATTTCATACTGAGAATGGAGGCAGTGTGGCCTAGTGAATCATACAGTAGACTAGCACCTAGGGGAGATGGGCTCTGTTCCTGACTCTGCCACTGGCTTGCTGAGTGACCTTTGGCAAGTCACTTGTCTCCCTGTGCCTCAGTTTCCCCATCTGTAAAATGGGGATAGTGACATTGACCTATTTTGCGATCTGCTAGTGAAAGCCCTGTATAAGAGCCAAGTATCATTAGTCTTAACATCCTTTTTGTCTAAACTGAAGAGCTCGCTCTCATTCTTCATGAAGGTCTGCAGAGATAAAGATGAAGGGAATAATAGCATTTTTGTGTACTAGAACTACAGCAAAGTTTTCCAAAGAGGGAGCTAATATTTTATTCTCGCTCTTACTTGTAAAACTCGTAACCGACTTCGGAAAAAAGGGTCGCCAATCTGCTTTCTCCTTTGACTTTTATGCTGCGTTGGTGCCTGCAGCACCTTTTTAAAGGCGCTTATCCTGGAAGGGGGGAGAGATTGTTAACTCCAGCAGATCAAGCAATTGCCACCACAATGCAGCCCAGCATGGGAAGGTAGCAGCCGTTTAAGAGACTAAAAGGAAGTGAGACCTGTCCCCAGAAGCCATTACATTAGTGAAGTTTATCTCAGCCAAGTCACTCACATAAGTCAGGCGCTGAACTGAATTGACAACGGAGGCAGCCGCGGTGCTGTTTGTGTGCTCCATATCTCAGCTGTGGTATTGTGCTCCAAGATAAAAAGCCATCCTTCCTTTCTGCAGGGGACAGATTAGACATTAGCAATCAGAAGCAATTGTTTTCTCCACCACGCGTCACCTTTCGCCTGCTCCTTTGGCATTGACTCTCCTGGGCCTTACCGTTGAATTGGCAAAGCACCAGTCTCACATCTCTTTCCCTGCCTTGTACAAGGTTCCAGTTTGCTAGGGAGCACAAGGGGAGGGGTATTCTTGGGGTTGAATCGTACCTTCACTGCACAGCCGCAACTGCCACACTCTCCCGGCTGCAATGGCTTTGGGCTATCAGCCCGCTCAGACAGAGAGGAGCCAGGGCCTCCCACCGCCATCCCCCTGGGGGCCTGCCTCTCATCGGCCAGCCTGGCATTGCAAGGCCTCCGCAAAACTAGTGACCCACTTGTGCTCTCATGCAAGAGAAGCCCGAGTGCAGCAGGTGGCATCTGACGCTGCTAACCCAGGCTGAATTGTGCAGCGAGAACCCCCTGCACTGCCTTGGAGACTGGGGCCCAGTGTCCATTTTCTCCTGAATTGTGCCTAGCATCGGGTCACACTGAAGTCACTGCCAATTTCTCCAGTGCGAGGGCTGCCCCTCCCCCAGAGCCACCCCCCTGAGATCAAAGGCCTCCTCTCCCACGTGCTGGGGGCTGAAGGTCCACACTGAACAGCAGGCCACTGACCCCAGGCTTCCCTGTCCTCTCCGACACTAATTCCGCTGTATCTGGGGGCATTGGTCGGGCAAGGCAGTGGCGCCCTCCGGGTTTCTTTGGTTAGTGTGGTCCCGGCAACAGGATACGAATGTGGGGGCTGCTCCAAAGGAACCGGGATAACTAGCCATTGCTCTTCAAAACAGGGCCTCTCCTGCCGGCACGGCTGACATGGATGGACCCCTGGATAACAACACGTTTCATGGCTGCCGTGAGCAGGTCTCATCAGAAAGGCCAGGGAATCTGGGCAAAGACTCCTGAGGGCTTCAGTGGGCCTTGAGTCGGGGCTGAAGGTGGGGTTTTCAGAAGCACTGAAACGACACTGAAAGCCACTGGGATTTCCCCGCCTGGGTCACCCAGGCACATTTGAAAATCTCACCACCCGCGTCCAGGTAGAGTCGCAGAAATCAAGCCTCATCAGGCTTGGGAGCGCTCCTTGGCTGATCCCTCCACCCTCAACCGCTGAGTCACTGAGAGCCGCGCCAGGCCAACGCTGTCAGTGCCCCCGTTGCTCCCCTGAGATCGAATACCCTCGTGCTGCCACATGATGGCGGGCTGAAGGTCTACACTGAGCTGAAAGTTGCTGATCTAGGCTCCTCTGTCATACTCTAAGGGAGGAGCAGATCCAGGATGGCTCTGCTATTGGAGCATGGAGTTTGCTTCTGCATAACTTAGGGGCCTTCAAGTGGTCGCTGGGCCGGTGGTATTTGTTACCCACAGCTACTGGGGAAGCGTACGACCGGAGCTCTCTTCTGGCCACACTTCCCCCACTCCCAGCCCCTCATTTACAGTCATCAGTTTACTTCAGGAAAACTAAGCCATGAACCCCGCCCCTGCTGCCTTAGGCCTTGTCTACACTACGGAGTCTTGGCGACACACGTTACGCCGATGCACAGCCACCACCATACTTAAACCACTGGTGCACGTCCTCACTGTGCCCCTCATGTCAGAGGAGTGCGTTCAGGCTGCCTGCTCTTGCATCGACACGGAGCAATGCACTGTCGATAGCTACCCTGCTGGGCAACTGCACGTGGGGTGCGTCAGGCAGGGTTTGCGATGCCTCGTGGGACAGGCCAGCATCACACGAGGAAGGTTTCTGAATCCCATCGTTCCATGGGTATCCTGCTAGATTGACAGCTGCTTCTCAACTGCCCCGTCAGCCAAACTGCCAGTGCTGAACACTAATACAAGAAGTCCACAGTGTGAGAGGGAGTGAGAAAGTGCGTGTGTGTGTGTTTGTGTGTGTGAGAGAGAGAGACACACACACACAGTGTGTGTTGGGGGACAGTGAGTGTGTCGGCACGCTGTCTCAAGTTCAGACAGCAGCCGGAAGCAACCAATCCTGAGGCAGAAGCTGGTGCACAGACAGCTGGTGTCCCTGTTCATGCCCCATCCCCCAGCTCAGCGGGGACTTGTATACCAGCAGGGGAAGGGGGACACCCTAACATGTCTAACCTAATGGGGACTCCCTCCCTGGCTCTGCACAGCACATCGAGAGCCTCTCCCCCATCCCACCCTGCCTGCCTCCCTGCCACTGCAGTCCTAGTGCCGGGGAGAGCAGGATTTTCTCAGAATCAGGACAAAAGGCTGAGTTCTCCCCCCAGCCTCCCTCCCTGGCTCTGCACAGCACATCACCGCCCCCCAGGAGCAGCCCACACTGCCTGCCCTAGATGAGCAGGATTTATTCCCCCTGAGTTCTCCCACAGCCTCGTCTCCCTGCAGCCCCAGGAGGACGATCCACTCCTCTTCCCTGCAGTCCAGGCAGGAGGGCGTTTGCTGCCAGGAGCTGGCGTGCTCAGCTGGGCAGTAGCTGTGTGAGCTCTTCTCCAGACTGAGCAATTTCCAAACCTCCTGGGGCTCTGAAAGGGGAGGGACACCTGCCAGAGTAGCTGGAATGCGGGGCAGTGCAGCACCGTTCAAACCAGTGAGCAGGGCGGTCAGCGTGGGCATTGTGGGATAGCTCCTGGAGCCTAGATACGGCACACAGAGTGTATGCCGATGCTCTGTCACTCTAACTTTGCAGCAACGAGCTCTACACCGCTCGTCAAGGTGGTTTTATTTTGCCAGCAAAGCAGGGGTGTTTTTGTGGGCGAGAGGAGCGTTGCAGCGTGCGCACCTCCATGGTTCTGTCCCCGAAAGCTGACTTTGGGTGACAAACGTTCGCAGAGTAGACCAGGCCTTAGCCTTGCTGCTTCAAAGGCGCCCAGTCACCTGTGAGCACTGCGCAGTCTCTGTCAGCAGCACCTGGCTGCTAACTGTCAGCACCACTGGTCCAGCGTGGGCAAAGCGATGTCATTCTGCTTCCCCGGAGGATCCTGTCAGCGCACGTCAAACCCTGACCGAGAGGCAAAACCAGCTGTAGATGAGAGGGAGGCTCCTCTGCTCGCTCTTTATGTTCATGCCGATCCAGAGTTCTAATCAGGACCCACTGTAATGGAGTGTTGGCAGTGTTCACACCTGTCCACTAGGAACCAATGGGAGGAAAAATGGGCTTATGCCATATAGACAAGCAGTGCAAAATGCTTCATAGGTTCCATGTACCCAACAGACAGGCACTTCAGAGGCAATGCTGCTTGGGGAAGGATGGTGTCGTTCAGTATCTGAGCTAGTTTCACTTCACTGCTCTACTACGGCCTATCTGTGTGATTTTACAAAGTCCTTTAATCTGTCTGTACTTAGTTCCCCTATCTGCTAAATGGGTCTAATGTTCCTTCCCTTCTCCCTGTCTTGTCCATTTAGATTGTCAAGACTTTGAAGCGGGAGCAATCTCTTCCTGTGTGTATGTATAGCACCTTGCACAGTGGGCCAGCTCTGACTTGGGAGCGCTACATGCGACTTCAATTGTATTCCTAGAAGTGAAAGCCCCTATTTTTTTGTAAGCTGATTATTTTTAAATTGCTAGTGGTGGCTGGGGGGAGGGTTAATGTTCCATTCATCAGTGTTTGTTTTCCTTTTCTGTATCCAAATACAATTGTCATTCACCTAAATGAACGAGTCTTAGAAGGGGGAGGAGAAATCAAAAGATGGATGTAGAGAGTGAATTTGTTTTAGTCGTTCAATAATACCATAATTGGGATCTGGGACACAGCTGCCGTTGTCACATAATAGCTGTCAGTGCCATGTGCAGGCAGATGGTCTCAATGTTTTGGAGTGGAGATAACACTGAATTTTAACAAGTGCCAACACGATTGGCATGGCGCAAAGGGAACACCACTAGACTTCACCACCAACAATTGTTGTCTTTTCCCACTGCATATAAAGCATCCACAAGCATTGTCTGCAGCCCAAAACAAGCCAGCGCCTTGGATTTGCACACAAACGCCCCAAAAGAACCAGTGAGATGGGTAAAATATTTGTGCTTTAATTCTAATGTAGCCTTTGTGTTTATGGGTTCATTTTTCAAAGTCATGGAATAATCAATCTCAGGCCAATTGGAAAGAACAGTTTTGTTCCCCAGCTGCAGTGGGCATCCTTTCGAATGTCTCACCAAGGCAGGATAAGGGAAAATATATGTGAAGTAATTCATGGATTCTGACATCTGCAGTTTTAAAAACAGGAAGTGATCTGTTCACATTCAGCTCCCACCCAAAATATGTGGCCTGGTCCTATTGAAGAGGTACAATGGAACCCTTCGGCCAGGTGTTGTCAGCAGCTAAAAGGGCCAGGTTCCATTTTCTAGGGGTTCCTTTTGAAACCTTAAATAACACCAGTTTGCGCCTCCACCCAGAAATCTGGGAATGATATGTGCCACCCTGCGCACCCTTGATGGGGACTACTTCCCCACGCACAAGCACTCAGCCCAAAAAGTTAAAACGACTTGGGAAAGTGAGCAATTATTAAAATTTGATAAGACTCCAAACTCCCCCTACCCACCCTCCATGCGCATCTTAACAAAAACTCCAACCTCAATCATCCTCTGGAAGCTGAGTGCGGCTGATAAATTCTAGCCACTTCTCTCCTCCCCGTTCCTCACTCACAGTTCCTTGTTCAGGGTTGGCGGAGTCCAGGGAGTCTCGTCGGTCAGTCTCCAGTCCCGGAGAAATGGTCTGAAGTAAGCAGGATGCAATTCAATGAGGAAAAATGCAAAGTCCTCCACTTAGTAAGGAACAATCACTTGCACACATACAAAATGGGAAAAGGCTGTCTAGGAAACAGAAAGGGATCGAGAGGTTCACAGTGGATCACAGGCAAAATGTGAGTCAACAGTGTAACACTGTTGCAAAAAAAGCAGACCTCATTCTGGGATGTATTAGCAGGAGTGTTGCAAGCAAGACACGAGAAGTGATCCTTCCACTCTCATCTGTGCTGATTAGGCCTCAGCTGGAGCACTGTGTCCAGTTCTGGGTGCCACATTTCAGGAAAGACATGGACAAATTGGAGAAAGTCCAGAGAAGAGCAAGAAAAATGAGTAAAGATCTAGAAAACATGACGGATGTGGGAAGATTGGAAAAATTGGGTTTGTTTGGTATGGAGAACAGAAGGCTGAGTGGGGACATAACAGTTTTCAAGTACATAAAAGGTTGTTACAAGAAGGAAGGATAAACATTATTCTCCTTAACCACTGAGGATAGGACAAGAAACAACGGGTTTAAATTGCAGTAAGAGCAATTTGGGTTGGACATTAGGAAAAAGTTCCTAACTGACAGGGTAGTTAAGCACTGTAATAAATTGCCTAGGGAGGCTGTGGAATCTCTGTCATTGGAGATTTTTAAGAGCAGGTTAGACAAACACTTGTCAGGGATGGTCTAGATCAGGCGTGTCCAACCCGCGGCCCGCGGGCCGCATGCGGCCCAGGTCCGTTATGAATGCGGCCCAACAAAAAATCATAAACTTACAAACTTTATAAAATTGCGACTACAAATACAATTTTAACATGCTTCTGATTTATAAGCGAAGAATTTTTGGATTTAACACGTTCTTTAGCAATAAGAGATTCATAAAATCATTCTCAAATAATTTTATTTATTTAAAATTGCTGCCCGTGCGGTTGGTTACTCCGCTACTCTTACCACGAAATAGATATCTATGCGCATCATGAATATGCCACAGTGCGAACGCTGATTCGGCAATTTTTAGCAGTCGGTTTGACATATGTTTCTGGCGATTTGTGCAGTAAATATAACCAGTGATAATTGATTATATTTCTTGCTACCTACCTTTGTAAACGACAAACGATTTTAGTTGGATATGTAAGTATATATTTGATTATTAACCCTTGCTTTCCAATTTTAAATGTATTTTTTTTAAATCCCAGCATGGCTTCCACAGCATCTCAAAAGAAGTCCGAACCAAAAAAGAGAGAGATTACAGAAGGAAGATTGTTCAAAGAAAAATGGACAGATGACTACTTTTTTGTCGAGACAAATAATAAGGCAATCTGTTTAATTTGTAGAGAATTTGTGCCAGTTTTCAAAGACTATAATTTGAAAAGGCATTACACGCAAAAACATGCTGCGAAATTTAGTGCATATCAAGGAATGAGTCGTAAAGACAAAATAGAAAAAAAGTCTATCATCTGAACAAAGTTTTTTTAAAAAAATAACAACTCAAATGGATTCTATTGTAAAAGCTAGTTATGTGGTTGCAAACCTGGTAGCAAAAAAATCAAAACCGTTTGCCGATGGTGAGTTTATCAAGCTATGTATGGAAAGTGTGGCAGATATAATTTGCCCTGATAAAAAGGGGGATTTTTCTAAAATCAGTTTGTCTCACCAGACTATAGCCAGGCGTATTGATGAAATAGGAGAATCTATCAAAAAAGATCTGGAGAGTGGAGCTGCTAATTTTAAATTTTTTGCTTTGGCGATAGACGAAAGTACTGATGCTACTAATACAGCTCAATTGGCAATTTTTATTAGAGGTATTGATGACGAATATAATGTTACTGAAGAAATGGCTACTTTAGTGCCCTTAAAAGACACAACTAAATCAAGAGATTTATACGAAGCAGTGAAAAATACGTTACAACTATTTTCTTTGTCCCTTGTGAACATATCTGGTATAGTTACTGATGGTGTGCCGGCGATGATAGGTAAAAGAGATGGACTTGTAAAATTAATAGAAGACGATGCAATTGCCTCCCAAAATTTACGTATGATGAAGTATCACTGCATAGTACACCAAGAAAATTTATGCGCAAAAGCTTTAAAGATGGATAACGTCATGCAGATTGTCATCAAGACTGTGAATTTCATATGGAGCAAGGGACTGAATCATCGCCAATTCCAGGAATTTCTTAAATTTATGGATGCTGAATATGGAGACATCATATACTTTTTGGAAGTAAGATGGTTAAGTCGAGGTAAAATGGTGAAAAGATTTTATTATTTGCGAAATGAAATCAAGTCGTTTATGGAATCAAAATCAAAATTTGTGCCAGAACTTGACGATGAAAACTGGCTCACAGATTTGGCATTTTTAGTAGACTTGACCTCTCATTTAAATGAGTTAAACATTCGTCTTCAAGGTGAAAACCAACTTATCAATGAAATGTTTCAAATTATAACAACTTTAAAAATGAAACTGAAACTATGGCATTCCCAAATTAAGACAAATAATTTTATGCATTTCGACACGTTGGCTAAACACGGTCCTGTGAAAAATGAAAAATATGCAGCCTTGCTTTTCGACCTGATACAAGAATTTGAAAACAAGTTTCAAGATTTCCGGAAAAATCATCAATCTTTTGGAATATTTGCGACTCCATTTTCAGTGGACATAAACACATTACCTGCCAATCTTCAAATGGAATGCATAGAGCTACAATCTGACATTCAGCTTAAAGAAAAATGTGATCATATCTCTTTACTGGATTTTTATAAGAAATATCTCCCCAGAGAAAAATATCCCTCGCTTCACAATCATGCCTTATTAATGTCATCACTATTTGAAAGCACCTACATTTGTGAGCAGCTATTTTCAAGGATGAAGCATACGAAGAATAAAAATAGAACAAAAATAACTGATGAGCACCTTGAGAACGCATTGAGAATTGCAACTACTTCCATCGAACCAAATATCGAAGAATTAGTATCGCAAAAACAATGTCAAATATCTCACTAATTTCATGTTTCTGTATTTTATATTTATAATAAAAATTCGTGAATTAATAAAGTTTTTTTTAATTTATACACACATGCGCGCGCGCACACACACACACACACATTTTTTTTTCACTCATCAGCTAAATGTGCAGCCCAAAACAACTCGTCTTTTTCCAGTGTGGCCCAGGAAATCTAAAAGATTGGACACCCCTGGTCTAGATAATGCTTGGTCCTGCCATAAGTTCAGGGGAATGGACATTTCAGATTTGGTTTGACCTGAAGCAAAAAATTATCTCAATTTTTTGGAACTGCCACTGAGTCACAAAATCAGTTAAGCCCAGGTCTAGGTAACAATCTAATAAGAACCCAGACAGTAATCCCTTCCAAAGAGAAGATGAATTTCTTCCATCCTCAGAGGTTTTTAAGAACCCCCTTTTTTTTAAGGTGCAGTTTGACAAAGCCCTGGCTGAGATGATTTAGTTGGGGTTGGTCTCGCTTTGAGCAGGGGGTTGAACTAGATACCTCCTGAGGTCCCTTTCAGCCCTAATCTTCTGATTCTATTATTCTATTCCTTATATGGGAGCAGCATTGTCTGCACTAAAGAAGTAACTGTCAGTAAGTGAACATGTTTACAAGTGGCAACTTCTTACTGCATCTTCAGTTAGAAACAAAATATTCCTCTTATGGTGATGATCAGTTAAGAAGTTGTCTCTGTTCTCTGATCTGAACTCTACCCTGGGCTGTGTGACAGTTCAGGGCAACTGCACCTCTATTCCCTCTCTACGGTCCACCACGGGCAAAGACTCTTGTGCGACTAGCTCCCTAGCCATCGCTTTCCTTGCCTGGAGACATGCATTTCATCCCCCCCGACCAGGGTATTTCCAGGCTGCACAGCTCTCTGGTCATATTGTGAATTCACCAGCAAATGACAATCTGCCTAATCAGGCCTCTTTGCTTGCTTTCCCTTCCAAGACAGTATATATTACAATTGCTACAGTTATAAGTTGCCATGCAGCAACTTCCTACACAAGTGTATTTATTTTGGGGGTAAAAAGCATTACAGAGAAAACATGTTAAGGACAATAAATTAACTTACCTACATGCTAATAAGCTTCTGAGAATCATTCCCCTCACTGTGAGGAGCGCCCTGGTTGGTGAATAGTCCTTTCAGCCCTTCCTTAAGGATTGGGGACCACCTTGCACCAGAAGTCCTGTCCATGTTCTGGATCAGAAAGGTGGCTGTTATGCTGAGTCCTTTTAATTGCTTGAATTCAGAGAGAGAGAAACCAGCACAGGGCCACAGAGAGATGCAACACAGGGAGCGTCTTTACTGAACTAACACTAAAACCAGCCAGGACTGGCTGAGCTATCCCCTAATCGTCTAACTCTATTGCTATGGCAACAAGCTAAGCTCTGTTGCTACGTTAACCTAGGCAACTAGGCAAGACACAAAATACACAACATATTCCTCCCCCCTTAATGAAAATGCCCATTTAACAGAACAATCACTAAACGAGGGAAAGAGGGTACACTGCCTCAGTTCCCAGCTAAACCCTGGGATTATTCTGCCCCGTAACATGGATTTGCTGTAGCTGAAGATCCAGCGTTGAGGAGGCCTTCTCTCTCTAGGTGGATTGTGGTGGACTTCTGGTGTTCTGGCACTGGACGGTGTTATTGGTGAGGGGCTAACAATGGGCTTGGGACTCGTAGCTCGAACAGGTGAAGATGCTGTATGTGCTTGAACGGGGGGGGCTGTATTGGCTGCAGAGGTGGATGGAGAAGGAGAGTCAGGAACGGGTGACTCTTGACTGGAGTCAAGTCTTGACTGGACTTGCTGTAACGGTGAGGTCAGGCAGTTCAACTGGAGATGTGTCCTTGGGACTTGTATGACCTGGCAACAACTGATCTACGTGTCACCCCCAGGTGAGATCAACTGCAGTCTGGACGGTGTAGGAAACAGGTCCTGTTTGGGCAGGGACCCATTTAGCTCCAGAAGCATAGTTCCGAGTTAGGACAGGCTGTCCACGACTAAAAAGGTTCAGTCTTTTGCTCTGTGTGCATGTCTCATGACTTGGTTTTGCTGTTGATGATGCACAACTTGTCATGCTTTGGCGGATTTCAGCAGATCAACGCAAGTGATGGAGGTTGGATTAAATCAGAACTTTACATTAATTCTGATTTAATCACTTCTGACTGATCTCTAGTTTAAATGTCAAGAAAAAAGGAAATCTCTTTAGTTTGATAAAGTCTGCCAAAACATTGTTAACAGACAAAATCACTTGTCTGGATTCCTGGATGTAGTTAATTTTCTCAGAAGACCAAACATTTATTTAACACATTTTAAGGTTAATGAGAGATCTTTCTATAGCTAATCATTTACAACAAAAAACAAAGACAAGCAAACGTGTCTTAAATGATCAACTAGATTTATGAAACTGCTCTGATAACATTGCTGCAATATGAATAAACAAAACCAATCTGAATAATTTGGTGCACAGGCAGTTCTACATTCACAGAATCCTAATTATGAGCTTAACAAAGGAGAAATTTTCCCTTCCTCTTTTCGTTGTTGTGACACCCTGTGTCTGAAAATAACACCCCAAAAGCCCCATATTCACCAAGGTCAAAACATTATGGTATGTTCTGTACAAAGTGCACCTTGTTTGGTATTGTTTTAAAAGTCTTGATCTGCTAAGCATTAATATCCTGTTGGATTGCGTGTGTTACCTTTATATGTGAACTTAGGAAATATTGCTGAACATGATATTGGAACATGTTGCAAGATGGAAAACTGCCATAAACAGCCTTTCAGGCACAACAGTGGAGTGGCCAGAAAGCATTAATGGCTACCTTTCACCCATTCAAGAATAGATTCCAGATAACAGGAATTGGTTACAGTGGAGTCTTCACTGTATGAAGCACGTTCGCAATGGAGCTGGACTGCCCAATGAGGGTGACCCCACAGGTCACAAGCTTGATTGTTCTAGCAAGCTGAAACAGACTATAAAATGGGGAGCGTGACATCATCACTCAGCTCCACTCCCATTCAACTAAACACCTGAATGGTCCTCTGGAAGACAAAAGGACTTTGAAGGGGGAAGGGGAGTCCCAGGTGGGAAAGTTTGCTCAGCCTGTGTTTAAGAAACGGCTTGTGTCTGTTAATAAGGGTGAGACATTGCTAATTCAAAATCTTGTTAGTGTGTAGAACTTAGCCTGTGATCCTGTGTTTATTTTATTTGGTAACAACTTGTAATATCTTTCCACTTGCCACTTATGATCACTTAAAAGCTATTTTTTGTAGTTAATCAACTTGTTTAATGCTTTATCTTAAAGACTTAACCAGTGTGTTTTTGAGTGAAGTGTTTAGACAAACTGCTCAGTAACTAAAGCTGGTGCACATCCCTTCCACTTTGCGGGAAGGGCAGGGACTGGATAATAATCTCTGCTGGCCAGGCTTTTTGGCCAGGGTAGGTGGTGTGTTCCTGTGGTCCTGGGCTCAGGAGACAGCTGAAGTTTCTCTATTGTTTGTTTCTGAGTGGCTGGAAAGCATTCATTGAACTACGCTGGGTGTAATCCCTGCCTGTGGAAGGCTGTGGAAGTGCAGTACCTGTCAGACGTTTGTGGCTTTTCACAGCATCACAGTGTGAGGGGGAGCCCACATCACTCAGACAGAAGGCTCAGGGGTATCCCAGTGACCAGGTGGTAGCCAGGGTTTTTCATACTGTCACCATTGTATAATTTCTTTGGAAAGTTCATTAGGTAAGGTGCTTTCGTTTCCTAGTTCTGCCGGTCACCCTATGCCAAATCCTTTCAAATATGTGCATACCTATTGACTATTATTTTTCAGCACTGAAGTAGCCAGGTAGCTGCAGTGAAGAGTGAATTTCAGCAGGTCATTTGTCTTTCACACTTCGGTTTCTTCATAACATGTGTGGTTGCTAAGCTTGATGATCTAATCGTCCAAGAGTCAGTTTCCATAATTCCATTTTATTTAGATTGTAGACCTTTTGGGTCTGGGACCATGTCATTCAGGGTAAAATTCCCCCCCATGCAGGAGGGACAGTGTATGCCCCACTCAGGTCTCATTTCAATCCTGAGATAAAAGAGATATAAGGGGCACACAAGCTTTCTATTGTCTCTCCTCACAGGGGTGATTCTTGATTTTTGTGTCTCACACAGAGCCAGGCTCATCATAAGTGTTCCCTACATAAACATAAACATAATCATGGAATCTAAAGAAAGCTCTGGAGTATCAGACCTCATGAAATTTGAGTAAGCCTTTCCAAACTCTTTTTCTCTCCATGCCCCACCAACCAACCTCCTCCCAGTGGTCTGCCTGACCCTTCTTTCCCTACCCTACCCATTTCCCACAACAAGACTGCATTTCCATCAGATGTTAACTTGGTGATTGGCCATCCCAGTGTTAATTGAGGTGGTCTGAAATTCCCAAGGATTCATTCGCCACTCTGCTATGCCACTGTTACTGCACCAAGCTCCACGGAGTTACATTGGCATAAAAATGATGCAGTGGATTGGGGAATTAGCCCATGATCTCAGATCTTTTCAAAGTCCAAACTCTTAGACTACAACCAAGCAAGATCTGCTATAAGAGGTGTAATTGGACCTAGGGAAATGGTGGGATGGTGAGTAAATATCTCGGACTTGTTCCTCAACTGGTATAAATTGTCATAGCTCTATTGACAGCAGTGGTGCTATGACAAATTGCCTAACTGGGAATCTGGCCTTAAATAGCTCCCATTCTAGAGAGACAGGGGAGAGGGAATTGAGGGCCCTAGCTGAACATTTCTGAACCTCTGAAAAAGATGTGAGTTCAGTCTACAGAACCCCAAGATCAAAATGAGTCCTCTAATTTGCATATATTTGGGGTATCAAATTGTTCAGCATTTCCACAGATACCCACTTGAACAGCTGAAATTCCTTGCAGCCATCTGAAAGATGTGCAACCACTGCAGGGGAAGAGAAACCGTAGAGTTATGGAAAGCAATTAGAGCAATGCCACGATTGTTAGGACACTCCACTGCCATTTCCTAGTGGCTTTTCAGGGGAATCAAAGACGTAGCACTTTTTGAAATCCCACCATTGAAAGAGTATCAGGGGAGTCTCAAAAGTGCTAATCATTCACCTCCCTCGGCTCTGATAGAACTCCTGTTGACCTCAGTGGGAGCAGTGTTAGGCCAAGGATAAGCCTCTATTGAAAATCCCACCAAGCTGGCTTGGAGTCATTTGGTCTGGTACTTTTCTGACTTAAGAAAAGTGTATTAAAATACACATTATGGTAAACATGTATTATAAGATTCTCTATATTACTCTGGTAATTGCCCAGCAGTTTCTGTTAGCGCTAAAGTGTTACCCTGATAATTGTGCAGTCAGCGTGTGTTGCCACTGCACATGGGTGGACTTTGACTAATTATTTTAGATAGCATTGATAGGGAAATGAAAAGGTCAAGTCTGAAAGCTCCCCAACTCAAAAAGTCTCATTCGTTCTTTGTTCATCTTGCTTAGTTTTGCCTTAATCTCCAGAAAATTTAGGCGACAGACAAAAACCATTCAAAGAGCATTTCAATGGATAATTGAACAATTCACTCATTCGATTTTCATATCTCACTCATTAAAATGGCAGAGACTTGGCACATCTATAATCTCACATTTCAAAATGCTGAAATCACTCAGCTGCTTGATTAGTGGGTGATATTAGGAACATTGTAAAACATATCAATTAAACTAAATTACATTTCACAAAATCTGTTTCAGTACCTCCACTTTGATTCTGACTTTATTTTTTTTAAAGAAGACCCATTGTTCCATTAGAAACAGCTGAAAAAATTGGCCAGAATCCAGATGGACAAAGGTGGCTGAGAATGGTAAGAAAAAATATCATCTTAATTGTCACGCTGTCTGGAGTGCTTCACAACCATGAGTGCCAACCCCACGGCAGACTGGCAAGAAGTAGTTGTGTGTTCTATTATTAGATTTCACCAACCCAGTAACAGACATGAACTCCTGAGGTACTGTAGCAGTCTTACCATGAAGTCACAGACAGTTCCCGTGGCCATTCCTGTCTGTCTTGCCACCAAGGAAGCTGGATATAGTGATAGTCAGTTGCATGCACCAAAAATCACACCAAAATTCAGGTTACTTCCACTACCGAGGAACCAGTCACTAACCCCAGGTCAGTTGGCACCTTAGATCTGACACCAATGACAACAAATGTAGGCAATCCTATAGCAAACTAACTAAGGATTTTTTAACTAGGTAAAAGAAATGAGAGAGTAATTTACAGGTGAATACAGGCACACATATATGCACCAGTGAGTTACAGCCTATGGTTCCAAAAGGCAACAGAGTTGTAGCAATCCATCAGCACTGAATGTCTTTTAGGGCTAACCCAGGGTTAGGGGATCTCTGCTTCTGTCACGTAGCTCCAGCCCTGTCAGAGCCCAAACAGCGAAAAAGATTTATTTTTGGGAGGGGTCATCTCTCTTTATTTCCTTCTTCCAGAACTCAAGCTGGTGGGATGAGTCATTTTGCAAGTAGCCACTTCAAGGGTGGGCCTGGGCAATTAGCAAAGTCTTTGTATTGTGATTTCCCACAATAGCCCGTTTAGTTCTGATAGTCCTTCCTGATGGACAAGAGGTAACTCCGCTCACAAGGACTAAGTATTTTGTGCTAGGTAAAGTTTTTTTGTTTTTCTTTTTTGGTGGGTTACATAACTCAGAACAAACTTTTTCCAGCCATAGCACAAACACTTGAGTAGTACCTTATAGTATGGGTTACAGACATTATATGTAGGATTAATACATGCAGGTACAAGCATTTCAGAAGGTCTAAAGACACTGTTGTAAGTCCAATAACCATCCTAACAATACTAACACACAGGTGAGCTACTCTGGTTTCCAGCATTGAATTTGTCAGGGCTCAGCAAAGCCTTGACAAAAGCTGGCAGCTGATTTGCCAGCATCACATTAATATTTCAGGAAAAGAAAGATGAATCCATCCCTAATTTGAATAATATCTTGCAACAAAGAGGAGTCAACCAAGCTCAGGTGATTTGAGAAGCACAGGTATAGCAGTTCCTACAACCTAGCCCTCCACGTAGCCCAAACCAGCCTTTGAATGCATTTCGTGTTACTGCAAACCACCCTTCCTCAACCAGCCATGGGCTAGATCCTGGCCCCTTTACCCCACAAGTCACCCCACTGGTGGTAGTATCTGATCCTACTTTAACAGTCTTACTGCACAGATTATCAAAAAGGATGACAACTGTGCGGTGCACTGTGATTATAAGGGGTTTGTGGTCCATAATAGGGATAGAACTCAGGACCTTCTTGTCCAAAAATGCAGGTGCCTGCCAATGAACTGAGTAAGAATACCCATTAAAGGCCATGTTATTAGAGGTTATGTCTTCTGTGGGGCGGCTGCTAGTGGCTGTACAAGGTATAGCCACGAATCAAATCAGTAATCAAAAAAATAACAGCTATAATGAATCATTTGGCCAGGTCTTAGACAACTAGGCCGAGATCATCCAAACTGTCAGGAGAATGTGAGTCCCTAAATCCACAAGTAAGTGCCTAAATAAACATTTAGGAGCCTGACTTTAAGCCCCCATTTTGAAAAAAAAAACCCTTGCCCATTCTTATAGGCTGGCTGGCAGTTTCAGAGGAGCTGGGCTCAGCCTTGTCTGTAACGTAGCAGTTCTTCCCCCATATGGTCCAGATCTGGTGAGTCAATCACAACCAGTGAGTCCAGCTGGAGAAGGTCCAAGGAGAACTTCACAGAGAGAATAGGACTCTGTCTCTTTCCCACAGACGGGGACCTGATTAGGCTCCTGTGGGTTGTTAATGCAGGCAAGATTTTGGGAGGTCTCTGGGAAGAGCTGCCAGAGTCCTTGGGAAGAGGAGGCAAGGGGACAGAAGCTGGGTAGTGCTGGGCAGAAGGACTTCCTCAGCTAATGGAGCAACACAGGAATTGCACTGGGCAGAGGAGTAAGGGTGGGGAGTGGGAAACTTCAGGTAGCATGAGGAGGGCAGAAGGATCACTTGTGTGGGTTCTTCTTTTGTTCCCCTGGAAGGGGACAGACCTGGCAGAGGGGCCCGACTGGTGGGCTCTGGCCATGCAAGTTGTAACAGAAACAGGCCCTCGCAGGGACCAAGAAGCAGTCCAGAGGGAGTGCTGGAGACAACGACCCCTGCAACACCACGCTCTGATGCCCAGGGGTGCTACAGTGGTGAGCAGGCTGCATACAACCCTCCATATTTGTGGCCTGAGTGTTTTTTAGAGGCGGTCAGCACACATGATTCCTACTGAGCTAAATGGGAGCTTTGGGGCCTCATCCCCTCCAAAAGCCAGACTGCTTTTGTTTAGGTGCCTTAAAGTGGCCTTTCGTGCCTTGCTTTTGGTCCCCATGTTAGAAAAGTGAGACCTCAGCTACTTAACTGGGAGATGCCAAGCAGAGGTTTAATGACTGATACTGGTGCCTTGCGTTCAGTGTGTGGGCAATGCACCCTGAGCTGGGAGCCAGCACAAAGCCTGGCCATCACTTAGGTCCCACACAACGTAAGTCATCAATCTGGGGCTCAGGTGGGACAGAAGTAGTGCTTAGGTAGATACTGAAAATCCAGCTCCTAATATTGAAGAAGTTCCACACAGTCATCCCATATCTGTGGGACATGAATGTTTGCTCTGCATTGCATCCCCGGGGGCTGTGGGACCAGGCATAGAAAGGGACCGCAGGGTTTTTATAATTCCTGCTTTTTTGATTCAACGTTGATTCCTTGGGGTTGTTATAACCAGGTGGGCTGGCTGGCAGTATGTGGTTTGGGGAGCAAGGCATATTAGGGAATGTTAAAGTTACAAAAAAGTGACTCTTACTGTAGTGTGACGTCCCCTTTCTCCCGTGTTTGGTCTCAAATAAAAGGATTGTCTGAAATGAGCAATCCAGTTAGTTCCCATTTCCCCAGCTGCTGGGTTTGTTTATTTTAATTGGCAGTTGTCCTTTCTTGCTGTATGCTTAGAAAAGCATTGTGCAATTATTACTTTCGCCGCAGAGATCTGACACTGGAGATTGTCCACATGGGACATACGAAGTGTGTCTAAGGTAGCATTTCACCAGCCTTCTCTTTGGCAGGCCCCCATAGACATCAGTCTGAGGGTCTGTGGTTTTTTATGAAAATTACTGAATGCTGGATTACATCAAAACAGTATTGACAGATCTATACATGGGAAATAAATTGTGCTGGGTTTAGCACGACGAAGGTTTCTGTGATAACCTGGCTGGTGACAGATGTATGATATTAGAGGCATTGGAAGCTCATGGGCTTGAAAAACGATGTTAAGCCACAAGGCTGTCTTAAAGAGTCATCATTTCTTTTGTGTCTTCTGGGTCTCATTGTGGATCAAGTCCTGGGCTTCACTCTTGGATTCCTGCTCTGTTGAGGCCTGGCTGCAATCTCAGAGGCTGGTGTTACCATGGAGAAATAAAAGGAAGTAGAAGCTCTCCCCCTGAATCTTTTACTAGAAAAGAAATACTCCCCTTCCTTTAACAATTGAAAGAGACTTGCTAGCAAAAGAAGAAGAAAAGGACTGTGACACAAGTGTCTGTAGAGAGAGGGTCCGGGGGCTGGGTGGGTGCAGTGACAAAGAAAGGACTTTGCCTAGCAGTCATTTCAAGTGAGTCTACACTTACCTGGCAGTTGGGTGGCAGAGTAGCTTGTGTAACTCCCGTCGACGTTGTAACTCCTCTTCACTGAATCACGCCGACGGGAAACGTGTTCCCATCCCCGCAGCGCCGCACCACTGGAGGAAGGTGGTTTCAGGTCATCGACTTCTGGATCGATTGAGCGGGGTCTTCGCTGACGACTCAGTTGATCCGGGCAGGTCGATCTGAAGGTGGCGAATCTGCCTCCGGCAATGAAGGCATGCCCCTTGTTCAGCCTCCTTTCTTTTCTCTGCAGCCTGAAGGTTCCGGCTGATGTGGCTGAGCGTTGGAGCCGGCCCGTGCTGATGAGGAAAGTATCAGGTTGGAAAACGCATCGCACGGTGCCTGGAAGAAATCGCTCCAGAGAACGTTGTGCTAACCACAGAATTGTGTCCATTTCATGCTGGGCCACATCCAAACACCAAGACCAAAAGAAGGCTGGGCTGGGAGACTGGGAGCCAATCAGTTTCTGCAGAAGAAAGGCAGACATCTGTGTGAAGGGCAGCTAGAAAGACAAATGGAGAGGCTGGGAGAAGAAGGGGTCCTTGAGTCCCAGGGCTGTGGAGACTGCTCAGGACAGGTATCCTGGGTTGGATTGCAGACTAGCTGAGACCAGCAGGTTTTCTTTGATGTAAATACTATGCTTTGATTACCCTGACAGACTAAATCTTCAGGAGAATACGGGCAGCTTGAAAGAAATTGCGACTGCCGTTATTCCCAGCGAATCCACCTGCCAGCACACCCACGGATAGCCAAGTTCAGCCTTTGCAGATATTAAATGGCAAAAATAAGTCATGAATGCAGAGTTAAGGCTGCCCAGTGATAGTTCATGCCCTTCCAGACTATTGAATTTCACAAAACTCAGACTTTGGGAAACCAAGCAACACAGAGTTAAGGAAAAGGCTCACACGCAGCCTGAACCGCGCCCCGAGAGCTGGCAGATGCTCAGCATGCATTCCACCTGCATGGACTGTGTTAGCTTTCGCTGTACCAAATGGTGGAGGAATCACTTGGGGCAGTTTGGAGGAGTTGTGATTGTGATGTGAGGAACACTGGATCTGAGCCCCACCACGTGCGTTCTCAAAGGAAATAAGCGCAGGTGTAACATTAGGTTCCTGACTGCATCCGTTCAATACAGCACTGTGTAGGTTGTGTCAGTAGCAGGGCATAGAGGTTTTTTTGCCCTGGATGTTGTCATTTTGAGGTGTGCTCTGATAGCTGTCTGTGGATTTAATGATGGGTAGTGGAAAGTACAGGTTTAGGTGGTACGTTTTGTGCAAGCATCAAAGGTGAAAGAGTATGAAGTGGTCGCTAAATTGTACAAGTCTGGTATTCTGATAGGGGAGTAGGCTCATGTTTCAGCACAGGGCAATTGCAGATAGCGCCTATCCATCAAAGTGAAAAGGCAGAGCGTGTTACTGGGCATAGCTCAAAGAGGGCAGAGTTAAGGTTGTGTTTGTGTTTACCTTAACTTTGTATTTCCTGATTATCAGAAGTGTGAGCTTTGCTGAACTGGACATTCTGCCAAGACACAAGGTATCACTGGGTGTCAGTAACTCTGTGTTAAAGTTTTTTGCCTTTTAATTTCCTAGTATTTTAACTAGAAAGAAAAGTTTAGTAGGAGTCAGGAGTCATTTAGACAGTTGCAGTTTTTACCTAAGTTTGTAGTTGATATGTTGCTGTGGTTAAGAAAGAATTAAAAGACTTAGCTTTGATCTAGTGGCTTCATCAGTAGATCTCAAAGATCTTTACTTCATTATCTCCATTTTACAGAGGGGAAACTGAGGCAAGTGGAGGCAAAAGTGGCTTGCCCAAGGTCACTCAGCCAACCAGTAGCAGAGCTCGGAACAGTCCCAGTCCAGTGCCCACACTGTTGCCCCATGATTTCTCAGTGCTCCTACCCACTCCTGTATGTTTTTTTGTAGTGCAATGAAACCTTTGCAGTGTGTAGTTGCTGACAGGGCCAGTGAGAGAAATCTCATCAATGGTCTATGTCCCAAAACCTTGACAGTTTTATCACATGGTTGTTACAGTAATTTTAAGCATGTGAGAGAAGATCTGTGTGTTTCTCTCCTTCTCCAACTTGTACAGCACCATTCCCCCCAATATATAGTGCCCCCCAACATTCCCAGCTGCCCCTCCCATTCCTATCCCATTTAGCCATTGGCACCACAGAAGCCGTTAACATGTAAGAAGTTGTTCCTTGCCATCTCAGGCTAACTCTACATCCCAGATTTTATTTGTCAATCCTTTGATCTAACTCCTTCCTTTCTCTAACACTGCTCTCCTCCGAGCAGGCATGGTGAGGGCCATCCAGGCAAACACACTGCCATGCCCCCAAGCTGATCAGCCCCCTGTTATTCAAAGCAGAATCTCTCCTCTCTCCCCCTGGGTGCCCAGCAAATTCTACATCTGCACACAGAGACCCAGCTCACAAGCTCCTTGGGGGTTACAGTTGCTGTTTGGATGACAGTGGTACTTCAGTGAGATTGCAGCCCCACTGTGCTAGTCATACACAGGGTAAAAGATTGTCTGCAACCCCAGATGCTTACAGTCTAAATTGACAAGACAAAGAGTGGAAGGGGAAACAGAGACACAGACAGGGACAGCAGCCAGGTGATGAAACCATGGATATAGGTCATGATGGATTCTGGCCACTTGGATGATGGTTATGCGAGCCCCACTGGGTATGACTCTTGACTGGTGCAAAGCCCATGGGAAAACACTGAGAAGAACGTTTTCAAACGTACCTAAATCCTATTCTGAAAAGTCACTAAGGGGATAGATTGTTCTAAGCGTTCTTTAAGATGCAGCTAGGCCCCAAATGGGATTTCTGAACAAACCTATCTGCATCTGTTAGGCACCCAGGATTTCGGTGCCTATGTTCCTTTTTAGAATGGGATTTAGATTCCTATCTTACTTAGGTGCAGGTGTGGACTGCGCTATGTTGGCGGGAGAGCTTCTCGTGGAGGTGGTTTTATTATGCTGACTGGAGAGCTCTCTCCCATCAGCGTAGTGTCTTTACCAGACGCTCTTGCTGCAGTACATCTAGTGCCCTAAGTGTCATGGACCTTACCACACCATGTTCCTTGTCCTGGGAAGAGCTCTCACCATCAATGAGAAAAGGGAATGATTTCAGGAAACCAGTCTCTGAAGAGGGGAATGGGACAGAGGCAGATACAAGTCCGTGAGTCATAGATATGAAATGCCAGGAGCTGTGGCAGGCAGTATACGGCAGGCTGTTAGCAAAGGCATTTCAGTATGTAAGTAATTCACCTTTGGAACAATTTAGCAAGGATTATGGTGGATTCTCCATCACTGGGAGTTAATCTAAAAGAGGAGCTAGTTCAAACAGGAATTAATTCAGGGCAGTTCTCTGGCCTGTGTGACGCAGGAGGTCAGACTAGATGATCATCATGGTTCCTTCTGGTCTTAGAGTCTCTGAATAATGGAACACATCCTGGTTCAAAGATCATTGAGTGAGCCATTAATAACTTCCCCCAGGACAATCTGCCTGAAAGCTTGCTTCCTCTACGAGAAGAGTTTCTTACTGTCAGTGAAATGATAGTCTTGGTAAAAGTGTTGCCATTTTGTCCTTTCCTAACTAATCCAAACAACTGTTCTCTGATCTGATTTGTGGTCTTGCTGCATTAAAGGAGATGAGTTAGTGTGGCATGAATGAGGAATTCTGAATTGAGAAGGCTCTACTGATTAATCTTCTCTTTTGTTTTGTCCCCTAATCCAAGACCGAAAGGGATGTTTAATTGAACTGAAAACCAGTGCAGTTAGAGCCAAACAAAAGGGAGCTGTGGATTTGTTATTGCAGGAAGTCGTGGAAAGAATGACTGTGACTGGATTTGAAAAGGGAAAAGGCTGTGGTATGTCAGTCACAATGCAGAGCCCAGTGCTGTTGGAGCTACAGCAATGATGAATGAAACTTTAAGGCATTAAACCTGGTGCTTCAGGGCACAGGATGCTTATCTGCAGCAACGGGGATGTACGCTTTGTCACTCACAGGCAGTACTGGAGAATTTTCAAGGTGTGTTATGGCTTGATAGTTGGGCCGGCTGGCTTGAGGAGGTTTAGCCTTCCTTATCAGCTTCCTTATCAGCTCATGCCTTTTATGTGGCTTTGCTGTGAGAACAACCACTCCTGGCCAGTTTACACACAGCCTCTAGCGTGCCAAATCACTCCCAGAAAGGAGTTTCCCCCTCCTCCCAACGCCTCTTATTTTAGCTCCTGGTTTTCATGAACTTTAGATTCACTCAGCCAAATTTTCAAAAGTGTCCAAGTCACTTAGGCTCTTAAATTCTTTAAAAATATAGCCCTAAGTGACTTATGTGCCAGCATGCCTTTAAAAATCTGTCCCTTAGGCCCTTTTGAACATTTTACCCAGTGTCAACAACTTATCCTGGTACTTACGATGATTCGTCCAGGTGAAACCCTAATGGATAGCACTCCGAGTCAAACTGGATTTTTGGGTGTACCGTAAAGAAATTTCATGGAATAAAGTTTTAAATTAGTAATTGTGTTTTTATTAGATTAGTTGTGGTGTGTTGCAGTCTATCAATTTACCCTTATTAAAAAGCACTCGAGCTTTTTTTTTCAGGATGATGATTACACTCTCACCAGAGCTGGATAGTGTATAACTTTCTCTGGATTGCAACTCCTTTCACCGCTCCTGCTTGAGTCCTCGAACGTGATTGCCAAACACCTTTGGGAGGAAATCCCAGGGGAATGCTGAGAAAGCAGCCCTTTCCCTGGTTGGGAGGCCCTGTATCTATTGCTGCCTACAGCCTTCTCACCTTTCCTGGGCACCACTGTGCACTAGCACATTATAATTACTGCAGTAGCACTTAAAGGTCAGGGCCTCATTGTGCTAGGTACTATATAAACCTATAACAAAGAGGTGATCCCTCCCCGGGAGATCACGCCATCCAAGCACGTAAGACAACTGACAACAGTAGGGAGCACTTTAGGGAGCACAATAAACATGGTGGCTAGCATACAAAGCAGATCTCACAGCGCACCAGCTGCCTAAACATGGCTGAGTTTTTTGTTGGCAAAAAAGAGATAGAAGGAGGGATGTGAAGAAGGACAATGAGCTGGCTTTGCCAATGTTTATGGGGCACTTCTCTCATGCATGAAGGTCAGCGTGGGAGATAGCAGAAAGAAGCTTGGAGAATTTAACAAATGGCATTGAAGGCTGGCATTGTGGACAGAGCAGAGGTAGGGTTGACATATCCAATTAGGCCAACAAACATTATGAGCTCCCCCACCCATGCAGTGAAAATCGTTTACCCAGTGACCTGAGATGGTGCAACCTGGCCTATTTTATAACCTTAGGTCTTGAGCTTGAGAGCCTCTTACAGTGGACAAGAAGCTGGATATGAGTCAACCATGTGTTAACCCAAGAAGGCTAATGGCATATTGGGCTGCATTAGTAGGAGCAGTGCCAGCATATGGAGGGAAGGGGTTATTCCCTTCTGTTTGGGACTGGTGAGGCCTCATTTGGAGTACTGTGTCCAGTTTTAGACCCCCCACGACAGAAAGGATGTGGATATATAGGAAAGAGTCCAGTGGAGGGCAACAAAAATGATGAGAGGGCTGGAGCACATGACTTATGAGGTGAGGCTGAGGGAACTAGGCTTGTTTAGCCTGCAGAAGAGAAGAATGAGGGGGGATTGATAGCACCCTTCAACTACCTGAAAGGGGGTTCCAGCAAGGATGGAGCTAGGCTGTTCTCAGTGGTGGCAGATGACAGAACAAGGAGCAATGGTCTCAAGTTGCAGTGAGGGAGGTCAAGGTTGGATATTAGGAAAACATTTTTCACTAGGAGGCTGGTGAAGCACTGGAATGGGTTGCTAGGGAGGTGGTGGAACCTCCATCCCTAGTGGTTTTTAAGGTATGGCTTGTCAAAGCCCTGGCTGGGATGATTTACTTGGGGTTGGTCCTGCTTTGAGCAGGGGGTTAGACTAGATGACCCCCGAGGTCCCTTCATCTTCTATGCTTCTCTGGGCCACACTTGTGGCAGGGAGGCACAGCAAGGCAAGCAGCATCTGAGATAAAGCAGCCAAGATTTTTAACTGCAGTCCAGAAAGGATGCACAACTTGTCTCTTTTAGGACCATAGAACACATATACTACACAGCAGAGCTGTGCGGATACCCTATTTTTTATTTGGAGACTGAACTAAAAACCACTTTTTAAAAAATTGTTTAGTTTTCTAGGATTTATTTCACATTAAAAAATAATAAAACAAAGTAAAACTGAACAGAAAGTCATTTTGAATCAGAAAGGGAAACATTTTGTTTAAAAATGTGAAGTGAAACTATTCTGCTTTTTCAGAATTTTTTTATTTTCAGCCAAAATAATTCAGTGAATTTGACACAAATTTGTGAAATGTTTGTCAGTGTGAATCTGAATTTTTCAGTAAAAGAAGTTTTATCCAAAAAATTTTGCTCACTTTAAAAAAAAGCTTCATTTTCAAAAAAATCATTTATGCTAGATTTTTTTAAAAATTGACACTTTTTCCCTTGATCAGTCATATTTTTTAAAAAAATATCCCTAGTGTGATTTCTGGGTACTTGGGCAAGCTGAGTATTTTTTAATATTCACCCTCTGTTACTAAAGAAACGATTGTTAAATTTCTGCACCCTGACCTCTGCACGCTTTGAATTGGGATGAGGAAAGTTGTGCCTCCCATAACGCACTTGAACAATACTCTAAAGTGCGCACTTACCATTGGTAAATGTCTCCTGGATGCCAGCTAACTCTGTGTGACAAACCTTTTGTTCCTTTTTATTCTTACAACTGCATCCACAATGCTCCTTTAGTGAGTCAGTTGCAGGCAATTTTAGAAGGAAAAGGTTCCAAATCTATTGGGCTATTATCTACAGATGCACTTCACTGTTTTCTTTAACCAACTTTAGGCCATTGAAAGTTACAAAAATGCTATATAGAAACATGATTGTCAAGGTCATAATAATTTTATTATAATGCGAAAGAAACCCAAAATGAAGAAGCAAAGCTACCACTTTACTTTCAAAAATAAAATAGCACAAAAGAATTCCAACCCTAATATCTACCTACCAGAAAACACAGATCTTTGTGTGATTACTTAAGAACACAACTTTTGGTAACTAAAGCAGCACATGCATTAATTTTTCCTCACTGAATTTTAACCATAGCCACCAGATATTAAAAATAAAACCCTGAAAAATCCCCTGGTGTGGTGATTCATTTTAAAACTACATTGTTCACTGTTATCGAAGACCCATTTGCCCTCTGAAGCTAAAGCACAGCATGTCTCAGGATGAGATTTACACCGTGCCAATAAAAAGCTATCCAAGCTCATCACCCAATTCCTAATTCAGTCTGAATACACACGATATTTCAACAAATTTAAAAAGGCCACAGAGGCAAATGCATAATGAAATCTATCGTATTTCCCAGTGTTTTGTTGTTGTAAGCAGTATTCAACCCCAAGACCAATTATTATCTGCTTACCATACATGTTGACTAGAACTGTGCAATAATTTTGTTAAAAAACACCCAACCCTAACCAAAGTTTCAAGGTCACGCCCAAATTGTGAAGCAGCTAGGATTAAGTTTTGCTTATGGTCCTGAAGGGGAACTGAGTGCTTTTGCAAATATGGCCCTGTGTTGCATTTTCTGCATTGCTCTTTCCACTAAATTGATGTGAAATGGTTTGTTCTTGCAGGTTAGTTGGAAATCTCTAGGGGCTGGGTTTGGGGGTATGTTATGGATTCATTTAGTGTTGGGTTCCAGACACAGTGATGTCTGCAGAAAGACTCTCTTTGATTTCAAGGGGTTTGGACAAGTTCTGAGGATGGTCACTGATTCAGGCATCTAAATGGGAACTGAAAAAATGGCCTATGGGGAAAACTACAGGGTAGGCCTTCAGGGTGACTGAGTTTGCCCTCAGATAAGCAAGAGAAATGGCCGTGTTTAATTGTGCTCTGTAACTCAAAGGGCTAAATATCATAAGCCTTTATAAGTCTGAAACACAGAGTCATTGCATTTGAACAGTGAGGGGTGGAGATCCAAGATTCCAAATGGCTGTGGACGGTTTTTGGCTTTGGTACAAGCACCACTAGCCTTTACTTCATATAATTTAATTGCACAAACCACAGTTTCCTTCCTGTTGTGTGGTCTGGAGCTTACACAAACACAGCAGGAGAACCCTAATACATCTGGCCCCTAAGCCTGTCTGGCTAGCACTAATTCTATTTCTAAATGAACAGTATAATCGCTTTATTTGGCAGGCTAGAGTCCCCTTCCTGTTAACCCAAGAGGGAGATCCACTTGTTATCCTCTGCAAAAAAATGAGGTCAGCGTAATAGTAGCAGAGGTAGCCTCTCACGTGAACCTCCCATGCCCTGCATTGGGCACATTTTTCAGGGCCCATAGTGACAATGGGGTCAAGACGGTAGGCTGAGAGGTGGGAGGCCGGTTCTATTCTTGGCTCTGACACCGCCCTCTTGTCCAACCTTGGGAAAGTTACCCTGAGGCAGATCCTCAGCTGGTATAAATGGTCATTGTGTCATTGGCCTCTGTGGAGCTACACCAATTGCTCCATTGACCCCACTGGGGCAATGGAGGTCAACTCACCTGAGTTGAGGATCTGCCCCTCCATCCCACGGTGCCTCTCGTTTTCCTCCCTTCTTGTGTCTGTCTTGTCTGCTTAGACAATAAGGTCTTTGGGGCAGGGACCATCTTCTAACAGGCGTTTGAAAGGCACCTACCATTTCACTGGCACTATACCGAATAGAGCAGCTGAGAGTCGGGCCCAATGAGGGTTCTCAGAAGCCCATAGAAGTTCCTTATGCCCAGAACCACAAAAGGACTTGCATCCCAGAATTAGGTGCCTAAATTCCAGATTTGGGCACCATTGAGGTCCACAAAACCCTTGCTCAGATGTCACCTACCCATGTAAGCACTTATCACGGGTTGCACTCAGTGCCGGTGGTGCCTTTTCCCACCCATCCTGGGAATTAGCTCTGCCAGGTGCCGTGCCCTCCTCCTGCTGTGTCTCTCCTCTCATCCTGACGACCTCTCTTACTTCTGGAACCACAGCCTCCTCTTTGTGACTCGTCTCTCCAGTCAGGTCACGATGAGTGTTTCCCCTTCCAGGGTTATAAAGACTCGCTATACAAAATGGAAGTCTTCCCTTCACTTCTCCAACCGTGTCACTCATCCTGTGGCTGATCAGGAAACCAGGCCTGCCCTCTACTCTGGATTCCGGTCCCAGGACCCCATCTCTAGTAACAGCGGCCTACTCACTCCAAGACCAGGTTGGTCTTCTCCTGGACTCCTTCCTACTTTGCAACTAGACCTCCTGGCTCCACCCTCTCTCTGGGTTTGCCAGCCCAAGCTCCCTCCTGTCAGGGAATGACTGCAGACTACTCACCTGTAGCCCCCTTCTGTTGCCAGCTTCCTGGATTACATAAACCCCACCTGTTCCTGCCCAGCTCAGCCTGCTTCCAATCAGTCATTCAATCAATCAGTCACTGCTCTCTGTCTCCTCCTCCAGGTGAAGCCTGGGCAGTTAACTGGGCCTAATTTACCCTCTCAGGGTCAATGTGAGGAGTACATCCCACCACATAACTTCAACAGACTTAGCGCCCACATTTTGGTGTAAAAGTTTCCATGATTCTTAGCTTATGCTTCTGGGCATGTCCACACTGTTGCCACTGGTAGATGTCTGGATGTCTACCTTCCCTGTGGGACCCAACCCCGTTGGTCTGCTCTGAGCACAACTAACGCCACACAAAACAGCTTGAGGGGGGTAGGTGGAGAAGAAGGCGGCTTCCACCCCAAGTACTTAGTAATCCAAGATTCTAAGTATGTAAATAAATCAAGCTAGCCTCTCTGCCATGGCTATACTCTATTTTTAATGCACTAGCTGGATTAAAGCTAGCGCGAGTATGTCTTCTCAAGATGGAAATTACACCTCCAGCTTGAAGTGTAGACATATCTGCTTAGAATACTGGTATTGTAGATCCCATTCTCAGTTGTCTGTCTTTTCTTGTGCATTGTACAGGGAGCCCAGGTAATTTACTCAGGCTTTGTGGATTCCACTGGGTGCCTAGGCACCTAAAAGTAAAGTGCTGCAATATTCAGCACTGCAATGCCTAAGTCCCTTTGTGAATATAAACCTTTGCACCCTTCTGCATCAGACCAACTACGAGTGAGATACTTGAGAAACCAGTTCCATATGTGGTTGCTAGCAAGATCTCATATGAGTTCCATGTAGTATTAACTTAGTGGTCCAGAATGTCCTTGGTATTTAGTTAAATGAAAACATCTCTCTTCACATGAAAAGTACGACTAGAATAGTGCTTGTAGATGGCTGCATTATCAAGAAGTAATTGTGTTCGTATATGAGGGAAAGCACTCTTTTACCAGTGCCTCAGAAACAATAACAGAATTTGTTATAGACCTTGAATGGATTAAATTGTTTTGAGCATTTAGTCTTTTCTCTGGGAATCTGCCAAGAAGAGATTAGGCAGTGAGTGTACAGCATCCAGCTTCCACTGCCTAACTAAGAGGGCAGAACTGGACAAAATCATATAGTTATCTGCCCTAGAAAGTCCAAGAGGAATGTAAATCTGCAGACAAGTCATTAATGAAAACATGTCCCTCTAAAGGTATCCTCTTGCGTATCTGAGAACAATGGCAGGAAAACATTTAAAATATTCATCAGAACCTCTTGCCTTAAGTCATTAGAAGGAAATCTGAATAGCTGGTTGCTTCCATGTTAGATCTCTCAAGCTATCCCCTTACACAAAGAACAATGGACATTGAATTTTAAGGCTTGTCTACGCTTGAAATGCTGCAGCTGCACCGCTGTAGCACTTCAGTGTTGATGCTACCTACACCACCGAGAGGGGGCCCCTTTATGTAGGTAATCCTCCTCCCTGACAGGCAGTAGTTAGGTCAATGGAAAAATTTTTCCATCAACATAGTGCTGTCTACACAGAGCTCACATCAGCTTAACTACATTGCTGAGGGTCTATAAAGGAAAATTAATGTTGACCTTGATATGATGTTTATACTTTAATAATGCAAAATATTCCATGCACTGAGGATGTGGATTTCAGCTGAAAAATGCTTTGAGAGCCACACTCTTCTTGAAGCTCCTCGCCTTCTTGGAGTGGTAGAGGCATAGGTCATATACACAGCCATTTTCTGAGGGGCTTCCCACTACTCCTTTCAGGAAAGGCTAGGTCACACCCTTCCTGAACCACTGTTCTGTATCTTCAGACAGGCTGGGATCAGTCCCAGGGCACAAAGGGCCAATTAACTGCACTGAGCTATTTTAGGGGTTGAGCGAGGGCCTCTTTCTCCCTTGCTATTTGCTATTGATGGGGTCATCCAGAGCAAGGTGTTTCAGAGTTAACACCCTACTGAGAGAAATGGAGTAGTTCACCCCTTTCAGAGCTATCGTTTTAGGCTCTCTGCAGACTCTGGTAGTTGTTGCTGCATTGGTCTCACTGGGATCATGTTTCTGAGTTTGCTTCACAGCCACAAGGGTTAGAAACACAACTGTGTTAAAATGAAAATTCCGATTCAGAGGTCATCCCATGACTCCAGGAGCTGGTAACCTGGGCACAGCCTAGTGTGCCATGCTTATGCCTTAACCAAGCCCTGTCCAGAGTCTCTCTGCAGGATGAGTGGTGAATTAGGCTGGAGGGATTCCTCACCCTTGCCACTCAAAGTAGAATACTTTACGGTGGAGTCTTTGGTTCTATAAAGGTTAAATAACCCTGCTGGAGGCCATCGAAGGCCTCCTTGTCTTACTGTGGACTTTCAAGAGGCTAGTGTATTAGATGAAAAGGAGTTTGCTCTTCCCTCTGCTTTACCTTTATTCCCAAATGAAAGGAGTGCTTATAAAGAATATTTAAGGCCAACACCATACAATGCTAATCTAACAATTATAGATAAGCAATACTGGAAGACTTCAGGAGACGTTTGATAGTGCAGTACAAATTTGGGTTCTCATTAGTTCTTCATAACAAGAATATGAGGAAAGAACCACTCATTGCATCCAAAGCAAGGTTGAGAGGCAGGAGAAACAAAACCTCTTTATAGCCTCTCTCATGTCTCCTTTCGATCTTGGAGACAAAGAAAAATAAATAAGCTCTGGCTTTTTGTAATTAGGCCTGTTGGTTGCCAGTTACTGGAGATCCTAAGGCAGAGGAGGAGTACTCTACTAGAAAGCTTTCTGGCAAGACTTTAGTAAGGTCAAAACATCCATGTGATGGTTAAATCTTAAACACGGGTTTCGTCATGCTTCCCAATGACAGGTATGCATTCGCATTTGAGACCAATACAATAGCCAGGTTTGATTCTGGACTTTGGGCTTGAGGGAAGTCTGGCAGGATAGGGGTTAGTGGCCTGGACTATACAGCTCAGTATAAATGATCTGATGGGCCTTTCCAGTCTGAAACTCTATGACCTGATGACTCTGTGTGGTATTCACTCTCTGAGAGTAGTCTAGTTATCAAAAAGTATCCTGCAGGTGGAGATCGGCGCAGGGCACACGAAGCTACGGTATCAGATTTGTCAAGAGGGACACAAATTAATTCCATTTCTTTCCTTGATATGATAAGCTGATAACAGGAGATAAGTTTATCCATGATGTTTTGGGTTTTTTCCTTAATTTCTTGGCTTTTGAAGGTCACAGCATTAGCCGTATCTAAATATTTTGCCCTAGATCTCTAATCACGCCTACGTGTTGCAAGATCCTGCCATCCCCATCTCAACAGCTTTGCAGAAAAGCAAAGGAGGCAGCAAAACAACTTACCCAGCCCAAAGGGCATTTCTGCGTCATAGGGGATTCTTCAGGTGATATAACAAGACAGGGTTGGCGGAGAGGCTACATGCAGCAGGACTGAAGCCTATAATGGTGCAAAGCTGGGGCAGGGAAGCTTTTTCAGCAAGTTTCTGTACCAAACCTTCCACCATTTTGCTTCAGGCTGCATCTTACCCTCTGATTCACAGCAGCATTGAGATTTCACAAGAAGGATGCGTTAAAACTGAAAATATATAAGATTCCAGATCTCAAACTATAAATGTTGAAGTCACCTCTTATATGGAATTGGCCAAATTTTCCTCGGAAATAACCTTATTGTCACAGGAAGAGGCACATTTTCAGGCAAAAACTGACAAAATTTAGCAAGTTTATTAACCAAATTGGCTCAGTTTTGAATTTGTGATGAAATGACTCAAATCTCAGAGTCTGAGCATCAGCTACTTTCATTTGGAATATTTTGCACAACTAAAGCAATAGTTCACCTACTTTCTCCCTGTTCTTTATCTCTGTATTTCAGAGAGCTCGTCAGAAAATGACTTTCCCCCCATATTTTTTTTAATTAAAATGAAAAAAAAAAGTTTTCAGCTTAAAACAAAAAGAAAATCACATGGAGGGGTACTTTATCTAACAGAAATACTAACATTTTTGATGAAAATGGTATTTTCAAGGAAATTTCCATTTTGTCAAAAAATCCATTTTCCATTAAAATGGTTTCACAGGCCTCTGGAAGGGAGGTAGGACTGTGACTCGGGAAAGATGTGTTCCATGCTCTGCTACACACTTCTTTCAGTAAGTCACCATGCAACAAGACGAAGGGAGGGGTCCACTGGTTAGGTGACCAACTTAGGAGTCCTGGGTTACATTCCTTCCTCTGCCACAGACTTGGCCAAGACACTCTGTGTGCCTCAGTTACACCTGTATACAATGGGGAGAACAGCCCTGCCCTGCCTCGCCTCACAGGGGCGTTGTGAGGATAAATACATATCAGGCATTCAGATGCTGTAGTGATGGCAGGAGGGTATATAAGTACCTAACCTAGACATTCATTAGTCTGTAAAATGGAGACATAGGGTAGAGGTTTCCTGTGGCTCTCAGCCTTGGCCTTATTCTGCTCCCATTGAAGTGGTAGAATGTTCTCTGTTGCTAATGGAAGTTAAGTTAGGAGAGCATTAAATGCTTTTGAGTGTCCCGGCCATGCCGCCTGCCTACTGTCTTAAAGAATGTGGATCTTGACACATGAAAATTGCTCAGTATTCTTATATTAATAGACTCAGATGTGAGGAGTTTCAGGAAAGTAACCTAGTGAGTGTTCATGATTCCACATTACTTTGAGATTGGACAGATCTGGGCTATCGTACAAGCATTCATTTCCTGGCTGCAACAGTCCAGACAGAGATGCATTTTAGGAGGAAAATGCACATAGTCTCTCTAGTCCATCCTAAATACACTGCGTGTGCTAATTATTTGGTGACAGGCTTTTCTGTGTGGAATGCTCCTTGGCTTAGCTTGTTCGACACGCTATCATTGGAGGGGCATACAGGCGTAGATCTTCTGATAAGGAGCAGAGTTCAGGGAAGAATTTGCAGATTAAGTAGGGTTAATGGCCTCTTTGCAACATTAGCTCTTCAGATTTGGTCTCAATGGAGCAGCTGTGATACCTTGGCACAAGTCAGTCGATGGGATAAGGCTGAAATGAATCATTGGTGCATTGCGTTAGTGCCCTTCACAAGACACTCAGATCCTGAACTGGGATGCTGTTCAGCAAGGAAAGACCAGGCTGGGTTCTGAATATCTGCTGATGAGATTTTCAGGAGGCACAGCTATTTGAGGGCAATCTTGGGGGAGCAAATGGCAATCCAGAAAGAGGTCCAAATTCTGTTCTTCATCAGCTGGGTTTGCTTCAGAACTGAAATGAATCAGATTATTCTATCTATTGTGATAAAGTCAGGCTGGAGGGCTAGAAAAGGGTACGCAAGGGCAGGGATGTCAGCCCTAGAATGCTAGAAGCCCTTTTCCCTGCAGGCAGGGGGGAGGTTACTGCAGGTTAATTTAGAAACACCTGAGCCCAATCAAAGGCTACTCTAGGCCTATTAAAATCCCACCTCTGGGGTGGGGGAGACAAGCTGGCAGAAGGCTTGAAATAGTAGGAGAAGAGACTGCCACAAACCAGGAGATAGTGCTCCCCCCCCAGGAGGGGAGCAGCAAATGGAAAAACCCAAGCACCCACTTGGGAGAAAGGCTGATACTGCTCTGGCCCCAGGGTGACACCACCATTTCTACAGCTCCACAAAAAGAGCCATGGAAAGGTACTGCCCGAGGTCTGGGCATTAGAGACTTACTGTCTTCCATTAAGGTTATTTTTTAATCAAAGCTGTGGTAGTTTTTAATCTTCATTATAATCCCCCTAGCTATGGGTCTGCTAACACAACTGTACCCCTATACATGCTGCATTGCAACAATAGTAGAAAAATAATGCAAAAAATAACTCTTCCATTTGGAGTGTGTAGAAAAGTGTCTGATGTTAACCACTTTTCTCAGGATGGTTTGACTGCTGTATAACTGTGTCAGCCACTGGACGCTTTTGCTGGCATATCAATTTCAACAAACTGGATGGAAAATCAGCAGCACTTGCCAGGCAGTGCCAGAGGACATGGAGGGCTTCCTGGCTAGTTGTAAGAACTGGCTAAAGGAAGCCTATTTTTTAATGAGGTATCAGTAAAACCAGTTCCAAATCGTCCCTTCCCCTCCAACAAAAATAACACAAAATACTGCCTGTTGCAATTCATTAACTGCAAAGTCCCCTGGGCTGTTATTAGCACAGCAATGACCGAGCACACACACACAGCTCTGGATCTCTATATACGTGTTTCAGCTTGTATTTATTTGGCATGGTCAGTCCAGCTTTCTATTCTGAGCATAATGTGGACTGGTTGAAGTCATCCCTGGGTGATCCTTGCAATGTTCCTTACTATGGAATAAGGGTATGAATTGCATTATGGAAGTGTGCTCAGGTACCATCCATTTCCATAGGGATGACGCCTCTTTTTGCTAACTTTAGGGCTAAATCTCCCATTCATCACATCGGCCATCCCCCTAATCAGGTCTTTATCAAACACCATCTCTGGCTAACCTCTTCTTCACCATCATTGCTCACTCTCCCTCTGTCCTTCATTGCTGCACACCCTGCTTTTTTGATCTCCAGAAACATAACTACAAAAGGGGCAAGGGCTGGTGAGGCAATGGTACTCCAGAAAAGGAGTGGGGGTTAGAGTGGATCACTGATTGAATGAGAGTCAACAATACGTAGCAGTAACGAAAAAGGCCTTTGTCATTCTGGGCTGTATTAAGAGGCATGCTCTATTTAGAACATGGGAGGCATCTATCCCACTCCCCTTGGCACTGGTGAGGCCTCAGCTAGAGTACTGCATCCAGTTCTGGGGTGGCTTGTTTTAAGGAAGAGGAGGACAAATTGTAGTCCAGGGTGAGGTGACCACAAGAACCAGCTTGCTGTCAGGTTCCATTATATGGATCCCTCAAATAAGGAGCAACAAGGGTTGCTTTGCATATAACTTTGTTTTACTTGCAACAATTCTATAAATCAACAATTACAATTTAAGTCAACATTAGTTCTTGGCTAATACAACAATTTAACTGCTTATAACACAATCACAATTACAACTATACAGTTATACTTATAGAGTTAACTTATACTATGGGGTTATACTTACGCAATTATACTTACACAAACTTCATCAGTGGGGTTTGTCAGAAGCAAAGCAACAGATCCTACGTTAATTAGTTTGATTCCCAGGTTTGCATTTGAGTGGAATATGCAGTCACACTCACGATCCCCGAGTTTGTGTCTGAGTGGAATATGCAGTCACACTCAGATTTTACAGCCACACACCCTGTACCTAAGTTTGAGCAGTGAGCTGGAGAGAGACAGGTAGGCTGATCAATCCTTCCACATAGCGTGATTCTGGTGTCCTTAAGATGTGAGGCTGCTCCGATTACTCCCTCTTTATGATGACCTTATATTCTCTTCCCACAGCCATACACCCACTATTTTAGCCAATTATTGAGCTTCTAAGAGTGATGAGGCGATTGGGGGCTGTACCCTGATACAGCCAAACGTGGTCTTATCTTTCCTGATTGTCCAGCTTCATGCCAGACATCTGGCCTCCTGCTAGGGCACTTTGTGCTACAAGCTGCTGTTTGCTGTTGACAAAGGACCATTCATTGCAATACTGAACATTAGTTTACTGGGTTTCAAATCACAGAGGGCCCATATAGGTTTAACAAAGACTACAGGCCACATACTGATTGCATATTGACACCTGCTGGGATTCTCCCGGTGTTAATAAGTCCCAGTGAGTCTCCTGGTGCCAGAGAGTCCGGAGACACATACAGCCTTTAGTTAGAATTCCTGACAGGCCAAGGCTGAGTGCAGTTACAAAGCAGTTAATGTTCCACATCCTGCCCCAACAAGTTTGTATTTCTATTAATCTAAAATGGAGTTGGGTCACTTTTAATCTTAAAAATGGAACAATATATTACAATACAGGGGAGAGCAAGAACAATGACACAAGGATTTAGAAACCCTGACTTGTGAGTAACGGTTGAAACAAACTAGGGCTGTTTAGCACTGAGAAAAGGAGACTGGGGGGAATTGGAGAGGTGGGGGGATGACCTGATAAGCCTTCACGTCTGTCAACGGCTGTTATAAAGAGGACAGTAGTCAGTTGTTCTCCAGGTCCACCAAGAGCAGGAGAAGATGTAACAAGCTTAATTTGCAGCCAGGGAGACTTAGGTTGGATATTAGGAAACGTTTTCTAACTGTAAGGATTCCTAAATACTAGAATGTGTTACCAAGGAGGTAATGGGTTCCCATCATTGGAGGTTTTTAAGAACAGATTGGACAGAGACCTATTAGAGATGATCCAGGTTGACTTGGCCCTTACCTGGTGCAGGTGGATGGACTAGATGATCTCTCAAAGTCCCTTCCAGCCCTACATTCAGAGGGGTCATTCCATCAATCTCTCTTTTCTCTCTCTTCCGCTTAGCTTCTTCTATCCCTGCTGTCTTTTTTCAGTGCTACGTTCTCTACATCCAGCTATATTCTTCCCTCTAATCTTCATCTTGTTCTTCCACTCTCTTACCTCCCTGCCTTACCTGCATTTCCTACTGCTTTCCCCTGATTTCATATTGACCTTTGGAGAACAACTCAGGACTACACAGTTTTCTTGTGTAGAATTTTTCTCTCCCCTGCCCATTCTGCTTTCTTCCTTCCATTTCTTTTGGAATGTTCGTCTCTTTTTGACTTCAGATGATACTGTCCCTTTCTTTTTCTCTAAGCATGAAATCTTGGCCCCGTTGAAGCCAATAGGAGTTTTGTCATTAAACTTCAATGGGCCCAATATTTCACTCTGACTCTAGTCTGGCCCTTTTCCTTCTTTTTGATGTTAGCCTTAGTTCACTTTTCTTTCATTTGTACTCTTCTCTGCTTCATTTTCTACTCTCTTACTTTATTTTGATTGTTATTCCTTTCCTTGTGGTGCTGGTTCACAATTCCATTTACTTGGCCATCATTTTCTGCATTATCTGATTTCTCAATTGCTCCCTCTAACTCTCATCACAGGCTTGGACTTTCACATTGTAGGATTTGGGTCTATAGAAAGGAAGGTCCTTCTTTCTGACCTTAGCAACAGCAGTTTGCAAGCTCTCCAATGAGCTGGATTTTTCTAAAAGTCCAACTGAGACTCAAACATGCCTATAGCCAATTAAATGACTTTTGTCCTCTGCTGCAATTTCCATGTGCTTTGATGCTTCCAGATTTGTTCAGCTGAATCCTGTAGTGAACTGTAATTATAATTTGCAGCTAGCTGGTAATCACTAGGATGAACTGGAATTTAAATCTGGCCACCACTGCACTCGGATATCGGCAGCTCTGCAACCAACCCATTTCTCTGGTGGACATCTCTCTGGGCTTCACTCTATCTTTTTTCACCTCTGGTTCTGTATCACTGATTTTTCTTCCCCCTGCTTTGAAAATCTGCATAATACTGCATCATGTTTCTCTCTCTAACATTTATGGCATTCAGCTTCCCAGGAAAGACAATTTTTTATAGGAATGTTTGGGTATATTACCATAACATTGGGGCATGCTACCACATCTTTCATACATTCGTCTGACAACTGTTGAGCAGAAGCAGATGTTGGAGACTTGCATATCAGTTTCCCATTGGAGGAGAAATCAGTGATGCAGATTGTGGGTACATTCTCACTAAAGCTGTCTTGTTTATGCCAAATACGTGTACCTGGAACAGAGTTAGTCCCAGATATCACATGGCTAAATCCCTCATTCAGAAATCTCACTCAAAGCACTAATCCAAGTCCCAAAAGCAATTCTGCCCCAAGAACTGATTCCAGCTAGAGTCACTTCTGTTGTCTGCAACAGATCCCCGACACTGCCCCCCAGCAAAGAGAATGTATTAAAATATAACAACAATGCTACATTTCATCAATGACTGGTTCCCCTCTAGGAAAACACATTTGTAAGACTATATGTAACAGTGCCATCCGGTGACTCCTGCCATAACAATGTTTTCCCTTTGTTAGCTGACCACTGTCTTTTATCAGCCTTGCTTAACCGTTCTTTTTTCTCTTTCTTTTTGGTTTTTTTTTTTTTTGGCTGAGCCTCATTACATGGAAATTTCTGTCATTGTGTTCCCCTTAAGAGGGATATTCCTTCCTGTGAAGAACCCACCTCTCATCTTTAAGTCCCTCCTTAAAAATCACCTCTTCTTGGAATCCTTCCTTCCCTTATCTATGCAGAAAGCAATCTCTCCTTCCTTGGATGGGGCCCTTACTCTGACTTTAAGCAGGTGTCAAAGACTTAATTTGTGTTTGTTGTTTTGTCTTTCATGGATGGTAAAATCTGTGAGGCAGAGAATACATCTTGTTCAATAGCCCTGATCCAATCCCTGCCCCCATGAAGAAACTCCACTGACTTCCATGTACCATGTAAACTTACTGTGATACATACATTATTTTCTTAATAAAGTAGTAAGTGCTCTAAATTCAGTCAGCAAAAATAACAAAGCACCAGCTAGACTTTGGGACATGCAGAATTTTGCTATTCATGGAGGCTTTATGAGGTTTTAATTGAATTTAATTCAAAATGATGGGATGCCTATTTTATACTGCATCTGTTTATGTTCACATCACATGGAGCCACTGTCATGGTAGCCCTGGAGTACAGCCTTGGAGATGTGGAACCCCTGGGTACCCTAATCAGGTACTATTCAGGTTCAGAAGGGTTCCTCGCCATACTCTTGCTGATGATACTGTCTCTCCAGACCCTGTTTTCACCCAGCACAATAGCAGGTGCCACCACACACCCAGCTGAGTTACCAAGAATGCGCTCCCTGAGTAAACATGAATGCAAGCCCCAGCTCACCCAGCGTAACCACACAGGAACACACCCTGAGATAACACCGTCTTGTGCTGAACAAAGATTGGTTCAACATAAGTTCATTAATGAGTTTGCTTCCCCCTCAGTGTGGGGAAGTCATGCACTAGCTTTTGTTGGTCTCAGTACGGACTACCTACACACTTCACTAGTTAAGATAAAACATTAAACAAGTTTATTAACTACAGAAAAATAGATTTTATGTGATTATAAGTAGCAGGCTTAAGAGAGAAGATGAAGTTACCCAAGAAATAAAAATAAGAACACAATTTAAATTCTAACAGGATTTCAATCTAGAAATGTCTCATCCTGAGAGCTGTTACAAGCAGGCTTGCAACCTTTCAATTCACAGGCTATGTTTGCCTGTAGCCTGGATCCCTTCCCCTCCTCCATTCAAAAGACTTTGGTCTTTCAGGTATTTCTTCAGGTGTTGAGTTGTGGGGGAGTGAAGACAAGTTAAGAAGTCACTTCTCTTCTTTTATAGTCCATTCCAGCTTGCTGGAATAATTGGTTCTTGTGACCTGGGAGGTCATCCTGATTGGTCAGTCAGCATTCCATTGTGTACATGCTTTCTTGGGGAAGTCTCTAGGGAGGGAGTATGGGAGAGTGGACTCTCAATGGCTGACTTCATTCTTGTACCTGAAAGATTGTTTGTGGGAGTTTCCCACCCTGCAACATGTTCTAGTAGCATATTCAACAGTATTTCATAACTTCACATACAATGGTAGCACATACAAGTCACTAGGATATTAATGTTTAGCAGATCAAGACTTTTAAAATAATACCACACAGGGCATACCTTGTACAGATCACATCATAATTACATGACATTGGTGTATATGGAGTTTCTGGAGTGTTCTTTTCAGACACAGAGTACCATTGCCACACATTTGCAGAAATATCATTTATCTTCCAAATTAGCTAAGCATAAACAATACAGAACACCATCATCTCCTGCTATCTTCAGGAAAGTCTGGAATTACTCTGAACGCATCACCCAAGAGGGCTGAAGTGAAGGTGAACTGGGAAATATTTGAGGAAGAAATAGTTTATTCACTGAAATAATGTAGTTTGGTCAACCTGAAGTTATTTGTAAATTTGACACAAATAGTTTCAGCCACCAAAAAAAAAAAAAAAGCTGGAGGGGGGAGGATAGATTCACAAGGGGACTTGGGTTCCATTCACAAAATAGCAAGAGGAGGAGGCAGCCCACTTATAACATTACTCCAGGGGTTAGGGCACTCATGCAGGATGTGGGGCATACAAGCTCAGTTTCCTCTGCTGCTTGAGCCAGGTTTTTTTAGGTCCAGGATGGAATTTATGGTCAAAAGAAAAGACAGAGACTGACTCTGTCGCCCCATGGTTCTGGCACTCAGCTGAGGTGACTAAGACACAGGTTCAACTGCCCATTAAATAGTTAATGGAATGGGGACTTAAATTTAGAACACCTATGTCCCAGTGACAGTCCTAACCACCATGATATAGCATCATTCTCACACAGTCCCTAACTCAATGGCTGTTGATACGAAGTAGAACAGTTGCAATGAAGAAAGATGGATTGGATTGGATGGAGACTGAGAAATCTCTGGCTTACATCACCCTTAACCTAATGGTTAGGGCATTCTTATCTGCACTGCAGGAGTGGGTGGATGAAGTTCTGTGGCCAGCATTGTGCAGGAGGTCAGATTAGATGATCGTAATGGCCCCTTCTGACCTTATAGTCTATGAGAGAACTTCCTGGTATCCTCTCCAGGCTTAAGTCGTGCACTTGGACCAATGAGGGAGGCCGAGAACACTGACCTCTGCAGGCAGCACATCCTGTGGTGCATGGCCCTCAGCCTATCAACAGCTTTGCCAGGGTGGCTATGACAGTTGCTGTGGGAGCAGCACCCCTAAGTTCTGATCCTGGCCATCTTTGCAAAGACTTTTTGCCCTGACACCTAAAATATTGCCAGGGGGTGTGCCGAGGCAGGGCTTTTCTGGGAAAGTGGGATTTCATTAGATGGACTCTCTCAGAAGTACTTAAAAATGTGGCTGTTTGTTAAGGGTAATAGAAAGGGGGCTCTGGAAAAAGAAGACACCATAGTTTCATTTCTAGTGACCCCAGTCCTTTCCCAGGCTAAATAGATCAGATAATCTGTTCCCACTGCAGGATGAAGGATCCCTTACCAGTGGTGTAACCCAAAGCAGGGTAGTTGTTTCTCTGAATATTTACCCTTGTTTTGGTGCTTTGCTGTGTAATTGAACTGCTTGAAGCACGGAGCGGACTGCATGGAGTATGATGGCTAACCTAGGCTGCTAGACTCCACACATTAGCCAGGAGTAGAGGAAGGGCGTAAGGCCCCTCTTTTGCTCCCTTGTATTGCCTGTGCAAGGGCAAAGGACACCTGCAGCAACTAGCCTTCTGACATCCCTGTGGGTGCCAGCCACCTAAACGGGTTGGGAAAGAGGTGGGGCCATTGCCCTGCTTTCCCTACACATCAGCCAATGGAGCTGGCAGGCCAGTCTATCCTAGAGGATGCTGCAGTGCCCACTTTGCATCAGAGAGCTCCAGGATTATACTCCTTGCCACCCCTGACACAGAGCTCCAAGTACACTACAGAATCTGGCTCTTAAAAGGCTCCAGCACAGAGTGGCTCTAGTTGTATCTGGAGGGACTCGCTATATTCATCGAATCATAGAACCATAGGGTTAGAAGGAACCACCCGGGTCATATAATCTAACTCCTGAGAAGATGCAGGGTTCATTTACTGATAACTGTAGGGTACTCTAGCTGGGCTTGTTAGCTCTCCTGCCGTAATAGGACAGGTCATGACGTGACCTGAGAATGAAAGGGGTTCTGAGGTCCTGTGGATATAGTCACAGCTGATGTCCCATGATCAAGTGAGGACATCACTCTAGAATTGAGATCCTGCCTGTCAGTGTCACCATGAGGTTACTCCATCCAGTCAAAGCTTTTAATTATCTGGACTCAACTTAGTCTTGATATTATTTTTCCACTGCTTATTTTTGAAGTGCAATCTTTGCCTTTGGTAGTTGTGCAAAAGGCACTTTGAACCTTGTACCTTACCCAGTGAGTTTTATGAGACATTTTAAATTGCAGTAGATTGAGCAATATTTTACCTTTGGTGCTTGCAGTTTTGATCTAAGATTTCTACCTTAAACTGAAGCAGATGAGAAATTTCCAACTTAAAAGGGTTGAGTTATATTTGTGATGTAATAGATGGAGAAATATTTTCTCTCTACAACTTGCACTTTTCTCTGAGATTTGTACCTTAAAAAGGGAGGGAAATTGCATTGCACTTTTAGCTTTTCTCTCTTTGATAAATGGCATGAGTTTCAGAGATCTTAGACTATTGCCACAGTGAGGAAACCTTAAAAATTAAAAGTATGTGGCTATCTGAGAACAAAATAAAATGAGCTCACCTCTTCAGTTCAATGCACACCAATAGAACTGAGTCAGTTGCAAAGGGAGATGAAGACAGCCTTACCTGTCAGCATTCCCCATCTTTGCAGAATCCGGGAACTTGCTTATGCTGCTATAATTGTTTTTAACAGGACAACAAATAGTATTAAATCAAGAGCAACTGAATGTCCTGATAACCCTGTTGTAATAAATCAAGAAGTGCTTGATTTTAGAAGCTGTGTGTCTCAGACTACCCTGTAAAGAGGCATTGCAGGAGGAAAACCAGATCACACCAAATGATGAATTACTTGCACAAACTGTGTTGATGTAATTCAGTGTCAATGTCGAAAGACAATCATGACGGGGGGATTTGTCCTGCTGACTCAGCATGTGCTAATGAATGCATCTTATTGTTTTGCACACGGCATACTGTACAACGTTTAGCTAGTGCAACGTTGTATGTAAGAGATGGGACAATCAAACTAACACCAGGTATTTCAGCCATCCGAGTCAGTTGCATGCACACGTAGGCATTAATTAGAGTTCTCAAACAATGCAACTTGCTTTTCCCTCAGAGGTCTTCAGAAGGCCCAAATTGATCTGAACAATTGTTTCAAAACTTGAATGATGCGTGACAGGAACACAAACCCACACTTCCGATCAGCAATTTTGAAGAAGCTGAAACTAAAGCAACAAAGTTATTTGCACCTGGTCAGAAGAAAGTTTGGTTCTCCTGCTTGTTGGCATAATTCAAAGCACCAGTTTGGCAACTCTGAATTGATCACATTTGAGCTTCTGGCTCTTCCTTCAATTAGTTTTCTGCAATTGACTGAATGCCAAAGCTTTTACAATTAAGGTGTCTCATCCCTTTTACTGCTCCTGATTACATGCTGTGACTTAAAGAGGACTACACACGTGGAAAAGTAAAACACACAAATGGAAAAGGAACCAGGTCTTCTTTTGCAACCGGGGAGGTTGGTGAGAAGTGTGCATGTGCATGTTTGGATGCTACAAAATGAAAAATAATCTAAGCTGGAACTGTACAGGGGGAAGGAACGCCAGCCCTTCCAGTGCCATGTGAACTTAAGATAGGCAAAGTCATTCCTGTAACGATCTTGAGGGTTCATTAAAGAACAGACTATTGAATGAGTAAGGAATAGAACCGTAATAACTCAGACAGGAGTAATTCCCAGGTGTGCAGATGGGAGCAGCCGTGCTAGATCTGATGTAAGGGCACATCTCCCAATTCACACAACACTGTCCCATGCTAGGGAGCATCTCTAAATCTCAACCTTCTACAAGCCTGTCTCTACGTCTTCCCTCCTAAGGAAAACAAGTTAACCATTAGATACATATAAAAACTATCTAATGATGCATTCAGTAACATCCAATGACACAACAACTATCTAACACATGTATTATACAATTCCATAAACTCAATCTATCAACTGCCTAGAGAGAAGGGGTTACTAGCACATCACTCCCAAGTGAGACTTTACCAGCCACTTTCCTCATGTAACCTAGCGAGTCTCTGAGTCTTTCTGGACGTTTGATCACCCAATCAGATCTTCTCAGTACCAACCCTTCATTCGAGTCTGTGTTCTCTTGTTCCCTGACAGTTTCTTCACCATGTGTTGATGATACTGGATCAGTCAGAGGAGATATGCTGGAATCTACCTCTACTTTCACGATGTTGGAAAACCCTGGGATAACTTGTAGATCCCGTCGATTACACTGAAATGTGTCCCCTTGGTCTGTCTGGATCACATCAGACCACGGATGCAGCTGTTCCTTAATGTACCCTTTTGGCCCCAAGTATTAGAGATGTAGTTTCTCAGCCACACTGCAAGATCATGGGTCCTTTTGTCAAAATAATATTTCTGCTTCCACTTCTGATTTTCTTTCGTCTTCCGAACGGTGGCATTGTTCTGAGATCGTAGCAAGTGATCAGTTGTAGGTAAATTAGATCGGCTCCTTCTGCCCATTAACAGCTGAGCAGGAGAAAAGCCATTCTCCATGGGTGTACTTCAGTAGATCAGCAATGCTTTGTACATATCACCCCACTGTCAAAAGTCTTTTTCATCAGGTTCTTTACTGTCTGTATAGACCTGGACACCAGTCCATTTGTGTGGGGGTAGTTTGGACTGGAGGTCTTGTGATGAAAATCCCAATCTGAGGCAAATTGCCTAAACTCTGCACTGGAAAATTGACTCGTTATCGCTGAAGTCCTCATCTGGAATTCCATGTCTGTAAAAAATTCCTTTCATGCCAGCGATCACAGGCTTACTATTAGTACCGGGCAGTGTGCAAATTTCTGGATAAAGATTGTAATAATCAGTGACTATTAAGTAATCCTTCGAATGCCAGGCAAATAAATCAGTGCCTACCTTCTCATAAGGCCTTTGTGGAACAGAAATGTTCTCTTTGTATAGCTTGTTGAGGTCTCTGTGATCTAAACATATGAGTAGCTCGCCAGTATTCTTTTCCACAATGACTAGGGAGCTCACCCATTCTGTTGGCTCTGCTACTCTTTGTATTGTGGGCATTGCTTCCATCCCTGCAACCTCAGCCTTGAGTTTCTCATGGAGTTCAAAGGGCACCTTTCTACACTGATGAATAACTGGAGGGACCTGCTTGTTTATCCAGGTTGTATGTTCACCCTGCAGGCAATCCAATCCCTGGAACCGGTCCTGCTATTGCTGAAAGAGTGCCTCATAGCCAGGAGCAGAATAATCTTGTAGTGAGAGCACCCTTTTTACCATATTGAGTTTCCCACATGCAGCCAAGTCCAAAATTGGTGTTGCCTCCTGTAGCGCTACAATGAAAGGGCGCCTCTAGATGGTGTTTTTATGGTTAGTGGGAGCGAAGCATTGCCCCTGCACTGGTATACTTGTTCCAGAATACCCAGTTACTTTTATCTTTGTTGGTCCCAGTTTAGGTCTTATTTTCAGTCTCTCATAATCTCATGCAGATGGAATATTAACCTGTGCTCCGGTTTCAGTGGAATGATTGTTCCATTCACTGTCAGAGGCAGTATCCAGTCTCTCTCAGTAGGCTTGCTTGATCCCAGTACATCTACAAAACACCCCGCAGTCACATTGTCAGGGCTTTTCTGCCTTTGGGATCTGTAGCAGTTTACAAAATGATTACGTTTCCCACAGTTATGACAGAGTTTCCCACAGGCAAGACACTGTTTGGGGCCATGCCGTGATCCACACTTGCCCAATGACCATCTGGACTCAGTCGTCCCTTTAGAAGGGGTTGGTTCCACATTGTGATTTGAGCCACTCTGGCTCTGTGCTGCTTTCCTTAGTGCATGGATGACCTCTGCTGGTGAATTCAGCTGTATTACTTGTGTTCTTACCGTTTCAGTGACTCTGCAGACTTGGAGAGCTTTGTTCAAAGGTAACTCCCCCACTCTGAGCAGTTTCTCTCTTAACACATTGTCTGTAATGCCACAAACGAGTCTGTCTAGGATCAGAGACTCTGTCAAGCTACCAGAGTTACAGGTTTTACTGAGTTTCCTTAATTCTGTGACATATGGCTCTATGGTGTCATCCAGTTTTTGTATGCATGTAAAATATCTATGCCTCTGAAAAGTCACATTCTTTTTTGTCATGTAACATTCCTCAAATGTAATCAGTATTATATTTAACTTCGTGCTCTCACCTTCCTCAAACTCAAAATTATTATAAACATCCAGTGCCTCCTCCCTAGCAACAGGTAGCAATAGAGATGATTTTAGGTTTTCATCTTTGTTCTGTGCCCCAATGACAGACAAATACTACAGAAATTGTTGCTTAAACTTTTTCCAGTTCTATGCAACATTGTCTGACATTTGCAGAGTGGAACAAGGTTGTAAAACATCCATTCTTAGAGCTTTCACTTGCTTGCTGAAGGCTTCCTGTGTTTGTCTTTGCTTTCAGATATCCCCTATGTTTGTCTGAGTTTTCAGTTACCAATGCAGGAATTTTTCTCCAAATCCTTGTAGTTTCAAAACTCATTCACCACTTATGACACCATGTAACGATCTTGAGGGTTCATTAAAGAACAGACTATTGAATGAGTAAGGACTAGAACTTTAATAACACAGACAGGAGTTATTCCCAAGTGTGCAGATGGGGGCACATCTCCCAATTCACACAATACTGTCCCAAGTTAGGGAGCATCTCTTGATCACAATCTTCTACAAGTCTATCTCTACAATTCCCCACTGGGTTTTTAAGATCTTTTTGAAGACCACATCATGCTGAATTCTTGTGAGACTTTGATATTTTTCTATCTCTCTTCTCAAATACTAATAAGGCCACCTTTGCTGCTCTCCAAATCTAGAGTTATCCAGTCACCAAGCAAATCCCCTGTGTAAATTATAGCTTCCTCAGCTTTGCTCTGTTTTACAGCAGCTGATCCAAAAACCATCACTGGCACTTAAGGACACCCTAATTATGTCCTTTCTCCCCAGATACACCTCCTGCAAGAGGAGGATCCTCCACTGGTCAAGTAAGCCAAGCTTATGGCTGCTTTGCACTGCTGAAGTGGCACAAAGTAGCCTTAATGAACCAGAGGATGTGGTGCAAGGGGCAGGACACTGGAAAATCAAGCTCAGAGATGGGTCTTTCCAGCTGATAGTAAAATGACTTGGATGAACAGTCATTATCTGAGCATTTATCTGAAACGCTTAGTTTTACTTAACCCTTCCATGGCAATTCAAGCCACATTTCCTAGTTTACCTCCCCTCTGTCTTAATTTTATTTCAGAATACCACTTGCAATATATTAAGTATGTTGTTGTTTTAGTGGTCTAATTTTATGCAAGTTGTTGCTTTTGTGTGGCTCTTTACTCAAGCTGCAAAATCTTCTTCATAACTCATGTCCCATAACGTACAGGTCCAAAGTACAGGGCTGGGCAGCAGGACGTCCTGTGCTCTCACCTCAGCACTGTCACTGATTTGTTGTCTGATGTTGGGCAAGCCAGTTTGCTGATTCTGTGCCTTAGTTTCCCCATCTGTAAAATTGGGGGAAATATTTACTTCCCTGCCTGACAGGTGCATTTTGAGGGTTAAACATAAAATGACCATTCATCAAAATATAACAAGACTGTCCTGTTTTTTCACCTGGTGTCTGCGACGGGCTGCTCTACTCATTTCTGGATGGCACTGCCTCCTGGAGGTGCTGGAAATTAGCTCTGCCAGGCAGATGCCTCTCTTTGTGGTTGCAGTCTGCCACTCCATCTCTTTCTCCACCTGCAGCCCCCCTCTTGCTTCAGGAATCGCTGCCTCCTCTTTGTGACTCAGCCCTCCAGCCAGATCGCAATGTGGCTTCCCCTTCCATGGGTATCAAAGTCCTGCATGAACAGTCCCAGGCAGTCTTCTCTAGCAGTGCCCTGATGATGCCCTCCCATAGTGGCTGGTAGGGGGCCTGGGCCCACCCACTGCTCTGGGTTCCAGTCCAGCAGCTGTGCAATGCAATGGAGAATCAACTCTCCTGAGTCTGCAACCATCTTTCCTACCGCCATTAATTCATTTGGCTGGCGGATGGGGACTCCTCTTTTCCTCCTCATGGACCTGGCCAGGAGTCTCTACTATGCCCTGCCAGGACCATAGCCTCCACCAAGTCTTGTGCCTCTGGGTATCAGATGTCACCTGCCCTTCAGCCATACAGAGATCCCTCTGCAGCTCCACTCTCAGGGCTCTGCTCACTTAGCACTAAGTGTTGAAAATGGGACTCGGATGCCTGCGTCACATATGTACTTCTGAACGTTTTAACAGCAACCTGAAAATATTTTTTATTTTTCTGGTATTTTAACTTTCCTGGCTGGATTCAGCAGTGTGCTCTGGATGCTTCCTGCCAGTCTGGAGGAGCACAGAGCATTGAAAAAACAATGGCCTGTTCAGGTGGGTTTGTGACTGCTTTGCATAATGGAAGCAGTATAAAAAACTGACATCCCTTTAGCCCTTACTTTGCAGTTGTGGTATTGGCTTAGTTTTCCAGGCTGCATGGTCATGAAATAAAAGTATTAAGCTTTTAAAATATACGCAAACAAAGTTACTAAGGAACCCCCAGAACATGATGCTGTGCATAGGGCTGTTGTAGATGGAAAGAGATAACCAACGTTTAAGAAACAGTGGAAGGATGAGAGCTTGGAAGGCCTTGGAAGGAAAGTCGTTAGTGAGTGAAGGAGAGCATGTGATGGGGTGGGTGAAAGTGAGGCTGAGCGGAGGATGGTGAGCATGAAGTTGGGGTGACCAGAGATGTGAGAGAAAGAAGATGTTATGGGGAGATCAGGGAGCTAGTATAGGTGGATGAAGGGCAGCACTCCAATGAATGTGATCTATTCCATCAGAGTGGAGCTGAGTCAGAGACAAAGCTGCTTCTTGAATTGTGCTGGTACAGGTGGTCACAGAAACTTTAGAAGCACTGGAAGGAGAGGACAAGTAACCTACCAATGAGAACTCTTGGGTTGTTTGCTCCTCCCCCTACTGATTTATTTCAGCAAAGAAATTGTGGCATGCAGATTATATGAAGAGCGAGGGTAATAACTGATTGGATTATCTCTGATGTTACGATAGCCCCGTATAAAAATGCAATGAACTATTGACCTAAGTCTAACTGTGCTGATATAAAATTGCTAATAATGCTGCTTAATTACAATCTAACTTTTTTCCAAATGTACTTTATGTGTTCATTTTCAGTGAGTTTTACCTATATGGGGATACTGAAGAGTCTGAGCTGTACCATTCTTAAAGTGAAGTGGCCACAGACCAGGAGAGGTATGCTGAATTTCTTAAAGGAATCACTTTTAATTAATTTGAACCCATAGACTACTTAAGGGATTTACTTGGAAATTCTCAGAAAATTCCTTCTGTCCTCAGAGCTCAAGTGCTGTAAAGTTGGAAAAGAGACACTGCAATATTCATATATAATGAAGAAATTTAATCCCTGCTGTATGCGCAAAATACAGCCCTAGCTATGGAGACGTGACCAGTGTCTCCATTATGAAACTTCTGGGGGTCTTTGCAGACTCGGGGATCTAGGCAGCAATATGATTTTTTCCTACTAGCCACAGGTTTCCTCCCAAACAATGGGCACGCCAGTTTGGTTTGTGTTTTGAACCACAGCTTTTGCAATCACATGACCTTACAGCTTTCATTTCATAGAGCACCAGTCTGACTTCTTTTGGCCCTTTGAGGTTCTTTCACCGATTGGACTTTCACACACTACTGCTGCAGAGCCTTGTCCAGACCTGGCAATTGCATAATGTAACTGCAACGGCTCTTCCTTGGCATGTATTCATTTTAATGTTAGTCTCAGGCTCTGACTCATAGGCTACATCTTTTCCTGTGGTGTGGAAAGGCCTGACAGCAGGGAGGAAGCAAGACGCAATACCACTAAAAATAGCAGCATGGATGGGGGGGCATGGCTTGGGCGAGTACACAGAGTGTAGGGTGTGTACTTGGGTACATATCCACACCCCATGGGCATGTCTTCACTCACCCAAGCTGTGTCTCAAAGTCTATACTGCTACTCATACCTATGCTAGAGGCACTACATGTTTATATACGCTACATGCCGCCCAAAGAAGCATTCAGGGAAGATGTTAATAAGGTGTAGAAGGTAATAAGGTGATTAGTAATGGTCACCATGGATTTGTCAAGAATAAATCATGTCAAACCAACCTGATAGCTTTCTTTGGCAGGGTAACAAGCCTTGTGGCTAGGAGGGAAGTGTTAGATGTGGTATATCTTGACTTTAGTAAAGCTTCTGGTACTGTTTCTCATGATCTTCTCATAAACAAACTAAGGAAATACAACCTGAATGGAGCTACTACAAGGTGGGTGCATAACTGGTTGGAAAACCATTCCCAGAGGGTAGTCATCAATGGTTTAGAGTCAAGCTGGAAGGGCATATCGAGTGGGGTCCCACAGGGATCAGTTCTGGATCTGGTTCTGTTTAACATCTTCATCAGTGATTTGGATAATGGCATAGAGAGTACACTTGCAAAGTTTGTGGATGATACCAGGCTGCAGGGGGTTGCAAGTGCTTTGGAGCATAGAATAAAAATTCAAAATGATCTGGACAAACTGGAGAAATGATCTGAAGTAAAAAGGATGAAATTCAATAGGACAAATGCAAAGTCCTCCACTTAGGAAGTTGCATACAAACAAAATGGGAAACGACTGCCTAGGAAGGAATACTGTGGAAGGGGATTTGGGGGTCATAGTGGGCCACAAGCTAAATGTGAGTTAACAATGTAACACTGTTGCAGAAAAAGCAAGCATCATTCTGGGATATATTAACAGGAGTGTTGTAAGCAAAATATTAGAAGTGATTCTTCGTCTTTCCTTTGCACTGATTAGGCCTCAACTAGAGTATTGTGTCCAGTTCTGAGCACTAACTTTCAGGAAAGATGTGGACAGATTGGAGAAAGTCAAGGTAAAAGCAACAAAAATGATTAAAGGTCTAGAAAACAAGACATATGAGGGAAGATTGGAAAAATTAGGATTGTTTAGTTTGGAGAAGAGAAGACTGGGGAGGGGGAGCCTATGATAACAGTTTGCAAGTATATAAAAGGTTGTTACAAGGAGGAGGGAGGAAAAATTGTTCTCCTTAACCTCTGAGGACAGGACAAGAAGCAATGGGCTCACACTGCAGCAAAAGTGGTTTAGATTGGACATTTTAGGAAAAACTTTCTAACTGACAGGGCAGTTAAGCACTGGAATAAATTGACTAGGGAGGTTGTGGAATCTCCATCTTTGGAGATCTTTAAGAGCAGGCTGGACAGATACTTGTCAGGGATAGTCTAGATAATGTTTGGTCCTACCATAAGTGCAGGGGACTGGACTAGATGACCTTGGAAGGCCCTTCCCAGTCTTACATTTCTATGATTCTATGTGTCGTTAGTAGATTTTTTTTAATTTCTTGTATTTTATTTACAAAAAATATCATTGACTTCAAGTATTATTTGATCTGGAATCATTGCTGCTGTAACTTCACCAAAACTGTATCCCTGAGTTTAGAAAATTTAAAGGCTGAAGGTCTTTCTAAGAGGCATCAAATAGCTCCCTTGTTGCTACTGCATGTCTCACAACAGAAGGCACCTCTTTTATTCATTCTCTGCTGTCAACTGTGTATCAAACGTTTGCAAAATTACTTCCATTTTGTCTTTTTCTGCTGCCGCTTTGTAAATAGACGTCTTATGACTGCTGAATGCTTCTGATCCTTCAAACGTGAGAGACAGAGCTACTTTTTGCATGCTGTGTTTTTCTGCTTCACTAACTGCTCAGAGATTCTGCTGAAATCTCTGCTTAAAAGTTCTCCAGTCATTGTCCATATTTGCTACCATTTTCATTAAAGCTGGAAGTGTAATGTCACCCTTAACAATACAAACCTTTTACCTCTGCCTGTGCTGAGCCTTTTCAGCTAGATTTGTTGGTTTCTTGTGGATGTAAGTTAGATAGTCACTAAAACAGGCATAACAGAAAGAGCAGTGGCAAAAGTCTCTGCTTGTCCATCAGCCGTAACCAGAAGGCATTCTGTCACAGCAGCACTTTAACCAGGGCCTGATTCCAAGACCACTGACGGGAATCTTTCTGTGAGGATTTAAAATGGAAACACCTACAATAACTGATATAAGGTAATCCATGAGCATACATTCACTGGTGGCTGCTTTGGTTACTGCGTAAGAAATTCAAGCAGATCATTAAATGTCGATATATTGCCTTCTAGCTGCTATGTGACGTGCATCATGACGTGCATATGACCCGCATCAGCTCCATAGGCCCAGATTCTGATCCGATTACACAGAATAGTAAAGTGACCTCTGCCTCGTCTCACTGAAGTAAGAGGGGCTGCCCTGGGAGCAGTGTGGGTAGATGATCAGAGCCTGGCCCACAGTGGTGAGGTAGACATAAATGTTCTTGGTGGACAGCAGGTGTATATTTCATATACAGTAACCAGCCTCGCTGGGTTATGTGGTGGGCTGGAAAGGGTGTTGGCATTATAAACTGTCACTTTCAACGGCCAGGTGTTTCCTGGTCCTGCCTGCAAGCTAGGGGCTGTGAGGGAAGCTTTGTGTTCCAGGTCTTCTGTGGCTGTCTGCAAAGAGCCCATGTGGTCACCGTGAGGTGAGTTGGGCCTTTCTGCCTTCAGGAGCATCCTGCTTTGTCTCGCAGGGGGCGATGGGTTGTTAGGGTCCTGGTTCGTAAGAAAGCAGCGTCGTGTTCTAACCTGCCAGAAAGAGCACATGACGCTCTCTTTCCAACTTGTGTGTGTAAGCCATGACCTTGCTGTGTGAAGAAAGGAAGGGTGTCTTGTGGACTCAGGTCTCTAGCTTCCCAGTCCGGACGGCAGATGGATGACTCCGTCCCCCTTAGGAGGGAGTCCCTGACCACCACCACCCTTCTTTTCCTCTTGGGAGTGATGGTTGTGGAACCCCCATCCCTAGGACAATGCATCCTTTGCCTTCTGATCACCAGGGTCTCCTTCTGATCCATTCCCTCAGATGAGTCTTTCAAATCTTTCTCCACCGTAGTACCTGTGCAGAGAGCCTGAAAACGATTCCTTACCTCTATCTGCATGGTGGGCATATGGATTCTCTTTCTTCGGGAGGTCACATGCTGACAATTTTCTTCTCTGTTCTTCAGTTTCCCCTGCACTGCCTTCTCTGAATCTTCCTCACACTGTGCCTGTCTTCGATTGAGAAAGACCTCATTTTCTTTAATGCAACACAGGGTTGATATTTGGGTCTCTAGTCCTTTCACCTTCTCTTCCAATATGGAAACCAGCCTGCACTTCGTACAGATGAAGTCGGCTCTATCCTGTGGAGGAAGACAAACATAGCACATCCAGTGCAGGTGACAACAACAGATCGCTCACTTTCCATATCTTTCCTCTGAGAGCCTCCTCAGATGGTGTATTTACTGCTCAGCAAAGTCTGAAAGGCAAAAACCCTCTGTGGGCTCTCCTCCCAGGTGAACTCCCAGGCAAATTCCACCTGTTTGCCTCTCCTCTGTTAGCAGCTCACTCGGTTCGCAACTGACTGCTTCTTATAAGGCTGCTGACTCAAAGCAGTTGCCCCGGCTCAGCGCCTCCCTCTGCAATCAACCACTCAAGGCCCACCTGGAACAAAGCACTCCCAATACACACTTTTCAATCAAGCAAGCAATCACCCACATGGTCAACTGCCACAGTCCCTGTAACTGCACCAGTCACAATCACACACACAGTCAGCACCTTGCACCAGTCAAACAAATGGTCTCTCAGATACTCACCCCTCTAGCACACAACACCGCTCCCCTCACATAGCACTCACCTGGGCTCCTCTCGGACAGATCCCAGTTAGATGTCCTTCTAACTTGGGGCAGGGTGCCTTCTTTACACTTAAACGTTGCAAGGAAAAATGCATGCACATGCTCACCCGAGTTCCCATTTCCTTCCCCGTTGTGGCAAACAGCCGGCTTCTCCCTAGTGGGTCTCACACTTCTGCCTCTCGTAGTGGGCCAAGATGTTTCTGATCACCCCGTCTTCCCAGGGAGGGGGGTAGGGACCTGGGCCCGCCCGCTCCTCTGGGTCCCAGCTCAGGGGCCCTCTGAGTAGCAGCTATGTGCTGCTGGCACCTTCCTTGCAGCTGCAGGCTTTTCCCCTGAGCTACTCTCCCCCCTCTGTCTTTCTGGCTTCTTGAGCCCAGTGCCTTCTTCAGGACTCCACCTCTCTCCCACACACCATTGAACTCCGTTCTGTTCTCCTTCACGACTCCACCGTACTCCGTTCTGTTCTCCTGCACGACTCCACACACTCCTCTGCTCACCACACACCTACTCCTCCAACTCCACACTGTCTCTCAAGAGTAGAGGGTTTTTATAGGTACCTGGGTGGGGCCTTAATTGGTGTCAGCTGACTCTAATTACCCTTTGGCTAGTCTACAGGGAAGAAAGCCTGGAGCATTCTAGCACTTACATAGCACCTTTCTAGAACTTTCCCAGTGCCCTCTGCCCTGGCTATCCCACACCGTCATCAGATAGATCTGTGCTCACCTGGCAGGGGAGCTAGCTAGCACCTAGCTAGAGTGTGGAGAAATCTTTAACAGGTCCTGGCTGTGCTATGGCTGGAGCCCTCTGCCACATCTCCCCATCTTCTTCCTCCTTCTCCTCCATGTTCAAAGCCGGGGTCTCAGAGGCTCTTCCAAGGTATCCATAGTGGTCCACAGGATGCAGCTGAGGTCTCCACAAGTGTGACACGGTAGAAGTTGCAGGTCTGAGGCTCAGCACCAGATCTGTTGTCCTTCTCAGCCTTATGGTATGCCAGGTGAAGTGCCTTCACTTTCCCACACCACGGCTGCTGGTTGCCATCAGACACCTTTGCCTGCCTCCCCTCTGCAATCCATTCAAAGAGTCCATGTGCCTACAGCTGCTCTGCAGTTCTGCCTGCCCAATCTCTTCTCCTCACAAGCCCAGGAGATCCAATGCTTCCTGTCTTCTCCGGACAGGAGGAAGTCTAGTGCTTGGAGCTAAAATGATCGGCTGGGCAGTTGCATACAACAATGGAGGACTGCTTAGTGCACTCACCAAGCTGGGCAAGCAAAGGAACTTCAAAAACACTGGGGGGGGGGGTTTAAAGGGAGGTAGGGGAAGGGTCTCTGTGTCCCCTGCAGTTTGCAATTGTGATCAGATCAGTTTCTGTCTTGGAGAACGGGGCCTTGTGGAACAGCTTCAGGAGGACTGTTACAGTTGACACAGGTTGCACCGTGTCTACACTCACCGTGCATTACCTCATGAGGCTGACCAGGGCTCAGGCTGTACTTACGTTTTCCACTGAAGATTAGTTTCTTCCTCTTCACATTCTCTTCCTCAGCAACAAGATTTAGTATTCTTGGGGGGGAATTAAATTACTTCAAGAGACAAGATTGATGGGGCCAGAGGAAAAAACAATGATTGAAATTCTCAGCTATTCTCCAAAGTGATTAAATTCTAATTGAGGGAAGGGCTTTGTGTTGAATCTGCAGGCTGCAATAGGATAGTTCTATGGGCTCCAAAGAAGAGGTACTCAGCTCTGTCACATATATCTATTGCTGTAGGCAACTCTCTATTGAGTGGGCACAATTCAATAAATGGGAGGGCTGACATTGTAATGATTTCTGCTCTCTCTAATTATTCTGAGACAATAGGAGATACTCTGGGGGTGTGTGAAGTGCAGTTTCAACACAGGGTCCAGAAGGGGACTGGCTTACCTTTTATTTCGTACTGCTCAGCTCTGCAGTGAAAATGACATCCTCAGTTATCCACACTTCCCAGCCTTTCTGCACATGAACTCTTCACATCTTCTTTGTCAGGGCTGCGGCTTCGTGGAGCCAAATCCATGCTCTGTGCAGTATGAATTACGTAGCTGTGTTGGACAGCAAAGCCAGCTCCCAAGAGGTGGGTGCTTTCCTTGAGACTCCTTAAAGGGGCCTGATTTTCAGAAGACAGGTTCAAGTTCAGTGACTTCGAAAGGAGCAGAGTCAGACCGATACTGGGCTCTTGGAAACCTCTGTCTTAGTGCCCACTTCACTTCTGTCTACCATGGTGAGTTTAGAATGCGGTAGCAGCTTTCCACTTTGAGCTCCATCCATACCAAAATGGAGAGGAAGGTCTTAGGAGTTTCACAATCACTGCCTAAGAGCATGTCAATTGTTATGTTCTGGAGAGTCCTATGTGTCATACCTCTCCAGGCTTTTGCATTGCTGACCATCACCATGGTATCTGGACGCCGATCTGATCCACATGATGTGTCCTACAGTGAGAAAAGGATAGATTCAGCCATAGAATTTAGAAAAGAGAAAACCAGAAATAAGACCAAAAATTTATCCAACTGACCCTTACATTGATAACAAGGCTGTGTGTGTTTGTTTTAATTCAGCTGAACTGCTAGTCCTAGTCAGTTTCAGCTGTCAGCATGGATAAGCATGAGACCACTGTCTCACTAGGCTGCCTATGGACCCATCTGAGGAATTAGAAATTTCACAGCACACTTTCCACTTCAATAGTATCCATTAATTTCTTTGGCTTTTCAAGACCCATATTTCCGCTTCCTCTGCTTGTTGCATGTACACAGGCTGAAATGATGAATGCTTCCTACAGTCCATAAAAAGATCAAACAATTCAAGCTGTTTTTCTGTTTTATGAACTAAACTATTCCTTTCCGTTGGAAAACCTGCCACAAACAATTTGCTTTGGCAGGCCTTAAAATAATAAGGGCAACACACATCAGATCAGTTTTTCCACTCAAGTAATTGACAGTGAAACAGCTAGATTGCTTCTCCCTCCTGCCCTTCCTCTGCTGGCTCTTCTTTTCCTCTTGTATTCATAACATAGGCCTGCACTTTATGTCTGAGCTTGGCAGAAATGGAACTCCTAACATGGATGGGCAGAGAAGGATGAACTAATTTTTTTAGTCTAGTGAGTGGATGGGATTGATAAATTTAACTGATAAATCTAACACTCAGTCTCTTTAGGTTGGGCAGCTCATTGTGATGGTACCTGTTACTTACTTGTATCTTATTTCTCTGCTGTGTGGTTTTATTTAGTCCTCTTTGGGACTGTAGATTTGTGTTAGAGAATGGGAGCTGCTGAGAACTGTACAAATGTGGCCCTTTGTGTGCAGATATATGTGCAATAATGATATATCTGGTAATATGAAAGAAATGGCTTACAGGAGACATTCTTGACTAAATCAGCTTTGCTTATTAAATAAATAATCAGGAAATACAGTGCATTAGAGACATAGTAGTTCTGTTTGAAGAGTGTGATTAATCTTACTTCTGGCCACCTAAGTGTTTAAAATGATGGTTCATAATAATGACTTGATTCTGTGGGTGGTATGAAAGGTTTGGAACGTTGTGATCTCTTCATGATTTTTTTTGGATAATCTAGGATTACTCAGACTGCCTCTTAAAGGGATAGGCAGATGGGTGTGGGTGTGAGAGAGAGAAAAGCAAAAGAAAATGAATTATCAAGCCCAGGTTTTTTGACTTGCCAAGATCATTTTTAAATTGTACATAATTATTCTAGGGATTGAACGGTTCTATGTGTAAGAAATCTAGGTCTAAAATACATAGGCTGCATGAGTTAGCGATCTGCCAAAGAGTACAGCAATAATGTGTAGGTACCAGCTAGCCTGCAGAAAAGGTAGATTGAGTATTTCACACCTTCCATTTACAGTCAGGTCATGAACACTAGCTTAAATCTTTTTGCAAGTAGTTGAACCTTTAAACTTCACATTTTTAATACTGCACATTCCTTTAAAAAATGTCTTGAGTTATAACTTCCCTTCAACCTGGGGCTAAAAGGGCAGAGGCAAGCTATTTTTCATAATTCCTAACACCCTTTTCTTCTTACTTACGTCAAAAAAACAGTCCTTGGAAGCTTATAAAAGCAACGGGGTTTGTTACAGTATGTTTTGCCCTCCATCATGTGCAAATCAGTATGTTTATTACTACAGGGTTGCTTCTAATTACCAATAATTGACAATGATTTTTCTTTTTAAATAGGAAAAAAATTGTTTTGCACAAAATAAATCACGGTTTATGTGGTGTTTTTATATAAAATATGTCCATCCCAAATTCTGGCTACATAGATATGCATTTTGTAATTAGAGCAGGTTACATTTTTTTCCACCAAATCTGTTTTTGAATGGAAAATTGGATTACCCACTAAATTTAATTTTTCACAAAAGGCCTTGGTTTCCACAAAAAAAAATTCGGATTTCTTTTTGATGAAATCAAACACCTGCAAAATGAAATATATATCATTCTGAAATTCTGCTGTGGTGCCTCATGGGATTTGTAGTTCATTTAGTATCATTTATAGTACAAAGCCATCTAGAGGGCTCAACAGAGATAAGGCCCCTGATGTGCTAGGCTGTGTAAACACAGAAACTGAGCCCTGAAGAGTTTACAATTTAGTCAGACAAGTCAATGGGTGAGAGGGGAAACAGAGGTGAAGTGATTTACATGAGGTTACATAGAAGGTCAGGGAAGGAGAATCTCCGGAGTCCCGTCCAGTGCCTGATCCACTGAACCACGCAGCCTTCCCCTGCAATGAGCAGGCTAGAAGGTAGCAATGAAATGTAAGAAATCATCAAATGTGGCTAAATCTCATGTAAGAAGTGGTGCCTCAGCTCCCTGGGATGTAACCCCAGCTGCATGAGCCTGCAGAAACATGCCTCTGCACCAGGCCCACCCTTGAGGAACAGTACAAGGGGAAATGACACAGGGTGAGCCTTCTAAACCCCTCCTACCACCGAGTTTCCTGAATTGAGGGGGAGCAGAAGTGGAACAAGCAGGACCAAAGATTCCCTCTGAAATGTATGGTAGAATCAAGAGCCTCCTAATGCCTTTGGTGTCCATGGTCACAACAGTTCTGTATGCACCAATCACAGAATTGAAACACCAGACCCGTGAATTCCACTTGACATTCTATGTTAAATAAAAGCAATGAAAACCTATTCTCTTGGCGTGATTGATTATGCTCCAGCATTGCTAATGTGTCCAAAGGTCAAAACCTGCTGCTTTTCTTATTCTGCTGGAAGATGGTCTTATGGATAATGGTCCAACTGATGAGGTGTTTCAGTAAACAAACTTGATAGATTGGGGTGGCAGGGTTTAATGTAAGGGCAGAGATGGTAGGCAGTGCAATTATTAGTCAATTACTCATGCATTAATTGGCTACAGCTCTGAACTATTAATCATTCATGAACTTATTTCTTTCCCTCTTCTTATTTAAAGGGCAGCTAAACCTTTTGAAAAGAGATAAGGGGGAAAAGGCAATGGTGAGGTCTGTATTCAGGGGGACACACTCAAAGCTCTCACAGGAAGGGGAATTTATAGAATGGTGCCTGGGAAGGGTCAGACAGTACTGAGAGGAAGTTCCTTCTTTCTTTCTGTCCCAATCTTGTAGGCAGAAGTGGGAGTATTGCAAAACAGCAGGAGGTGGATATTTTGCCCCTCGGCATGACATGCAGCCCTCTGTTCTTCACGTGCCTGGTGGTACAACCCTGAGAGTCCAAATATTACTTGTAGTTGTCTCATTACAGTGTGTCAGCCTCCTATGGGGAATATGGTAGTCACCTGGATGCATTTTTGTGGCTACCACATTCCTCCCCATGTTATTCGGAGAGTCTCTGCACTTCAGCCTTAAAAATTCATCTGATATTCATTTTAAGGCTGGGTGAACTGGTTCAGGAAAAATAAGAAGCAATATAAACCTTCACTCAAATCACCAAGTAAACCAGAAAACTAAAATGGAATTAAGGTTTGCAAGAGGCATAACCAGAAACCTTAGGCAAAGCTTGTTCTCATGTGCCTCCTGACTGTTCAGGACTGAAAGGCTGGCAAGCTCAGAAAAGCAACTACAACGGTGAGTCCTTATTTGAAGTAAGCAGCTGTAATGTTTGAGGTCAATCCATTGCTATGTCTGGCTAAATCTATCAGAGCACTTGAGATTTACAGAGGTTCTTTCCTGTTACATCCAATTTATTTCCCTTTCCTAAAAACTTGTGAATTTACCTCCACGTTTGCTTTCACAATCTGCTACAGCCGCTGTGCGTGGGAGTTACACGGCGTTTAGAGCAAGATGGTTACAGCCCTTCCCCTGAGCCTCCTGTTCACAAAGAAATGGTGTGGTGTGGCATGTGTCCACCCCGCATGAGGCCTGACGAGCTTCAGGCCCTGATTAGGTGGACCAATTAACGGCCTGGGCTGCACCTGGGTGGAGAGCAAGGCAACAACGAGGACTAATTACAGATGAAGCTCAGTCGATCTGGTAGAGCTACTCCCCGGACAAGGCCTAAGGAATCACTGCAGTGATGAGTGAAATACCCTGTGACACCCCTCAAATTGACTTTGCTATCTTCGTAACTTTCTATTTGTATTGTCTTTGTCTCCATTTCAACAGTGAACCTTTTCTTCATCTGTTCCTTTTAACCTGTTAAAACAGTTGAGTTCAATACAATATTTTGAAAAGTGCTGCTTGTTATTATGATGCTCATAAAATTAGACAATAAATACTGGGTCGGGGAAACCCCATAGGTCATTTTGTCCAGCTCCCACTGAATACATAATTGTTCCTTACCCCTTTTTTAATTAATCATGTTTATTACATTAGTGCCTTAGGACCAACCAAGAATAGGACCCCAGGGTAGTAGACAGTCCATTCCCCAAAGGGCTTACAATCTAAATAGAGAAGATAGACACAGGGTGGGGGGAAGGGGTAGAACACACCCTCACAATGACCCATCAGATGGCAGCCAATATCACGTTGCACAGTTTTAGAGGGGCAGGTTTACTGAGGAGAGGATCAGCTAGATGAAAAGGAAGGAAAGGATGCAAGGGGGACATGGCAGGTGAGGAGAGGGTGGGTAGGGCAGGTGTGGAGTGAGGGAGGGGGGAGGGAAGTGCTGGAGATATCAGCACAGGACAGAGAAATCCAGTCAAAACTGTAGGGAGTTCTTGGAATGTCCAAAAGTCCTTGCTATGGCAGCTCCTGCCCCAAGCAGCAGGAGCCTCTGGTTGGCTCCTGTAGGTAGTTTTCCTCCAAAAGTACAAGGGAAGGCTGGGGGTAAGGGTCCTATTGCCCCAAGAATTCAGGGCAGCGTCTCCTCTGCACAGTTCTGGCCTTCCAGCCCCCTGAGACTAGTTTTAAATAACATGCAGTGGAGTTTCCAAAGCATTTCTTGGGGAGCTATTCCAGAATTTACTAGGTTACTCCATCCTTTCCCTGGTATTCCCCAGTCTTTTGTTGGCACCTGAGAGACGTATGGTGGTGTTTGTCAATCACTTTTGCATAGAGATGAAGCAGAGCCTTTGAATCAACAGAGCAGCCATTGAGGAACAACATGAAAGCAGCTCTGCCTTTAATTAGCTGAGACCCTCCCCTGGTGCTCAATTCTCCAGAACTGTCATTCCAAGTCATTTCAGTTCTGAAACACAGCAAGGGGAATTGCACCTTCTATTCGGGCTCAACTCTCCATGAAGTCCAGCATAGATGTATGTGAAGAGGGGAATTTGGCCCAATTTGTTAGCAATTCTTTGTTAGCAGAAGTTATCAAACATCCTGGAGTTCTATGACAGACCTAACTCCAGCATATGCACCATATGCCTCTCCCCAGATTTTGTGGATCCACTAGCAAGAAGTGTTTAAACTTAGGCAAAATAGTGCATTGTTCTGAATGAAAGAAGAGATTATTTACAGTTCTTGGTGACAGCTGGTGGATGCTTATCAGTTTTTGAAGATCTGGACATTTTTCATTCCCCTTAAACATGATTTTCAAAAATAAGAGCCTGAAGATAGTATCCTTGGCCCA
>ML675617.1:34035831-34242345 GCA_007922155.1 Mesoclemmys tuberculata
AGATCTGAACAATATCATTCTAACAATACTCAGATTAAAAAGTTTCATTGGGGTTCAGGACACAGGGAAGCCACAGGAAATAATATTTGGAATGCACCTGGCATTTAGAGCAGAAGCTGGGAGATAGTTGTGTTGGTCCTTAGGTCCTTTGGGAGTGTGACCCAAGGGGCACCCTAGTGCCAGATGGCAGACTGTTGTCATGATATTTACCCAAAAGTTGGCATGCAATATGTCAGTGGAAAACTACTAATTTGCTGATCATTAGCATTCTTGAGTGATACATGTATCGTTTACCTACAAAGAATTTTACAGGTGTGTTGGAAATATGTGACTAAACTGTGATTAAATGAGTCATGTCGGGGGGAGTTAATAAACAGGTTTTCTCCAGCCACAAGAAAAAAGCCAGCATCTTAAACCAGGTGTGGCCAAATTCAGTGAGCTATTTGTTTGTGTCAGAGTTTGCAGTGATCACTCGCACTGCAAAATATCACCAGTGGAGGAGAAACCAGACCAGCACCCACACTCAGCAGGGGAAAGGAGCTATATCTGGGGACATCTTTCTGACAGATAGATTTCAAACGTTGACTGGGATATCAAGGGAGGGGGAGCAAACCCTCAAGTTATCTATCTCTGGAGGGAACAAAGAAACCAGCACTTTGATTCTGCAAGGGTGGAACCTGCCTGGACCAGCCACTCATGCTGGAGAAGTTGCTGAGAGTAGGGAAACCATCTTGAACAAGAACTGTAGCAGATAAAGTTAAGTTTTTGTCTTAGAAGCATGTTTTATTTGTGTTTGTAACCCTTTTTTATCTTTATTTTCTCTGTCTAGTATCACCTAACCCTACGCCCTTCTGATAATAAACTTGTCTTGCTGTTACCAACTCAGTGGTTTGTTTGAAGTTGAAAGTTTGTCAATCCCAGTTAAATTAATAAATTGCTGAGTACTATCTTTTTAAATGTGCAGCAAATTTGATCCCCTCTGTGGGTGTTCAGTGAAAGGGCTAGACACTGCAGAGAGATGTCTCTGAGAACTCGGGAGTTGAGGGTCACTGACAAGCAAGGTTTGCACTGGCAGAGTCCTGAAGAGTTGGTTGGCAGGGCAGAGAGCTGGCTTGCGGCAACAACAACATTCTCCCTTGCTGAGGTTGGGAGAGCTAGCACAGAGTCTCTCAGTTCTGGGAACCACTACAGATTGTCACAGGGAGTTCATTCCAGTCTTTGACTGGTCCCTGAGAAACTTCTGTCTTCTTCAGATAAGCTTTATCCTTATTGTGGAGACCTCCTTTGTGCCTGAGGAACTGAGCTGTCAGCCACGGTCTTCATCACAGAGCTTTCGGTGGTCTCTGGAAAATCCTGGGCCCAGGCCGTGCAGCACTTCAGAGATAAGGATCTAGACATTGAACTTGATTTGAAATGCTATGGAAGCCAATGTGGTAAGGAGAGGAGAGGTGTAATGTGCGCACAAGTAGCCCATGCTTCTGGGCACATGCTGCAGATATCTGTACTTGCTGGAGTTTCCTAAGGACTGAAGGCTTCATGCCCCAAGATTATTGCTTTGTTAGTCATCATCTCATTGTGCTTCCCAGAGCCTCTGAAGTTTTGCATGATAGATTGTGAGGCAGAGACTTCTGTCAGGGGAGGGTTTGTGTTCCTTAATCTGCAGACTCTTCACTGCACCAAAACGCTCCAGAACTTGAGAATTTGAAACCTAATGCCACAAATATTAATTGTGTGTTTTAATTGTAGGCCTGGACCCTAAACAAAAAGAAGGATAACTGCTGGGGGCAGTTTGCTCAGGTTCTTAAACTTTTTCATGGGAGTTTTTCACAACTTGCAAATGTTGCAAGAACACAGTGATTGCAATGCTAGAAACCGCATTTTGAGAAAGTTATGATTTTTCAAGGTTCACTTAATTCCACAGCTCCTGGATACATCCACTGGTGATACAGCAGGTCACCTACACTCATCTTGGGAACAGCATCAGCTATTCAAAATGTAAGTTATCCTTCCACACTAGCATTTTTTAATTCTTGAAAGGATTCACTCTTTAAAGATGAATCCCTTGTGGGTACTAGGTCTGAGCCATGGCCAGCCAGCCTGCTGGCTATCATCGTGGCCAGATGTTGTGAGTTCTTCGTTGATCTGGTGTCAGGAACCAGAAGTCATAAACAAAAAGCCAGAAACAAGATATTGGAGATAAGAGGTAAAGCCCAGGTCAGAAAACAGATCAGAAGCCTTACAAGAAAACAGGGTCTGTTGCACAGACAAGCTTCCTGTGTCTTCCCCAGGTTTAACTAGTATGTCTGGACAAATCAGGAATTGGGAATGTCCTGTTGATTGGGTCCGCCATAGGTGTGCGCTGTGTGGGGGTCCCGAGGCTCAGAAATTGTTGAGCATTTCCGCTCCTAGAACTGCTCGGTGGCTGTGTGATGGTGGTTACTGCCTGTAGAATCTGCAAACCTTGGCTCTAGACCTGCCGCTCCTTAGAGGCAGTTACTTATACTTTATATATGGTCCCTAAACCTAAGATGTGGAGAGGGGAAGGAGAGGGCTGCATAGACAATGGCCATGTTGTCTGACTGAATGCTGTTAATAGACTGATACATTTTCAGGCCAGAAGGGACCATTATGCTCTTCTAGTGTGACCTCCTGTATAACACAGGCCAAAGAACTTAGCCCAATGATTCCTACATCAATCCAATAACATCTGGTTGAGCTAGAGTATATCTTTCAACTAGTGATCCAGTCAATGTAAAAACTTAAACTGATGGAGAATCTACCAGGTCCCTAGAAAAGTTGTTCCAATGGTTAACTATCCTCACTCTTAGGTTTTGTTTTGTGGTTAGTTTTGTCTTATCTCCAGCCTGAATTTATTTAGCCACAGCTTTCAGCCATTGGATCTTGTGCTGCTTTTGTCTGATAGGTTAAATGCCCTCTGTTATCAGAAATTGTCTCTCTGTGTAGATATTCATCAGCCATGAGCAAGTCACATTTTAGCTTTCTCTTTGAATTACCTACTAAGTCAAGGGGCTTACAGAATTCTATGTACATTATGTCAGCACAGATGCTTTTATAGACCAAATATTGTATCTCATCAAATAACTACATCAAGTTCATTTCAAAAGATGTTTTCCATAAAACCATGTTGATTGGCATTAATGATATTGCCACACTTCAGTTCTTTATTGACTGAGTCATCTATCAGCCATTCCATTATTTTTCCCCAGATCACTGTTAAGATAACTGTTCTATAGTTTCCTTGGTCATTCTGTTTACTCTTTTTAAATACTTTGGTACAAGTCATTCATAGAAAGAAGATGGGAGACTGAGGGATTTCTATGTGTCAAGAGGGCAATATTTCTCCTTCTGCTTATGTGACCAGAACAGATAACAATTATCGATTTATGGAAACCATCTGTGCTGCTAACCCCAGCAGACAGACTGGGGCATTGGAGTGCCAACACATGCTTGAACCCTGACCCTGTGTGATAGAATATGTGGGAAGATCTCATTTGACTGTGTGAATCCCTTCATCCTGAGTGGAAACAGAGATTAACATATAACATTCATGGGTAATTTTGGTGTTGTTTTTGCTTTTTGAAAACACTTTTAGGAAGAAATGGGATTTTAAAAAATGGCTTTCAAATGCCAAAACCAAAACCTGAATTGTTTTACCAAAAACTGGATTTTTTTTTTCAAAACATTTTTGATTTTCGGGTGCCATTTTTCATGGTGAAAGTAGTAGACTGATGAGCCTGATATGTGGGAGACCAAGGTTCAATCCCTACACTGCCACAGTTTTCTTGTCTGAACCTCGGCAAATCATTGAGCCTCTCTGAGCTTCTTTTCCTCATCTGTACATGGGATAAAAGCTCTATTCTTCTCCAAAGGGAAGTTCTGAGGATAAATACATTAAAGAATCAGAGGTGCTCAGGTACTATGGTGATGGGTTATAAGTATCTTAGCCCCGATCTACACCTAAAACTTAAGCTGACCTAGCACCGTCACTCAACACTTTGAAAAATGTCACATCCTGTGCAGTATTGTTAGGTTAAAGGAATTCTCACTGCAGATCCATTGGGAATCCAGACCTCCTACTGCCTCTCTAGGGGATGGATTTACTACAGAGATGGAGATACCCTTGTGCAGGGACTACGCTACATCAGCATAGCAGCTGTGCCACTCGTCGTGAAGACATACACTTAGATAGACGGAATATAACCCAATGCTAAGATGAGCAAATGTAAGCCCCTGTGGGTCTAGAACTTAGGCCTGCAGAGATGCACCCCGCAGCAGCTGCAACAAGCTTACCCTCCACTGCTCACAACTTGTTGTGGACACAGACCATGGGAAGTCCTACCTCCAGGGATCTGACATGACTCCTGATTGGCTCCCCACCCTATATAAACCAAAGGGTGTTTACAGAGAGTGTCCAGGAAAGTGTGTGGATCTCCTTTAGCTGTCATAATCCGGATAAGTAAATGATAAGAATGAATTCAAGTCAGCGGGACCTGATGCTATTCACCCCAGAATGCTGAAGGAGTTAGCTGAAGAAATGTTGGAGCCACTGGAAATAATATTTGCATGCTCCTGGATGACAGGAGAGGTTCCAGAAGACTGGATAAGGACTTATATAGTGCCCATCTTTGAAAAGGAGGAGCTGGAGAACTTAATCAGTCAGCCTGAACAGTCAGTATCACTTTAATACCTGGGAAGCTACTAGAGCAAAGTATAAAACATTCAATTTGTGAATACCTGGAGGATAGAAGGGTAATCAGTAGCAGCCAGCATGGATTCACTAAGAACAAATCCTTCCAAACCAACTTGATTTCCTTCTTTGACAGGGTAACTGGTTTGGTGGACAGGGGGAAAGCAGTGGACATAATATAGCTGGTCTTCAGCAAGGCTTTTGACACAGTCCCACATGACATTCTGATAAGTAAACTAGAGAAATAGTTTTGGCGGAATTAATATTAATTGTATACATAATTGATTAAACAACCGCAAACAAAAAATAATAAAATGATGACGGATTGAAAGATCTCAAGTGGGGTTTCACCAGAACGTACTACCTAGGGGCCTGGTAACAAAACACTGGTGTCTTGTCCCTAAAAGCAGAATATCTTGCCAGGCAAGAGTCCCCCATGTGGAGTCCCCATGCATTCTTAAGCCCAAGAACTTCCTGGACAGTTTCCCCAAGACCGCATTGCACTAGTCTTCTCTGCTACAGAGTAGGTTCTCCCTACCAAAGAACATAAGACAGAAAGCCAAGGACCACACCAGGTCCAGGATGGCTGCTCTATGTCAAAGGCCGCTTTTATGTTCCACTGGGACACACCTTCCCAGTTAGAGGTACTGTGGCTTTGTCACGACTCACCATTAGCAGGCCATCTGGGTCACCTGAAGACCCTTTCTTTGGCCACCCGCTCCTTTTGGTGACCCTGAATGCACACAACAATTCACTGATATGTTGGTTCCTGTAATATATGTGCCCACACCAAGATGCCACACTTGAAACCTCTCAGCACCCAAATGTCTTTCAAGACCCAGTCTAGACCTGGATGGCCATTAACCTGGATATCATAGTTGAGCTTCCTATGTCTAATAGACACACTGTAGCTCTTGTTGTGGTTGACCTGTTCACAAAAATGGCCTACTTTGTCCCCATTGCGCACTTGCCCTCTGCAGAAGAGGTGGCCCCACCTCTTGGCGACTCATGTCATCTGTCTACGTGGACTTCCAGAGCGAGTCACAACTGATCAGAGTCCTTAGTTTGTGTAGGTTTTGGCACAAAACCTCATGATTGCTCATGGTCTGCACTTACACATCCACAGCCTATCACCCCTAAACTGATGGTCAGGCCAAAAGAGCGACTCAAGTGTTAGAACAACAGTTTCTCTGCTTCAAGAATTTCCAACAGGGCAACTTGTTGAGCCTCCTTCCCCGAGCAGAGATCACCTACAACACTGACCATATCTCCATGGGGCAGAGCCCATTCTATGCAAAGGGTGGCTTCCACCCCCATCTCCACCCAAAAATACCTGTCCACTCTATCAGTCCCATAGCCATTGACTGGGTGCAGTGGATTCACGAAGTCCAAGAAGACATCAAGGCCCACCTGGAAAAGACCCAGGAGGACTAAAAGCAATACACTGACTGCTGGTGCCAGGAAGGCTGGGCATTCACCATGGGGTAAATTGAGCGGCTCCCAGCCCAAAACCTCCACACCCACTGGCTGTACTGCAAATGGACCATGGATATTTTAGGCCATATTCCATCAGTCCAGTAATCAACCTGGTGACCAGGAATCCTCAGTTACCCAGGTCCCTTAAAATACATCCAGTGTTTCACATATACTTACTAAATCCCCCTAGTAATGGCCCTTTAGCTCTGCGGGCTCAACCACCGCTCCTTCTGGTGTGAATCCGAGGACACTATGAGTCTGAGTCTGACAATATAGTGGACTCAAATCTGATGCACCATCCTCTGGTACCTTGTGAAATGGGAGGGCTATGGACCAGAAAAATGGTAACTGGGAGCCCACATCCATGCCCCAACCTCATGGCAGCCTAACCAAATAAACTCAGCCCAGCAATATAAGACCCCGCAGGTCTAGAACTAAGGTCTGTAGAGCTGCCACCCAGCAGCAGCTATAAGTAGTTTTATGCTCTGCTACCCATGACCTGCTGTAGACACAGCCCAGGGAAGTCTCACCTCTTGGGCTCTGAAAGGCAGCAGCCTCATGGCTCCTGATTGGCTCCCCACCCTATATAAACCCAAGGGGCATTCCTGGAAGTGTCTAGGCAATAGTGGATCTCTCTATAGATACTATCTCTGTTCCTAATCCTTGCTTTGACCTTGACTTGATTTGGACTTTGCCTCCTGGCTTGGGCCCTCACTTGGAACATGACTACGAACTCCTCTGCTACTTCCAGCTTCAGGTTTGCCCCTTGTCCCAATTAACCTTGTTGGTAGCCTGACAGCAAGGCAGGTTTATGACTGCATTGTAATTGAAGAGAGTGAGTTTCAACTAACTCAAAACATTAACATTTTGTTTATATCTATGTGTATTCAGTCAGGCCAAATGATCACCCATCCTGCCTCTTTGTCTGCTCCTGATAATTAATTTGTTAGTGAGGCTGGAGGCCAGAAAGGGGGATTAGGTTAATCTCTGCATCTTTCTCTTAGATCATAAACTCCATAGAGCACACTCTGTCTTTAATTCTTGAATCTCTTATACCAACAAACTCACTACTGTCTTAACAAGAGATTAATAAATTGTACTAACTAATTGCCTAGTAAAACCTGCTGCCTTAAAGTTAACTCTAAGTGAAACTACATGCCACTGCTCTATTACTTTCATCAGTTTGTGCCATCAAAAATGCCATTACATTAGTACTTGTACATTAGTACATTAGTATTAGACTGGTTTCATATCTGATGAACTGGTAAACCAGTGGAGAGTGGAGCATGGGGAAATGACTCCATAAGCAGCTTTTTATATGTATTATTTTTTTATTTTAAAATAAATCCACTTTTATTCTACAAATTATTGAAGAACCAGGATTTCTCCCCCCTGCGTGTTCCTGTTATTATTCAGAGTCAAACACTTCCCTCAGGCTCGACAGAGTTAGGGACCTGCCAAGAAATATTTCTTTTACCTTTTTCCCTTATATTTATTTTTTGATGTTTAATATTGTTAGGAAAACCTTAAGCTTTCCGTAAACCCTGAAGCAAATGAACGCTAAGCAGTGGAGTTTGTCATGTAACTGGCTTTTAGGGCTCAATGTATTATTCCATCATGTCTCTTTCAATATCTTCCACTTCTGGCTGTTATCTCCTCCCTATAGGGATGACAATTCCTTCTCTCCACAAAAAAGCCATTCTCATATTGTGTCCTGGATTGGGTTGGCTGGCCCGAGTTTTATCAGCCTGTAATAGCAGCCCTTAGCAAGGGCAAGCAGTCTGTGTCCTGTCACAGTGCATTTCAGGGCAGTGTGCATGTGCCTGATTCACACTAATGGGGAATCCATCAAGTCAGTTAAAGATCAGAACAGTGCCTTCCTCCCTTAGCGATACAAACCAGGCTCCAGGATTTGCTGCAGGATCATTATCTGCCTGACACAAAATACCTGATGAGCAGCAGAAGCCTGAGAGAGCCTGACACACCACAGCTTCAGCTCCCGGGGGCAGAACTGATGGATGGCCCCATCAGCAGCAGCTGCTGAGGAGCTATGGGTAAAGATCCCTTCGGCCTGATGGCATTTTCCAGGGGTGGATCTGGTGGACAACCACACTGGCATGGCAGGTTACTACAACAAAAAGAGAGGCTGTGTGTAGCTGCCCAGAGGCCTAGAATGTTAGAAATAGTCCTGGAGGAGACAGATGAATGGACGGAGGGCTGGGGCAGTAGGCAGATGTGCGTGGCGAATGCACTGTAGCATATTGTTATGCAATTTATGTGCTCCTGCACAGTTTCTGTGCGGTTCCCAAAAGCTGCATGCTGCTTGTGACTGTTGCAGAAGCTGAGGGAGATGAATAGTTCAACAGCTACTCCTCTGTCCCTCCTGGGATCATGGTCTCAGAGGGGGAAGTCATTGGGAGAAGCGTCCTGCAGGGTTAACTGCAAAAGGAAACTCTGCCCCTATTGGCATCCCAGCTCAACCCGCCGACCCACACCTCATGTGACTAGCTGGGTTTCCTGGGCTGGTGTTTGTTGCAGGGTCGGTTGAAGAGCGAGACTGAGCCGGGTGGAGTGGTGAGAATCGTTTATTCGATTACAGCGTCCAGTCCACTTGTTCCCCTTTGTCACGCGCGTCCAGTAAAGTGAGCCCCCAGTTCACTACTTGACAACTTTTTATCTAAAATAATCTGTAAATACGCAGGCTTCTACAACGCCCCATAAAATCCCTATTTGGTGATATAAAAGATTATAAAATGAGCATTAATGGCTAGGGGAGGCAAACAACTATATCTGCCTGTTTGTTAGTTCCCACAAAACTTGCGTAGCATACACTTTTATCTTAACAGCAGGAATGGCCATGAAGTCCCTTAACAAACTAGCAATAAAGGAAGAAGTAGGGGGGAGAGATCCTGAGCCTTCCCTAACAGACATACTGCCTGGGAAAGAAGAGATAACACCATTTTATCACAATCTTTGTCCAGATGGTGAGGGGAGGAATGGGCGGGAGGGGGGGAGGATATAGCCTACTCATACTATGCTATAATTACCATGGTACTTATTGGGCAGGTTTGCCCTGTTCTGGACACTGCTAGAAAGTTGCTCTGATATGCTCCCTCCCTCCCTAACTTCAAGATTAAAAAGTTGCTGTGGTTTGCTTCTCCTCCCCCCACCCAACTTCAAGGCTAGAAAAGTGCTGTGGTTTACACATGATTATTGTTTGTGTAGTACATGGCCTTTTTAGCCCAAGTCAGGGGTCCCGCAGAGAACAATTCGTGTCCAAAGCCTGGGCCCAACTCCAAGCCCCCCAGGAATGTGGCCTAGCACTGACATCCTTTGTCCCCGCACCCACAGTGTTGCCCAGGTTCTGAAGAGGCCACAGCTAGGATATATGGATCTTCCTGCTGATGGATCCAAAACTAGGATGCTCTCTCTCCTGTGGAATGTCCTGCTCTGCCCCCCAACTTATAGGGATCCCTGGTAATATTACTACTTACCTGGCTCTTTTCTTTATCCAGCAAACATCAGTCAATCAGTTTGGTCAAATTTTCCTTCATGCTTTTTTTTTTTCACCAAGAAACCCCCAGCGCTTTTACAAAATGGAAATGTTCGCCAAAAAAGTCCTTTTTGAAATAGAATATTGGCGGTGGGCTTTTGTAGGTGTAGCGATACGTTTATTTTATCATTGACATGTGGTGTTGTCATGGTGAACTCAGGTTATCAATGTGTGATGAACAGATTTAAATTATAGGATTATAGAAGTAAGGATTTAGGCCTGTGATGTGTGTGTAAGGTATATAATCAAAACAAGTCTGTAAGGCAAGGCCTACTGGCTATGACCTGGAAGATTTCAGCTTAGCCACACTAGGCCTTGGGCTTAAGGAGACTTGACAGAAGTGGATGACCTAAGACTAACCCTATGCCACAGGATTCCTACAAAGGATATGCCACCATGAGGTGATGTTATGGAAAAATAGACCACAAGACATCTGAGTGTCACATCATGGAAAGCTCCATTCTGACCACAGGTTGCCCTAGAAACAGGTTGTTGTAAATCTTGTTAAGATGCTAATAAGAAAAAAGAGAATGAAGAGAACAACCTATAGGAAGCGGGGCACCCCAAAATGTCTGGAGTGTGGCAGTACAGATAAGGAAAAGAAGTGTTGGAACCCTCATGCATATGCATAAGCTGTTAGGCGTGATCAGAATAAAAAGATAAGAGGTGTCCTGACTGTGCTAAAGAGGGAAGACCTGAGGGAAAACCTTACTGGGAAGCCCCCAGCAGGAACCTCTCCTCTATTGATGACCACCTGTTGAGAGATCCACCCGACACTATGATATCTTGGGGTATGTGAACAAAATACAGCATTGGGTATTGCTTGGGCTCTCTCAGATTGCATAGATGTCTATGTGAGTGTCACTTACATCTTGTAATACAAACAAGGCTTTCTATTTGTAAATTTGCGGTCACTGTATTCATTCTTCGTGTGCTCCCACTCAAAGAGAACCATAAAGGGTATGGATCTGAAAACTGTAGTGCCATAGGAGCTGAGCTCATTCCATAGAGACACTATCGTTTGAATTGATTGTTCTGTGTTCATTTAGAGCAGAAGCGCCAGATGGCAGCCAAAACCAACACAACTTTGATTAAAAATTGTGATGAAGATTTAAAAAACAAATTGAGGGAAAAACTACATTTTTCCTGACCAGCTACACTCACTAACCCTCCTAGAGTAGGTAAATATTATCCCCATTTTGGAGGAGGCACTACTCCGACACAAGCATTAAAGGCCGTTGACTGGTTTGTGAGTGACTCCTGTATGTCAGAAAATCAGGGTTCTGATCCTGGAATGGACCCTGACTTTCTCTGGGTCATTGGAAAAGTTTCCCCCACAGGGGTAAATACCTCGAGACCCATCTTCCAATCTCATCCATGTGCTGTGGGGCTTAATTAGTGGGAGCTGGAAATCTGGGCCATTATCTAAGTTTTGCAGTTCCCAAGGAGAACAATGGAGAAACTCACTCAGCCCTGTTGAGAACAGATTGGGTGTTAAACGCTTTTGAAAAGCTGGCCTGGTGTTTTAACTGCTATGTTAACGGTAAAGGTAGGAACAGATCGCAGCTGTTGCTGGCTCCCAGCCCTGTGTGTTCAGTTCACTAAACCAGTGTCTCAACAGTGATCCATTGTTACCTGGCAGCTCTCTGTTCTTGGGGAACCAGGGTGAAAAACCCCTATTCTATTTCTGGCTCACCTGAATCCCCCCAGCCTCTGCTTGCACCAGAAACAAAAGCTATGAAAAGGCTGTGGGAGACACACCTAAAACCCTCCCAACAAGGGTGACAGGATTAAGACAACTCCCCAAGCCTCATCTACATGGAAGATGTAAAAAGAGGCATCTCAATTAGCACATGGAATGGAGAACTGGAGCCTCATTTACATCGAAGATGGAACAAGAATTAGCATGAAGAATGGAGAACCAAGCTCCAAAGCAGGAATCGCACTGACTTCTGGGATTGGCAAGGCAGGGACACACTGCATGATGGGAGATCTCTGCTCTTGATGTAAATGAACTCACACCTACACCGCAGTTATCAGACCATTCGAGTATTGACATGCAAAACACTGAATCTGCCTGGTTGCATTGTGAGCTCCCCCAAGGAACATTGACCATAGCTGGGAGTGATCAGCTCCTATTGTCTAGCATAAAGAAAACCTCCCTGAAGAGACATTGTTTACCCACAAACAAACCTGGTTCTACAAAAAACCCCTACCCAAGTTTAAACCCTCTCTTGCTTTCCTTCTGATGCCTGGACCCACATGCTTTCCTGACTGATCCTGTTGTGGGGTTTGCCTCTCCCTCAAGTGTTCCTGACCCTAAGCTGAACAGCCTGTCTCCTGGGAACTTCTGAGCTGCAAGGAGTGGTGAGATCCCCCCCCATCTTTCCCAATTCTCTCTCTCTCTCTCTCTCTCTTTAATCCAGGTATAACTTTCTACTTTTGTAATCAAACCTGGGCTAGCTTTCTCCAATACCCCTACTGTAATTTTGTTGTATTTAAGTGTTAGATTGCTTTTCTCTCCTTGTATGGCATCACTATTAGTATCATAAGTTTTATATACCTGGCAATAAACTAACTATTGTAATCAAGCTGGTTGCCAGTTTCTCTCTCTCTAAATACATTTACTTCTTTGTGTTCTTGGCTTCCCTACCTTGCTCTGCAGCAACGCTTCTTTTACCTAAGCCAAAGATCCCTGGAGTGCCCAAAATCCTATGGGGTTTGCTTATCAAGGGGGTTACTGCTAGAACAATTGTGTTGTGAAGAGGCATATAAAGGGGGTAGCTGAAAAGTGCTGCTCTGCCTAGCCTACGGAGTCCAGAGGCGCATAAGGGTGACAGCTGAAAGTGCTGTTTGACCCAGCCTGATTGAGTCCAGGGGGCACATAAGGGGAACAGCTGAATGTGCTGTTTGGACCCAGCCTGCCCATAAGTGTGCTCCATTCTGGTGCGGTGCAAGGGGCACATGAGGTGACAGCTGACAGCGCTGTGTCACCAGCCTGCTGAGTTCAGGGACGTATAAGGGGTCAGCTGAGAGTGCTGATAGCCCGGCCTGCTCAGACGCACTCAGTTCATCTGGAATGGGGGTGTGTATCTGGGGGGGGCGGTTATTTGAATCTGAAAACCTTAGGTCCTGCAGGATAGCTCCATTGGGAGGGGACTTGTAACCCTATGGACACACAAGTAACACAAGCAGCACACTAATAGAATCACACCCCCTTTTCCAGGAAAGTAACCCTAATAAATAAGCATACCCCAAAGTGACGGGCAAATCTGGTAACACCATGGACCAGCACCAGTCCCTGAGTTCTTCCTGACACAGTATAGGAAGCCAGTCTCTGGAATCAAAAAGGTTGAGAAACACTGCACTCGACCATGTGGCTTTTAAGGCGAGTCATACGTCCCACTTTTAGTTCAGGTTGAAAATTCCCCAGTGGGAATTTCCAAGCAAAAGTGGCCTTTTGATTTCACAAGGAGTGGAAAGTAATGTCATCAGATGGAGCATTTACTTAAATGGAGCAGGTGGGGCTACTTATAGACTCATAGACTCATAGACTCAGAGGTCAGAAGGGACCAATATGATCATCTAGTCTGACCTCCTGCACAAGGCAGGCCACAAAACCCTACCCATACACATATATAACAACCCCGAACCCATGACTGAGTTATTGAAATCCTCAAAAGTGAGATTTGAAGACCTCAAGCTGCAGGGAATCGATCAGCAAGCCACCCATGCCCCACGCTGCGGAGGAAGGCGAAAAACCTCCGGGGCCTCTGCCAATCCGCCCCGGAGGAAAATTCCTTCCCGACCCCACCACTACTTGGTGGAGTGTTCATGAACTTGGACAGAAGCAAGCTTTTGTTGTAAAATCTTTTAAGCTATAACTACACAGCAGTTAAAAGCTTGTGGTTGGCCCATGTCCACTGACTCCGGCTCACCACCTCAGGGCTTAGGTTCTGGATCTGTGTAATTGCATTTTAGGCTGAGGGTGTCTAATTGTCCCCTAGAGCAGAACAAAGCATTTATAATTCTCAATCCATATCACCTTTCTCCTGTGTGGTATACATTCTATATTCTGCAGCTATCTGTTTTATTTGTCCTTTGTTTGATCAGAGAGGGAACACAACCACTCTCTCCTTGCTGATGTAGTTTCAGTGGAAGTTTGGCTGAAGACATTTCCCCACTGATACATACAGATGGCTCATTTCCCTGTCATATTCTCTTACCACAGATAGCTCCTAAGGCATATGCAATTCTTTTTCCCAATTATCTGTAAATTACTGGGGGTGTTAAAAATACCTCCAGCTCTTGACGTTGAAGGGATTTCAAGTTTTCACCAGACTTGACTGGCCTCTTACATATCACATAAAACACGTTTTGCTGAGACATTCAGAAATCATAAGTCAGGCTTTAAAAAAAAAACCATCATGAGCTTGGCTTTAAAGCCATAAGATTTTTAATAAATGTTTGTTCTTTTTGCCTGTCTTCTGGCCTCTAACCTTTTAGCATGCACCCATTTCACTTTTTCAAGTTTTCTCTGAAACCTCAAGGCCTAGAAGATTAGATGGGAATCTCAGCTTTCATTTTAAAATTAATCAGATGACTACAGGACCTGGGACTTGAAGAAAAACATAAAATATCACAAGGTTCATTATAAAATCATGAGAGTTGTCAACACTAAAACTAGGTTGTGTTATTTTTTTTCCCCCAGAGGTGCTGAGTATTGTTCTACTGAAGTCATTTGGAAATAGGGGTGCTCAACACCTTTGAAAATCAGACCACTCCTTTAGGCAGCCTACTCTGAAAATATTGGCCTTAAATTTGCTGCATCTCAATTTGCTTCTCTGTGACATGGAAGTAATAATCATCTGAGGGGTAGGGGGCATGATTAGGCTTTACAAAGTGCTTTGAGATCCTCAGATGAAAGTAAAGAAGACCACAGAATTATTATTAGTTATAATTATTATGCCCCGTGGTTCACTAAATAATTGTTTCCAGAACTTCCTCTTCCATCAAATCACCAATCAAGACTTCCAAAAATGACAGTTCAGGGTGATGTGCCACGTGATTGTCAATGAGAGCTTATATTTCCTGCATACAGAGCGTAGTTACTATTCCAAGATCAAATCAAACTCCATCATATAGGGGAAGAAGCAGTGACTTTTTTAAATGTGGTAATATAGTTATAAGTACCTCATTTGATTATATAATATTTTTAAATACCCCAGTGAAACTTTTACACCAGGGTTGTATATTAGTCAGTCTGCATGACCCCAGTGTAATTCATGGAGAGACACAGCTATAATAAAACATGCCTGTATAGACACATATGTAAAAACTAATAGAAAAGCAAAATTAGAAGCCATTTGACAAATGTCTTCAAGGCAACTATTAGAAGAAGTGACACAGGACCTCAGGGCTTGCACAGTTTCTACTGTACTGGCATTGAAGGAAATAGAAGAGATTAAACAAAGCTGGTCTTAGAGCTCCTACTCTGTGGAGCCAGTATGGTAAGAAAACATTCTTTTCTCCATGGAAATATTTGGTGAATTTCAGCAGAAAATTTTAACTTTTTTGGGCAAAAAGGAAACAGCCCAAGCCAAAAAAATCTACGCAAAACTGCCGAAGACATAAAAGGATTAATTTTTTGGCTTCGCAATTTTCCAATGAAAAATCTGTTCCAATGATAACGGGTGCTTTCTGCACACATTTCTTTTTATCAAAAACCCAAATTTCTGTCCCCCAAAATAAAACCAGTGACAGAAAAATTGCAGCCAGTCCTAAGGGGGAGCCATTTCCACTTGCATACTCCATCCCCTCAGTCTAAGCCAAAGTGTCACAGAAAAAGAAGAGAAGCTTAGGAAGGTAGCAAAACTACCTGCAGGAAGGAAAAGAGGGAGGAAAGACTTGGAGTAGCTCAGCTCCTCGTATGCTGCTAACGTGCCTGTGATGCGTCTCAAGTCTGCATTTATGGAGCGTCTATTGATACCTTTGCTCTTGAGTACCTATAAAAGTTTGTTCTTCTTTTAAGAATTACTGTGGCTAAACAAATACAACTTGAAATGGTATTTGAATTTAGTATCTGATTATTCAGCTCCCCTAACCTCAAACACCTTTCTAGCATGAGGAGTGCAACTGCTGAAAGGACCTCTTTTGGTGTGTGTCCAGGGGCTCAGGAATGCAAGCTGGGACACGTGTCTACCAACCAAACACAACCCTCCCCCCCATAAGTGACACCAGCCTCTCCGCATGCATGAGAAATATCTTCCCTAAAGCCCTGCCTGCTGCAACACTCTGGCCAATGAAAGATGCTGGAAGAGGTGAGCTAAAGCCCTCTTCGTGCGGACACACCAGCTAAATGAGGACAGGCATAGGGGTGGCTTTTAAACAGCAGGCTGAAACTTCTATTACATTTAAATTCAGGGATGGGGTGCCACCTGTCCATCATCCATATTCTCCGATACCAGGCATCTAACTGGGTCCAGTGCAGGGGTTACAGGGCTTCTTACCATATAACCCCAATCTCAGGACAGGCTGTCCTCAGCCTATACCTGAGGACTCTGCTTGCTCTGCGTCCTACCACCACCACCCCCTCTGCAAGAAGGGAGGATCTTGGCCCACGGGGGCCACCAGGTCTGACCTCAGCCCACAAGGTCTCACCCTATCCCCTGATCCCAAGGCCAGCACCAAATCCTAGGTCTCTTACCTCCAGGGATGGTTCATTTTATCCTTTTAGCCCCACTGGGAAATGGACGGAAGTTGTGGCAAATCAACAACTCCACCTGGGCACCCAGGTTAGGCGCTAAGCACATTTCTGCCTAACCTACTAGGGCTTGAAGGTACTGCAAGTCAGGCCAAAGCCTCCCTACTCCTCTGCCAATTGGCCCATGGACGAAAAAATTCCTTCTTGACCCCAAACAGGTGATTGGCTAGACCCGCGGCATCTGCCAGGCCGGATTCCCCTTCCTAGTTCAGGGTGGGGCTGCTGAAACAGAGACGAAAGAAGGTCCATGTGTCTTCCACACCAGGTTAAATCCTCATATCTAGGGACTTCTGGGCACGTGGAAGCCCTCCCCCCAGCCAGTCAATGGGTGCCAGAGACTCCTGTGGGGATGAGTATCTGATGTCCCTCAGTGAGTGTGTCCTTCCCTCCTTGTAGGGCTGTTCCCTTTCACAGTCAGCCCCATAAAGTCCCCCATCCTTTGAAGTAGGTGAGTGGCCTTCATCCAAATCATGCTTATTTCTCGCCAGAAGTCACTTACCCAGTCACACCTGTGTCTCTGGCTAGGCCGACTATAAGATCAGCTCATTACTAACCCTGATGCAGAGTGCAGTGTTCCTTCTCCAAGATGTTGGGTCTGGTTCTCCATTGCCTCAGCCCTTGTGCAACCATGTACACCAGTGCAAAGAGCATTGAAAATGCTACCATTCTGACTGGAGAACGTGATCTGACCCCTGCTTTGCATTGGTATGAATGACTGCACACAGCGCAAAACCAGGGAATAAGACCTGTGTTTTTAACCTACACTTGAAAATAATGACCTATTATTATTCACACCAGGGTGCATGGCACACAGTGGTAATCACACACCCTAGTGAACAATCATTTACCTGCAGTGAGAAATAGCCATCACTTGCTTGAGAATAGGCTAAAACATTTTCTTTGATGCTTTCAAGCTATGTGCATGAACAATTCAAAGAAATGACAGGGTTGACACAACATGCAACGTTCTTGGGAAATGCCTTCAGAAGTCATATGTGATAGGCAGAAGAAATAAGAAACAGAGAGCCTGTTTCACATTTACACCGAAACCCTTTACACCAATCTGGAACAGTAAATTGAGTGGAAATAACACAGATTCTCTCTTTAAGGCCCCTTTACCTTGCCAGAATGGTGTAAAGGGGCCTTAGCGTAACAGTGATATCCACGGATCTGATTCTCAGTATTAGCCAACTGATCCACAAAGCCTCTTGCAATGCTGGTGCTTGCTGGCTGTCGGATGCAGTATACTGAATGTGAGTCAGGAGGAGCAGTAATTTCCCACAGCTGGATGTTGGAAAGGCAGAGGCTATTTATAATTGAGTTTCCCCATCATCTAGAAAGAAGCCCCATCCCTTACCTATATACAACATCCTCTGAATTCACCATATAGTAAGAGTCCAACTAGCCTTATCACTTCTGAATGCTGCGCTGAGTCTCACTTTATTTGGGCAGGAAATTCCCCTGCAATCTGACCTATTACATGTTGAACTCAGCCCTTCTTGGCTACTCAGCTCACCTACCTGGAAGGTGTGATGCTCTGAGACACTGAGCTGGGTGGTATTAAACAAATTAAAAGACCCATTTTTCATTGTTCTTCTCAGTCCATTCCATAATTACCAGAACCTGAGAACAGAGAATTGAAAGAGTCCATTACATTTCTGTTTTAACCAGGATGAGGGAAGTTTATGAAACTAAAAAAGGTCACTGACATCTATATCCATTGATTTTGGCTGCTTTAATATGCTCTATATCCGTCTCTCCAGAGCCAATTCTCACACAACTCATCAGGTGAACTTCAGGCACGTCTAGGGTTTCTGGGTTAATGATAGCTTCATTAACGTGGATTGTTTGGGGCTTGATTTCTTTCAGTTTATGGCATTGATTTATCAGGTGCTCAATGGAGTTACACTGATAACACGTTCTTGACTCTCTTCCTTCACAGGAGGACTGTGATGGGAACTACTAGGAGAGGAATGGTTCTGGGGAGGTGAGTATTAAGCTTCCCAACCAGCTTCCTTTTTCCCAGGGAAAAAGGGTTCCCCCCTTCCTACTGGGTTTGTACCCCTCTTTCTGTGGCACATTAGACATGTGGGCTTGCTCAAAGGCATCAGGCAGAATAGCCACCTGTTACACCTTTTACAGAGTTATCCCAAAGACCTTGTTTTACACCCTCACATACACTCAAGAAATGTTCTTGAGCAAAGAGGTCAATCAATTTGGCCATCTCTACCTTTGCAACTGCTTCATCGGTGCACATTTTTTATGCTTTAGTGTTCTTATTTCCCTTTCCCGAAATAAGCAAACAACAAACAACAAACTGCAGCTTCTTCTTTGACTGTCTCCTGGAGAGTCACTTAAAATCATTATACCAGTGCTTACAGCGTAAACCTCACTTAAAATAATAAGCCATGCATATGCCCTCTTACTTGCTGCACCGCTGTCACATTACCCAGGGTACAGCTGCATGCCCTCCACACTCCAGCCTGGGGTGCCTTTTACACTGCTTTGCTGTGAAATTATTTTTGCTTCTGCTCACAGACAGTCTCTAGCATGCAAATAATCAGTCCCAACTGAATTATGTGAATGTTCTGGCCAGTCATTCATGAATTACATACAGAGCAACACCAGCAAATTTTCAGTCCCATACCTTCCCCCGAAATGTATGTTTTGTACTGTATAATGTATATCTTGTACTATCTTGTACCTCTCTCCTTCTGGACAATACAAGCTCACAGAAAGTCTGTGATTTCATCAGTGGAAAAGGATCTGCATCAATCCTGTTATCTCAAGCGGAGGTTCCCAAACACTTCAGTCCAAAAAAACACTGGTTTAGATAAAACAATAAAACAAGTTTTATTAACTGCACAGCGATAGATTTTAAGTGATTACAAGTAATGAGGCATAATTCAGAATTGGTTACAAAGCAAATAAAAGGATAAATCGCAAACGAATACCAAACTCAACAAGCCACATGAACTCAAAAGCAAAAAGATTTTTCTCACCAAAAGCTTACTGCAGTCTGGCTGGATGGCTTCAGGCTGGACACCTCTCACAGTTCAATGTCTTTCACATGTCAGTGTCATGAGCAGAGATGAGCGGGGAGAGGTGATTCGGGGTCCTCTGTTTCTCATTCTTATACCCTTCTCCTCTCTTTGAAGAGTATCTCCAGCTGGGGTTCAGGCGTCAGCTGGTCTGTTTACACAGAAACCCCCAGCTGTTCCATTACCAATATATAAAATTATCTCTCACACCCCCCTTCCTGCCAAAGAATGGCAGCTTATCCAAGTAATAGTGAACTTCATAGTCCCTTTGTGCTGACACCTGGGGTGTCAGTGTGTTTTTGTCTCTAAATAACTAGTTCAGGCCTTCTTTTCTAACTTTGGAACACGTTACAGCAATATCATACAGCAGAATCTTATAAATTTGCATACTATATTGATACATATTCTGCCACGACAAAAATGTTCAGCGGATTATGAGTTTCAAATGATACTTCAAAAGACAAATTTTGTACAGAATTTATCAAGATCTTGTAAAAATGGTAAACATAGGTGTATAGTCTGTTTCAATATTATGAGAGGCCTAGCTGTTTATGCAGGGGGAGAGGAATCCAGGAATAGGCAATTAATCTTGATTGCAAGATTTTATGGCTGTTTCACCTAACTCAGCTTCTGGAAGTGACAGAAATACTCAGTGAACCCCACAGCAACCTTTGTAGGCAGACATCTACAAGAACTGTATTGAGTGGGTCAAGTCTAGGCACAAGTCATGGTTTCAGGGTGAGCTATTCTTGTGACCTGACTCACAGTTTCTCCAGGGGTACCCCTTTCCAGTGACAGTCCAAGCTAGGGCACTCCTCAAAAGTGGGATCCTGTAATTCACTGCACTTTAGTCCAGGCCTCCTGGTTACAACATTCCCTTTTGCAAACTGTTTTACCTCAGCAGGTCCATGTCTACACAACAGACCTCTTTCAGGGGCATGAAAAATCCAAACTCTACCACCAACACAGCTACCATCTTTCGGAGCAGTGGATTAGCTACTTCAATAGGAGAAACTCTCCTGTCAGTGTAGTAGTGTCTTCACTAAAAAGCTATAGTGGCACAGCAGTACTGATGCTACTGTAGGGCTATATGCAAAGACAAGCCCTCAGGGTGATTTACTCCCTCTGGAAAATAAGGCTGGTCCAACCCAGTGTGCCTGCACTGATGATTTTCTCTTGATGATTAATCTTGTTATAGAATAAAACATGCTGAAACAATTTGACTGCTGAAAAGAAAAGAGGGGCAGAGCAGAACAATGAAAAGGTACTTAAATTCTGCTCTTCTCTGAGCATGAACTGTCAGTTTTTCCCAGTGAAATTCCTAAGTCTTTTTACAGATATTTTTATACTTTTGTAATTTAGAAGTGAACCCTCTGAACCGTAAAACAAAATGCCACCTTCATGAGCTGCTATGGAAAATGTTTTCTTTGCTAATATGCACGCATGGGTTAGGGCCTCCTGCTCTTGCAGGAGGAGGAAGAGTCTCTTTAAAAAGATGAGTTTATTCAAAACATGGAAAAATTGTTCCAATCTCCCCTTACAGAAGGTCTGATGTGTTTTGAAAGATAGTGTGTTTTCTTCATCTACAGCAGCCCCGGAATTGGAAATCCAACAAGGAACATATGGCAGCAGAGTCAAAGATAGGAACAATTAACTGGACTCCTTCTCAAGACAGCATTCTTCAGGCATTTTGAGAAGTTGAGCAATGAAGGAATGATGGAATTCAACAACAACCACAATTCATAATTTCTTTTGAATGTTAGTAAGGAGGTCCCCATTTTTATAACATGGGACAATAATGAGAGCTGCTCCATAATCAAGTATGAAGCCAGCTTCCTGTAATTAACCTGACTTTTTTTAATCTCTGGCCATCCAAATTCCTAGAAAAGAAACTGATCCCACTGACATTTTTCAACCTAAGAAGAATTGTTCTTTCCTGGGAAATTTGGTAAATTCAGAAAAGTGGGTGGAACTTATGACGTACCAAAATTTCCTTGTCATTCATTTTTCAAAAACAGGTATAAACTTTTTCTGATGTATCATTTCTCCACTCTGGCCTGGCTTACAAACTCATATGATTTCTTTTATTTGCCTTGTTAGGAAAATTGCCTTTTACAATATGTCTAGAACGGGAAGAAAGGTAATGTGTAACATGCACAGATTCACTATAATATGAATTGTTCGTGTAGGGGAACTGTTACCATATATTTCATAGTCACATTTTTAATGACCTGAGTGCACATGGTGAGAGACTATTTCAGGTTTTCTTCCTAAACTACAGAAACTTAGTGCCTTTGTGTGGGATTCTCAAAAAGCCCTTGGGAATTTAGGAACACAGGTCTCATTAACAGTCAGTGGTACTCAAGCTCCTAAGTCACTCATGTGCTTTAGAAAATCCCAAGCTTTGTTCCTTCCAGTTAGATTCTCTTTGGAGGAGTCATCTTCTCTGACTACAGAGGAGACATGCAGGGAGCACTACATAGTGTGGAATGGTGGATAATTTTATTATGACAAGTTAGATTATGATAGCATCCACAGGCCCCACTTGAGATCAAGGCCTTACCATATGGGATACAGTACACATACTAAGACAGTCCCTGCCCCAAAGAAGTAGCAGTCTAAATAGACAAGACAGACAAAACAAGGGGGAAGAAACAGAGGTGAAGTCACTTGCCTGAAGATACACGGAAGGTCTGTGGCAGAGCCTGGAGCAGAATCCAGGCCTTCTGATCTCCCATCCATTTCCTTACACACTAGGCCATGCTGCTTCCCATCAGAGAGTATTCAGCGTCCTCTCTCCCTCATTAGATGGTTTTTGCATAGAGACTTGAAAGCATGAGACGGGTTGTCTCACTGTTTACATCTGTTTATTTTAACAAGTGGGCTCTAGTCATAATTATGAAGAAAGCTAAGTTTGGTGTTAATTAGGCAACAGCAATTAATGTGAAAATCTGATAAGGTCCTGGAAAAGGTGAATTTCTAAAGATAAATCTTGGTGGGGAGGAGAACAGCTAATTTGGAAAAGCAGCATTAAATCAAAAGCGGTTTAACGGAGAGATGGTAATGCAATGATGTGTCTTGAAACAAAGTAATGATCAGCTCACTGTTGTAATGAGTAAGCTTTTGTTCCTAATACAGGGCAGTGATTTGAAAATTTGCTAAAACTTCCTAACTAAATAAATACTCACAAAATAATCAAAAGCAGGTAAGCCACTTGAAGAGTTGCTGTTGTGTGGGGGAGAAAGGGGCATTTTGAAGTTCTGAGCCACAAGCAATTTTGTCCCCAAAATCTGATAGGCTACAACTACAGTACCAGCTCGGGTGTGATTTCCCTAGCTCATGTACACATACAGGTCGTAGCTCAATGAGAGCTAGAGTGAGTATAAATAGCCATGTAGCCACGGTTCAGAACATTCACTCGACATCACTATGGAGACAAAATGATAAGTGAATGCAGTAGGCTGTGGCTATTCGGAACTGAGGTTGTGTTCTTTAGCTGTGATTGGTTTGAGAAGTCATAGATGAGAAATGAAGGTTGGGTTAGATGTCAGTCATTTTGGAAATGGCTTCTAAGGATATAAGCGAAGCCATTTTGGGTCAGACAAATGATCCATCTAGCCCAATATCCTGTCTTCCAACAGCGGATGGTGCCAGATGTTTCAGAGAGAATGAAGAGAACAGGGCAATTATTGAGTCATCCATCCCCTGTTGTCCAGTCCTACCTTCTGGCAGTCAGAGGTGTTGGGACACCAGAGCATGGGTTTGCATCCCTGACCATCTTGGCCATTGGTGAACCTATTCTCCGAGAATGTATCTATTTCTTTTTTGAAACCAGTTATGCTTCTGGCTTTCACAACATCCACTGGCGATGAGTTCCACAGATTGACTGTGCATTGCATGAAGAGGTATTTCCATATATTTGTCTTCAACCTGCTGTCTATTAATTCCATTGGGTAACCCCTGGTTCTTATGTTATGCGAAGAGGTAAATAACTCTTCCCTATTCACTTTCTCCACACCATTCATGATTTTACAGACTTCTATCATATGCCCCCTTAGTCATTTCCTTTCAAAGATGAACAGTCCCAGTCTTTTTAATCTCCTCTCATATGGAAGTTGTTCCATAACTTTAATCATTTTTGTTGCCCTTCTCTATATCTTTTCCAATTCTCATATCTTTTTTTAGATGGGGCTACCAGAACTGCACATTGTATTCAAGGTGTGAACATATCATGGGTTTATACAGTGGCATTATGATATTTTGTTTTATTATCTTTCCCTTTTCTAATAGTTCCTGTTTACCTCGCTCCCCTATGAAAACTGACCACTTATTCCTACCCTTTGTTTCCTGTCTTTTAACCAGTCCATGAGAGGAACCTCCCTTTATCCCATGACTGTTGACTTTGCTTCAGAGCCTTTGATGTGAGACCTCGTCAACGGTTTTCTGAAATTCTAAGTACAATATATCCACTGGATCATCCTCGTCCACATCTTTGTTGACACTCTAAAATAATTCTAATAGATTGGTGAGGCAATAATTCCTTTTACAAAAGCCGTGTTGACTCTTCCCCCAACATATCGTGTTCATCTATGCATCTAATTAATCTGTTCTTTACTACAGTTTCAACCAATTTGCCTGATGCTGAAGTTAGGTTCACCAGCCCTTAACTGCCAGGATTACCTCTTGAGCCTTTTTTAAAAATTGGCATTACATTAGCTATCCTCCAATCTCCTGGTACGGAGACTGATTTAAACGATAGGTTACATACCACAGTTAGTAGTTCTGCAGTTTCATATCTGAAGTTACTTCAGAATTCTTGGGTGATACCATCTGTCCTGATGACTGATTACTGTTTAAGAGATCAATGTGTTCTGAAGATGTTCTCTATTGACACCTCAGCGTGGGCCAGTTCCTCAGATTTGTCACCTAAAAAGAATGGCTCACATGTGGGAATCTCCCTCACATCCTCTACAAGAAAGACGTATGCAAAGAATTCATTTAGTTTCTCCACAACAGCCTTGTCTTCCTTGCGTGTTCCTTTTGCACCCTGACATCCAGTGATTGATTGCTTGGCAGGCTTCCTGCTTCTGATGTCATTAAAAATATTTTGCTGTTAGTTTTTGTGTCCTTTGCTAGTTTCTCTCCAAATTCTTTCTTGTCCTGCCTTATTATATTTCACTTGCTGGAGTTTATGTTCATTTTTATTTTCCTCACTAGGATTTGACTTTCAGTTTTTAAAGGACGTTGTTCTGCCTCTATCCACCCTTTACTCTGCTGTTTAACCAGGGCGACATTTTCTTTGTTTGTTTTTGGTCCCATTGTTTTTGTTTGTTTGCTTGGTTTTTATTTCTCTTTTCCTGGCTAACCCTTCCCTCTTTGACATTTGTCCTACTGCGTGAAAAAGGGAATCTCACTCCTCTGCTGAGGGCCATCACAGAGCTTATGCACTACCTGAGTCCTACATAGGCCTCAAAATATGAATTAAGTGGGAATTAAGTAGCACAGAGGCTTTGTGCCAGCTGTCTGCTCTAGGCAGCTCAATGGTTGGAGTGAATTAAGTTACATTGGCTTGTATGGTGTAGACACATGGTTTTTTATGTAGCGTCATGAAGCCAGACCAATATTTTAAACACAGGTGATCGATTCGACACCTTCATCCACCCATGCTTGGGCAGTGGGCAGCCTGGTTTTCAGGAGGGCTGCATGTAACCAATGGTGACACGGCGTAGCTCCTTGTCTCCCTTTGCCAGATAGCCCATGCATAGAATAAGGCATCTGCTGCTGCCTTAAGGCTAAGGTGTCCTGATTTTTTATCTCGGTCCGTGCTGCCAAGCCAGTGAAGGAGGGTCACGACACTGAGCATCCACAGTGCCCACTGAGGGAAGGGTGGTTTTGGTCCAAGTCTTCCAACACAGGGCACCTGAAGAGAGGCTGCTGGATAACTTGGCACTTGTGGAAAAACAGGCCTAAGTACTTGACTTTAGTGGGAGCTGCTGGGTCCTCAGGTCATGTATTTAAATATGAATGTGGGTGCCTAACTGTAGGCTTCTGTCCCATCTTTGGTGCACGGGACTAAGACTTGGGAGATCTGGATTCATTCCCTGCCCTGCTGCAGACTCCCTGGGTGACCTTGGCCAAGTCACTTAATTTCTCTGTGATCAGTTCCCCAGCTGTAAAATGGGGATAACACACCCCTAACTGAGAGGTGTCATGAGGATAAATCCCTTGGTGCTGCTCACCTACTATGGTGATGGAGGCCAGATAGAGGGGTCAATATGGGGACGGATGAACAGATAGGCAGCCTGATGTCAATGGAACATAAGCCACTTTAAAATCTGATCCAAACTCCCTGTACGGACTGTCATTGACTTCAGTGGCATTTGCTCAGCCGCTCTGTTATGTCCCTAAATATGACGTAGGAGCATAACTTCATGTAGCCGTGTCTGAAACCACTTACTTCAGTGGATCTGGAAAGTAGATTGAAAGACAGAGGTTACGCAAATCCATGACTTTCTCAAATGTAACAGAAGGCAATATGGGGGCTCCTCTGCACCTAACCAGTGTTCTGAAATCTCTCTGCCATTCATTATCGAGGAACCTGAACTCAGGGGTCCTTACTTACACGTCCGTTACCCAGCGGATGGTCCAAATTAGCCAGACAGCAGGTTAGCAAAGTCAAAGTATATTCTTTATGTAAAAAAGGTGACCCGATGGTCAGGGCGACCTAAGCATACATTTCTAAGGGCTTTTATAGTCATGCACAAACAAGTCTTTACACGTCACAATTTCTATACCAATGAACACTGAAAAAACTTCTTATCAAGGTACTTCTGGGCCTAGCACTTCCAACTCCCCCTATCTAAGTTGCAAGGCCGTTCTCTGCATTCCGCACTTGCTGGCACCCAGCTCTCATAACTATCTTGTTACTACTGCATATTCTGAGACTAAACATCTACTAGCAAAGCATATACCATGTCAGCTATTCTCACAGACTAGAATTTAGAAGCAATAGAGAGTCCATCTTTTCCCCCATAAGCAGGGCAGAGAGACTCCATTTTTGTTTCCCTCCACATCATCCAGGTTCTTTCTCATGAAGTTTCCTACCAACCATCAATTCCACACATGCCATGGGACTACTGGGACAGGACAATACAGGTCTCTTCTGTACATTAAAAATACTTGGATGCACACCTGTCCAGTTGCATTAGCATTAATTTACTATGTTGCCTTTATCATGGGTTTTTCCTAATAAAGGTGAGAGGCCCAATATGTGTGGGGTTATATTTGAATTTGCTGCGTGTCCTGGCATTTAGAGACTACACCCATTCACTTCATCATAACAGCCAGCTACTGGAGCAAATGTTTCTATTTTTTGCAGTAATTGCCTCCATTCAAGACAAGTGTAAGTGACTTTATTAGCTAATTATCAGTGCCTGTGGAACACTGTTCTACTCGCTTAATTAAATTCATATTAAAATATCCAACATAAACTATAGCCAAGTGCTAATGTCTATCATCTAGTATTCTGACTTCCTTTTTTTTTTAATCTGTGCACAGGGAGGGAAATGAAACCTTTGCCGGAATGCTGAAATGTCATGTACTTACAGGGAACAATGAGGCTGCAATGAGGAATCATGATAGTTTATCACTAAATACTGTTCTTTAGGCAAAGATTTTCAAAAACGAAAACCCAAAGTCAGGTTCCTAAATAAGTGATCTGATTTTTCAAAATGCTGAAAATCTACCCATCTACTCTGCGGTTTTCAGAGGCCTAAGGGAATAAAGGATTCCGATCCGAATTCCATGAGATTTGTACATCCGACGCCTTTACATTCCTTTGAAAAATTGCCCCCGGTGGGAGTGGCTGGATGCTTAGGTCTGTGAAAGTCAGGCCACTTACTGTGGCCTAAATATTGCTATAGGTGCCTAAATGTAGGCTCCAATTTTGGAAAATCTGCTCCCATTTGATATACTCTGCTATAGATGTTGCATGTTTTTTATTTAACAAACTCACTACAAGGGTATTAGCCTGCACCATTTCATGCTTGCACATAGGGATAGTCGTCAAAATGACTTGCAAATTATTAGACCAAGCATTTTAGAAATGACCAGCAACTTCAGTATCTAGCAATCACTATGTCAAAAATTATGTCAATTAAAAGCCGCCCACTCCTGAGATGAGAACTGGAGCCAGGATTTTCTGTGCCCATGAGACAGTGTTTTTCTCTCTCAACACAAACTTCTCAAGTGTTGAATGCCAGAGTCTAATGTCTCTCCAGAATTCAGATACAAATGAATTAATACAAGGTTAAAAACAAGATCTCGATGATGAAGTTCCATTTCCTCAACTTCTCCCACGATAGATGAATATATATTTTTCTCTGCATTTCTATTTAGTCCATAGTATTAATGTCATTGATTACAACACTGGTAAGACCTCATGATGACCAGGGGAGAGGAGCTTGGCTTGTTTAGTCTAGCAGAATGAAGGCTGAGAGAAGATATGTTTGCTCTCTCTAAATACAGTGGGGGGTGGGGGGCAAAGAGCAGAAGGGTGAGAGCTATTTACACTAAAGGACAATGTTGGAGCAAGACCAAATTGGTATAAACAGAGAATGAACAAATGCAGGCTGTAAATTATAAGCAGGTTTCTAACCATTAGAAGGGTGAGGTTCTGGAACAGCCTCCCAAGAGGAGCTGGAAGCAGGGTTTGGGGACAGACAACTTCCTTAGTCTGAAGAGAGAGCAGGAGAATTGTCTGAGTGGAACTGTATGACAAGGTCACTTGCAATGGTTGAGGCAGGACTCAGCAGCCCTGAGGATCCCTTCCACTTTATAGCTGATGTTCCTAAAAACAGAAAAAGATTCCCCCCCACCCCACGCTGGGGCATGCACAGAAATTTAAATTGTACTTCTTTTGAAGGGGCAAATTCTATATACCCCCACCACCAGAGCTCATGCTTTCCACCCTTCCCCCCAACCCTGGGAGGTGCTCACTCTTTCCTTCTGTTTGTAGGAGTTTTTTTTCTTGTTTTGTTTCCTTTCTCTGATGCATCAGGCATGGCCACAGCTGGAGGCAGGACATTGGAGGGGTGGAGATCTGCAGTGACACCAAACACTCCTTCTCTCTCGGGTGCTCGGCTGGCTGGTTCTAGCTCGCATGCTCCTGGTCTCCCTGATCGCCAGATGCAGGGTCAGGAAGGAACTTTCCCCCAACAGGCAGTGACCTTGGGGATTATTCACTTTTTTTTTCTGAAACATGGGGTGTGGGTCACTTGCTGGGATTATCTGGGTGTTTCTCAGTCAGTCAATACTCTGACATTGCAAGGGCCTCCAGTACAGGAGTGCCTTGCATCTTCTGTCTCTGCCTGTGACACACTGTGGTTTAGTCTCCTTTGTGCTGTAATGTTTTAGTCTAATTTCAGTAGTTGGACTTAGTGTGCAGGTCCTATCTGGTGCTGGCAGCCTGCGACATACAAGCAGTCAGACCAGAGGATCTGGCCTTAAACTCTCTGGCTAAAGATGGGAAAATGGGATTTATTTTAGTTTTTGGTATGCTGGTGTGAGAATTGCAAGCCAACACCGAAGCTACGCAAAGATCAGAAGTCAAGTCAAGAAAGTTAAGAGATGAGTGTTAGCTAAATGCACTACTAAGAAATCATTCACACCAAGCAGCCCATCAAAAAAAGAAAATGTCCATTGACAATTCTTTGCCCTTGATATGTTTACCACGAAAAACACGTGCTGTTCATCTGTGGCATTTCATACTTTTTTTCCACTACTAGTTTAGACTCTTTTAATAATGCATGGCCTTTCTGGAGAGTATGCTTTAGACAAACACAATTTACTGGGCTCAATACAGGAGTAACTGGGTGAAGCCTTCTGACCTGGTTTATGCTGGAAGATCTAATGGACCCATCTGGCCTTAAACTCCATGAATCTCTTCTCCATTTCACAGTGATCTTTTGGAATTGGAAGCCTAGAAAGTAGTCCTGACTCCACCCAACTAACTGGGCTTCAGAGCCACTTCTCTTTTGACAGGATACCCAGATGTATTCCAGCTGATCCAGCCTCACTTCAGTGTCCGTAAGTATCACAAACAGCCCTCACCGATGGGCAACATTAAAGCAGAACACAATACATAAACAAAAGAAACTTGCCTGGTCTGCGGCGGCAGCAGAAACTCAAAACTCAGCCCAGGTAGTCAAGAAGTCCACCGGGAGCCTGTTCCCAAGGCCGTGAAAAGACGGCCACTGACTTCAATGGGCTTTGGACCAGAAAATGAGGTTCCTGAATTTTCCAGGAGAACGCGGGGCCAGTTTAAAGTGAATCTGGACTGCTATACCAGATAGTGACAAAACGCAGTGTTAACTGGCATCTTGACTGAGTTTCTCTAAGTTTTTGGGACAGCTGAAACTCCAGAAGCATGAGCGCAAGTGGGTCGACACCAAAGAGAGCATTCCCATGAATGCCTGTACTAAGAGGACTGCCTGCCGGAGGCCCTGATCAATTCATCCCATTTTTGGACCTGTGCTGGATTTAAGAGGCAGGAAGGCCAGCTGGAGAGGGATGTCTGCGGAGTAGAGCAGAAGGCTGTGAGGAGCCAGAGGGGAACCCAAGACAGGCAAAGGCCTAGGGAAAAACTCCAGGCAGGAAGGTCTGGGAGCGGCTGCTTGGAGAAGAGCAGAGAGCAACCCAAAGGAGCCCGGTGGGGGCTGTGGGCAGAGATGGAAAGGAATCCAAAAAGGGGTGGGCCTCTGAACCCAGAGCGGGGAGGCGGAAGAACATTGAAATTCCTGAGAAGACTGACCTGTTGGAAAAGAGAGGCTGTGCCCATTTGGAGACTAGAGCAAAGATTTTGTGTTGTGTGTGTTTTGGACTTGGACACCCTGGAAGGGAGGAGTGAACTTCTGGTAACAACTTCTCCGGAGGGCCGGGCGCCTGCCTCTCTGGTGGGAGCAGGCTGATGTCCTTGTGGGGGGAACCGAGGCTGAGCGCTGTGATGCTGGGCCTTGTCATGAGGGGGTGAGTCATGTAACACCTGCCTCCAGGAAAAGCTGGGGTTCCACAAGGGCCAGGACTGAGGGTCTCATGCTTTGTCGCTTGTGTAAGCTGAGCTCTTTCAGAGCAAGTGGAGGCCTGTTTGGGGGACCCTGGCTGGGGGATAAGTTGGGAGCAGAGGGCCTGGTGGGGGGAAAAGGGGGGCATGGCCTGAGTGGGGTGGGTTGTCCAGAGTGAAGGGCAGAAGCAAGGGGCACAGCTGGGGGAACCTAGTCCTAGTCAGTGTGTGGGTCTGGCTCAGGGATGCGGTTGATGGCCCTAAAGGGATGAGGGATGTATCGCTTGGCCTGTGTAAAAAGGAGGCATGTAACCCTCTGCCTGTGAGATGTTAGGCAGCAGCGGAGAGTAGGCACTCTGTGGGCTGGATTTTAGTGCAAATCAGGTTTATCCAGCTTTCTTTCACCATAATTGGAAGGCTTTTGCCTGTGGATATCTAGAACATTGCCTGAAACTTTTGACTTGATTGAATGTGGTTTTCAAAAATGTTATTACAGGCCGACAATGGAGCAATTCCATGCAGCTGAGTGCAGGGCCTTGGTTTATAAATCTACCCCTGATCAACACAGAGCTGGAACCCAGGGTTCACTTTAGGCCCGAACTCAAGTCTCAGTGGGGCTTAAGAAGGTGCTGAAAGTTAAGCATGTGTAGCTATTACTTATAATTCGTTTTACAGTCGCCTGTATCTGGGCCCCCACATCACAATTCTCCTTCATTCAGCTGAATATTTCCCAGCAGGACAATGTTTTCAGGGAAGAGAAGGCTGCAAACAGTTTTGAGAAGCTAATTTCTTATTTTTAGTTACTGTCCTCTCTCAGTTAATTAAAACTCTGAATAGTTAAACCAGATTATTAGCTAGTCTGTAATAAAATACAGGCTTTGACAGTTGGCAAAGATCATGAAAGCGAATTGGCCAAATGTAGCATGAAGGAGATGGAGTCACTTGTTTCAAGTAATCAACATGGGGTGACAAGGACAAAAGGCATTTCAAGTTATTTTTCCCCCCCACTTTCTTTCTTTAATTGTATATTACTGCATCTAGTATTGCAATTAATGTTTGAAAATAGCATTCACTGATGTTAGACATCAAAATGTAACTATTGTAAATGGCAACATTTAGTAAGAAAGTTCAGACAGCATGTCTTTTTATATGTGCCTCCATGAAAAACAACTATGCTAAATCCTTAACTGCCGTAGCTCCATTGAAGTCAATGGGTTGATGGCGTTTACTCTAGCTGAGGGTCTTGTCCACGATGCTTAAAGAACATGAAGGCTGCAAAGTGAAGTGCTCAGAAGTGAGAACAGGCCAGTGCTAAAATTGCCTGTGTGACTTTGGCTCTGCTCTCTGTTACATAGACAGCGCAGTCTAGAATTACACTAATAGACTTTTCTCTTCCCTGCCGGACAGTTGCCTGTCTAGAAGAGCTGAAGATGCTGAGTGCCTCTGGAATTTGCCCAGCACCTTGCAGGGATGAGGCTATGGCAGATTGACAGCTGAGGGTCATCCCCTAACCTGTTGCTGAAGAGTGCTGTGAGTACATTGGTTGTACAGTGCGGAGTTCGACGTATATCATTTGAAATGTGGCTGGAAGGTGAAAATGGAAACCACGCTTTTTTTTTTTTTTTTTTTTGAGCCCCAGAGACAACAGTAATCTTTGGCAAACAGATCCAGATGAAGGTAATCTGGGGCCCTCAGTGTTCCCTACATGGAGCGCCTTCGACCCTGCCCTCATGGCATGGCCACAGCCCTCACCGTGTAATACCCCTTACACTGTTGACCTTTCTCAGCAGGGGGTGATGGCGAGGAGGGTCCCTACACAGAATCCATTTGTTGGGCTCTCCCAGAGCAGGTTTCAGGGTTAATACCCCATTGCTATGCATGGGGCGGTTTCCCCCTCTCTCTCGTTCCAGACTGCCTGAAGAGCCAGGCAGACATTACTGCCTCAGTTACTAGGGTCATGGTTTCCAAGTTCCTTTCCCAAACACAAGGGCTAGAAACACAGGGTGAATTCCTAGGCCCATTAAAGTCAACTCCCATTAATTTCCAGGGCCAGATTTTCCTCTCTAATTTTTTTTAAGTGAAAGCCGATGTTATGAAGAATCATGTGACCCCAGAAGCTGGAGCCCTAGGCCTGGGTCTGTGATGTTTATGCCTTACTCTGGCTTTGGGTAATAATGACGCCGTCTCCGTACTCAAGGAATGTCTACGCTGCTATGGGGAGGCTCAGCTTGCAATACACTTTGACCAATAGAAACAAGAGCAATGAAGCCAGGGCAACACGAGTGGCAGCCACTTGCATGTACCCAGAACCACGGGCAGGTGGAGCTGGCCTGTGTGGCTAGCTCAGGTATGCCTACAGGTGAGGCAGCCACACTACCTGATGGAAGTGCAGACATAGCCTGCGTCTGGCTTCCTGTTTTCTGGGAACCCATCCATTCAGCATGGGAGGAAGGGAGAGCGCTTTCTACTTCCCCGTTCAGTTAGGCCTCGCCTGCTATACACGGATTCTCCCATCAATTGTTCTTCTGAGTTGTTGCCAGGTCATCGCGTTGTGAGTCAAGATGTAATGTGGGCTCTGAGTTTGCAGCTGGAATCTGAACCCATCTGAATCTGTCCCTCCGTTAAAGAAGTTCCCATTATTTTATATCTATCAGCTTTTTCCATGTAGAAAATAATACCCGAGGCAGGGAACTAGTCAATGATGAGATTTAAGGAGGTGATTTAAATGCAGTGTATCAACCTTAACACTAATTTTCCCTGCCTTTCTGGTTTTCAATCTCTTGCAATATTATTTTCATGCAGAGGTTTGGTTCTAATTAAAGATATTGCATCTTCTTTGTTTGTTTCATATAGCTAACGTTTTTGCCCTGGGAAATACACACCGAGGAGAGCATTCTCCTTTATTAAAAGAAATACCAAAAAGATGAAAAACACATAAAACTACAAGCTTTATTATTGGCACAACATGCATTTTAGTGTGTTCATTTTAGTCAAATAGAAAACAATTATGACTTCTCATAGATAATGTCTCATCTACATGCAATGATGCAAAGAAGTCCACTATGAATCTTATTATTTATGGCAGTAGCGCTGTAGGTTGAATGCTCATTTCGCAGAATTTTTTTCCTTGACATCATTTCCATATGCTGAAGACTCGAAGATGAGATAGCACGTCTGTTTTCCCTTCAGAACATGCGGCTGGGAGAGCTTAAATTATCTGTATTTAGGAATGGCATCTAGTGTGGGAATTGTTGTGAAATCCCACGTTTTTGCAATTCACATAATAGTGCGACAAGCCAATTAGTTCTTGCCAAACTTCGTTTGTAGTTTAGGGAGAGAAGGTGGATTCGCAGCTCTGAGAGCATGCATTACCTATTAGTGCACCACAGCAGCAGGGGAAAGGGAGAGGAGCAGCAACAACTTCTGAAAGAGAGGCAATGCCCCCTGTGGGGACTCAGGAGATCAAAACCCCATTCTCCGCCCTCTTGATCTTCTCATTATCATAGGTAAGATGATTGAGACAGACAGGAAGGTCCTTCTACAGCTTCTGAAGGCCAAAAAGCACTTGGAGTTGGCTGCTCTCATTGCCTCACCTGTGAGATCTGCAAAGAAGAGTGGAGGAAGCACCCAACTGCGAGGTCCAGGAAGAACTGGCCCACAGCACCTAGGGGATGCAGGGATGTTTTAAATGGCTGTGCTCATTGCTGGGGAGCTAGAGGTACCCTTCGAAGCATAGTTTATAACGTGTATTTTCGCTTCATGCAAGACCCTGGGGGAGATATTTAAAAGCATGAGTCCCATTGCGGATTTTTCTTCCCTCTCTGCCTCCCCGTTATATTCAGGTGAAATTCATCCCTAGGCAGGGGACCAGCCTAAGGATTACAATCCCCTTAAATCCTTCTTAAACCCTATTTCAAGAGCTTCAGTGGTGCCTAAGCCTCTGGGATAAACGCTGTGTGGGAGTAAACTTCACCCTTGGCCAGCAGCCTACTCACAAAGCTAGGAAGGAGGCTGGGTGAGAAATAAAGTAACTGATGCAGCATGAACCTCCCCCACCTAGATGCTCACTCATGCAGTGACCCAGCAGTTGCCTGGGTCCCTCTGCTTTGCACTCTGTTCCATAAGGTCTTGTTTGCCTGTGAAGTCTGATGCAGGGCCCAGCATCCCTGCCACCACCTAAACAGCGGCAGGTTCCCCAGGACAGCCTCTGTCTCTGCTGCCAGTCTGTTGCAGGAGAGCAGCCAGCCCTTAACAACTCCTCCTATCTGCAGTGTGTTGTAAGACCTGTGGTCCAGGAATTCTGCTGGCTTGACTGCACTGAAATCAATGGAGCTGTGCCATTTATTCACTGATAAGCACCTTGAGGGTCTCGGTAACGCAGTTGCGGGGGCAGCAATGACGATCACAGTATACAGCAAAAAATACATCAGTTCTGGGAGCAGGAAGGTGGTAATTCTCTCTCCACACCAGTACCTCTTGAGCAACAGCACATGGGATGTGTCATTTACTTGTGAGCATCTCATGGGCTTTTTGACTTTAATGGGACTTACGTTCCTTTGTCCCCAACTCTCTCTCAAAAATATTCCCCCCAATTTTTCCATTATCAGCTGGGAATTTGGATTTCACTTGTAGGAAGCTATTGGGTGATGAATTTGGCCCTGGTGAAGATATGGCACATCTGGCTGTATACTTAAAAATACTCGTGTATGCAGTAAATTTTGTTCTCTCTTGTTGAGGTGTATTAGACATGAAGCACAGCAAAAAAGGAATGATGCATCAAAGTTGCTCAAATCCAGCAAAACCCAAACTCTGAGGACATGGGGTATTCTGAAAATGTGTGTCCTAAGGCCAGGAAAGATCAGGTTTGCCATTTGTTTTCTCTCTTGCAATCTGCAGCTGTAGTTTGCAGTTAACAAGAGCAATATGTGAGATCGGCAAACTTAATACGTTGCTGATGGAGCTGGTCAGAAAGCACAATTTCTGTTCCACAGGAAATTCCGATATTTGTTTTCCTCTGAATTGGGCCAAAAAGGAGACCTAGTGAAAGTTTTCACACAATGAAAAGTTCAGAAAAATTTAAATTCCAAAATGTCAAAATGAAAAATGTCAGCCCTTTCAGTCAAAACAAAACAGTGTTTGTTTGGTTTTTCTGAAGCAACATTTCCAAACATTTGTCCAAATCGATGCTCTTTTTCCCACAGAAATTTTCAGTTCTGATGAAAATGCATTTTCCAACAAAAAAGTTCAAGCAGCTCTAACTGCGGCTTGTTTTCTATATGGTTAAAGCTATAAAATCGCCTATAATTATGCTCTTCTATTACTACCAACGTATGCGGATCAGAAGAGTATGAAGTGCCACAGGCATATCTTGCAGTACTCTACCCCAAAGAACAGATCATTCCCTGTATAGTATTCTCTGTATAGTATGCTATACAGAGCCTAGTACAAATTGAGCGAGGCCTCAAAATTACCCCATAACTTGTGGAGATTTTAAAATGTCTTTAATTCTTTGCAAAATATTTCTCTTGAGGCATCAGGTAACGAGTTTGGTTTTTGGTCTGATAACTTTGCTGTAGTTTCATCTCAAACAAAATTGGCAAGTGTCAGGAAATACTTGGCCATGATGACTCTCAGGATAGTTCTTTTTTATCTTGTTCCTTTTCTTCTTTTTTGTTGTTCTTCTTTTATAGTTTTCTAAAGATATTTGTGTGCTGACCTTTAAGGTCAAACTGATTATTTGTCCTTCTGACTCAATTCCTTCTGGTTTTCTCTAGCATCTTTTCTTCAGTTTCAGTTTTAATTGCTGTTATTGTAAATTCTTCTGTCTGGTGGGTAGTTTTTATGTCTTACAAAGCATATTTTCCTCCTAGCTCCTTATTCTAAGAAAACTCTCACTGGATTCTCTAATTGTCACTAAATACCAGGGTTTTCTATTTCCTTTTCTTTCTAAACTTCTTGTATGTGCGGATAAGGTTCAGATTTTATATTGTTTTCAGGCACATCTGCTGACAGGCTGTTTTTTGATCCAGATTTTGAGCCAGTTTCTGTACTGAAAGAGCCTCAGTGGCTTTTTCTAGCTAAATCGAATGGATTTTTGTTGATTTTGCTTCTTCTTGATTTACCAGCTGCTTTCAATCCTGTTAATGTTTTGATCGTGCACAAATATTTCACTTCTTTAGCGTTCCACATTCTCATTCCCATCTCTGATCCCTTTTCCATGTCACATGCTTTACACCTCGCTATGCTTTCGGTGTTGCTGTGCCCCAGAGGGGGCCTTGAACGTTTTACACATTAACTTTCACTTGGGTCAATTGTTATCAAGGGGCCTAATGCTTTGTTTTCCCAGTGACCTGGTTTTAGTTGTAATGGCTTCTACTCACAAAGGATTCATCACTTTCTGTTTAACCCTCTCCTCTCTGTTTTAAATCCAGAGCTCCAGTCTTGCTGAAAGTGATTCCTAGAATCCTCCACTGCAACTTGAGACCATTGCTCCTTGTTCTGTCATCTACTACCATTGAGAACAGCCTAGCTCCATCCTCCCTAGAACCCCCCTTCACGTAGTTAAAGGCTGCTATCAAATCCCCCCTCATTTTTCTCTTCTGCAAACTAAACAAGCCCAGTTCCCTCAGCCTCTCCTCATAAATCATATGCTCCAGCCCTCTAATAATTTTTGTTGCCCTCTGCTGAACTCTTTCCAACTTGTCCACATCCTTTTTGTAGTGGGGGGCCCAAAACTGGACACGATACTCCAGATGCAGCCTCACCAATGCCGAATAGAGGGGAATAATCACTTCCCTCGACCTGCTGGCAATGGTCCTACTAATGCAGCCCAATATGCCACTAGCCTTCTTGGCAGCCAGGGCGCACTGCTGACTCATATCCAGCTTCTTGTCCACTGTAACCCCCAGGTCCTTTTCTGCAGAACTGCTGCCTAGCTCGTCGGTCCCCAGTCTGTAGCTGTGCATGGGATTCTTCCGTCCTAAGTGCAGGACTCTGCACTTGTCCTTGTTGAACCTCATCAGATTTCTTTTGGCCCAATCCTCCAATTTGTTTAGGTCACTCTGTGTATCCTATCCCAACTGGCATAAAATCTACCAACATTATACTACTAGGAAAATCGTCATCTCTCACAATTACACCCAAAGCCCAGGAACAAAGACTTGACTTGTTTCACCAGACATTATCAGAGAAGCAGCTATGTCTACAACCCACTAAAATAGATCAGTGTGCCAATGCTGCAGACTAAATTAGGAACAGCACAGTTATGAGCTTACCTCCTCTAGCTCCCAAAGCATCTCTAGCACAGACGCTTTCGCCTCCCCATTCCTGCCATCAGCCTTCAGCGAAGCAGGAAGAAAGAGAGACTAACCTTGTCTTTTACAAGCATCTTGGTCCCAGTTCTGGGCTGTGATGGGCAGATCAACCAGCTGGGAACTCTGCTAGCACAGAAGGGATGCCTGTGAAGTTCAAGGACTGTGTAATGACAGTATCCCATCTCCCTCACTCTCTGGCATTGGGTTGGGAGGGGACATTTCAGACGTGGGTAAGAATGTGCCTAGACCAATCTGCATGTGTTTATTCAGGGCTGTCACATAGCCCCACAGAGAGCCACTGTAGGTCCCAGGGATTGCTCTAATTTACACCAGGGGACAGCTGGGCTCAAAATTTGCGATGTGGAGCCAGCATACATCCACCTTTGGTGCCTCCTTTCTCCTGGGCATTAGACCATGGCACAAGGTATTTATTAAGTAGATGATACCGTGAAAATAGTTTCTGTAGATTAAAAATATTTTTAAAAATACCCTATTCAAGTAATTAAGGATGAATAATAGCATCTTCCTGCACTGTTCCAGAAAGTGCACAACACTGTGATGGGCTGCTACACTAAGCCATTCTGATTCGGTTTAACAGATGCTGATAGAGCTGCATACTACAGTTTTACAGACTCCCCAATGCTCTTGCAACTGCATGTGGGCTTTGGAGCCATGGCCAGTTTCCAATGGGAAAGAATTCATATATTTGAGTCACCTTTCTTACAAGGTGTAACAGCAGCCCTGCACACTTTGTGCTTGCAGGGCTGCCGTTTTTGTAAAGAAATTGTAGGTATATACATGCACGTTAGAAAGTCGTTTTGAATTAGAGGATACTGAGCCTATTTTGTATCATATGGACCATACTGGTCTGGGAGTCAGGAGAATTGAGTTCTGTGCCCTGGTCTGCCATTGGCCTGCTAGGGTGACCTTTGGGCAAGTAAGTTTCACCTCCCTGCGGCTCAATTCCCCATCCATAAAGTGCGGATCATAACACTGAGCTCCTTTTGTGCAACATTTTAAGATCTCCTGATAGACTGCACTATAGAACAGCGAAGCATTATATTATTTCAGTGCTGCAGCATTCCACAGACATATAGCTAATGATTGGATTCTGCAGCTGTCCCCTTATTTTGATGGTGGCTTACTTTTTCCATGGTTTCTGTTCTTGGAGGAAAATGACACCCATCATTCAATTTGGCAGGCTATTCAGCAAGATGAAGTCCTAGTTTCTGGACACAATATCAAATATTGTCTTTTAGAGGATGAAACAATCAGATTCCACACTGACTGATTGAAATTTACAATTTTGGCTTTGGGTGATGAGGACAAAGTCTTACAAGGAATTAAAAATCTATTTATTGGGTTAAAGTGCTATGCAAGAACCATTTTGAACCCTCCTTTGGATAAGGCTGAAAGAATGGAGAGTGCTTTGTTCCCCATGGAAATGCATTTCAGTCTTTCCTTGGAAGAATAAAGACTTAATTTTTCATGTGGAAATTATTTGCTAACAAGAGATTGCCTTTATCTCTGTAAGAACCATTTTCACCAGGCTGCTGAGCAGCTGAGAAGCTGAAATGTGATGGATTTGATGCCATTTGATTGTTGAGTTAACCAGAGTTTGCTCTGCTCTGCTTCTTCCATGGGTGTATTACAGAAAATTGAAAATGCCCTGAGAGTGGTAAAATTTGGAAAAACTGAATTTGATGCTGACCTGGAAAGATGCTTTGCATTGATAGGTTCATATTTGTATGGCCTTACGGGAAATAAAGCCCTTTCCTCTAAGCTTGAAGGGCAAAGACAATATGGACAGGTCTGGTGAGCAATAATAGTCACAGAATCATAGAATATTAGAGTTGGAAGGGACCTCAGGAGTATCTAGTCTAACCCCCTGCTCACGGCAGGACTAACCTCAGGTAAATCATCCCAGCCAGGGCTTCGTCAAGCCACAACTTAAAAACCTCCAAAGATGGAGATTCCACCTGACTGATTCATCTGACGGTGGCGGCACGTTCCTTGTCTATCCAGTAGATATGCAGAGAGCACCGTGATATATGTGGGCGCAAGGACCTAGGCAGGCATCACTGTGATCATGTAATAATGTAAATACCACATAGCAAAATCACAAGTAGGGCTGGTTTGGAAAAGGGGTTGGGGGTTCGCTTTTTCCCTTTACAAATTTCAGTTTTTCAGTGGAAAAACTGCCAAACCCCAAACCTGAAATTTTTGGATTTAGAGTTTTCTGAAAATGTTCAAGGAATGTACTATCTGCAAAAAACAAACAAACAAACAAACAAAACCACACAACTTCATTTAGCTGCAAGTCCAATTTTTGGTAGAAAAAATTTTGATAGGAAACTTCCAGCTGGCTCTACTCACAGCCTTTGGTTCCAGAAACATAGTCCTCGCTATTGCACTAAAGGACCAGTCCTCTAATGGAATGGATAAGCCTCAGCTATTGAGTATTTTGTTAGCCGTGGTCCAGCAATATGGTCAGCCTGGTACAGGACATAAACTAGAGTCACTGGTACAGGACAGAAACGTTCCATGCTGTGAATTCCTTATATTCTATAATAAACAACCTTCGTCTCACAGCTGATGTGCGGATGTTTCGGTGAGGGCTAGCTTTGTTCATCTTGTGGGAGAAGTGAGGTTTTAAGAGGGATTTGAATGAGGAGAGTGAAAGTTTTGAGTAGATCAGAGTTTTCATGTTGTAAGTACACATACTTGGATATGGAAACCATTCATATATAGACCTGAGCTGGAGACCATTGAAGTGAATGGAAAATTTTTCACCATCTGCAGTGGGCTTTGACTCAAGCTCTATAGTACTGGGTGCACTCTAATAGAGAATTCACCTCTGTGTAAAAGACTAAAATGAGACCTCCAGCACATTGGGGGAGGGGCAGGGCGCTATACAATGTATGTTCTCAATAAGGACATTCATTTTAGGATTCACCTGATTTGTGTCTTTATTGGCACTCACGAACATGAGCCATTTCCCCTATTGGCCCTAAGGGATCTACAGCTATCTGTCTCTTCACTAAAGCATCTGAGTACAAAATGTGAGTTTCTGATGTCTGTGCTATCCAGACCCATCAAATGCAGCAGCCTGATGGGATAGGTGTTGAAAATGCAACGTAAGAGGCCACAGGTCATTCCGGTAATCACCTGATGTACCTGAAAAAGGCAATTCAATTTTTCCCACTGATGGTACTCTAGACATTTTGGCAAAGGCTTTTTTAAAAAAAAGGAGGCCTAATGTTAAGATCCCATGTCCTTATTTAGGCCCACGAAAAAGACTTTTCAAAAGTGCTAAGCTCCCCTTGGCTTCAATGGGAGCTGTTGTGTTCTTGGCACTTCTGGAATCAGACCACTTCTTTAGGTGCCTAAATAGAGATTGAGGAGATTAAGTTTAGGCTCCTTTTTCTTTAAATATGAGCCTTTAATTTTAATAACATGACTTTCCATACCCTCATGCTGAAATACTTTCACATTCTTGCATTTGATTTAAAAAACTAAATATAGGAGGGAAATACTGTTGTTACTTGTACCTGATTCTTAATCAACTGCTGTGATCTGGTTGAAGAGAAACTCAGAGATTCTGATTTTCTCTGATATGCAAACTCTTTCCCTCTGTTTTTCTTGAGGAGCTCACCTCTCCCTTGAGCCAATGAGTTGGTGTCCTAATTTTATATCAATCCAATAGCTTTGTCATTCCAGTAGCCCACCCAGCTGGAAACTTATTTTTGGCCCAGCTGTGAATGTGAGCCATACTACGCAGTGAGTGTGAACTTGGATAGTCCACTTGTGCCCTGAATCCGTTTCCATAATATTTTATCGTTTTGTTAATCAGGCTAAAGAAATATTTTCCACACTTCTTAGAGAATGAAAAATGTTGTGATTATAAAGGAAGCCAGCAGGGAACCATCCTGAAGCTTAATAATGATAGTGACATTAGCCCTCCTCTGTTGAGAGGAACATCAAAGACAGTAATGAGAGATAACATACCCTTGTATTAGTCAGCATACAAAATAGATGACATCAGGAGGTGAAATCTCTAAAGTGCCAAATTAAAATGCTGCAACTTGCCTTTCCCAGGCAAAGACATGGTTAGCGTTGCTATGGTACACAAAAGGGCAGCTTCCTATTGGAAGGCAGGAATGTAACATTCTACAGGTGTAAGCTTGGCACACACGGGAAAGAGCCAAAGTATTGGCCAGTCAGTGCTAAAAAGGTTTTGGCTGGACACGTGCCTCTGTTAGTTGCTTCAATGCAAAACAATAACTGGATTTTCAAACATTTCAGCAAGTGATAGTGCAAGGGGGAAATTGAACAAGTCATGCTATGTTCCATGGGGTTCTGCCTTGGACCTTGTCCCGATAGCCCTTCTCACACCCACGGCGGGTTGCAATTAGACACATGCTCCCGGGGAAGCACATAAGGAGTCTTGCACTCCATACCTCCCTGCTGACCAATTGACAGGGCAGCATAGCCATGATCTTCCAGGCTGACACACAACGCATGCCTCTTGACAGGAGGAAAGTCCTTTTCACTGGCAGGAACCACAAAGGATCAGAGGCAGAGTCTGGATAGGAAGGCAGCCCGCAGATAGAGAGTGAGGCAGTGACCTGCACTTAGATGTCAAGGATTTGTCCCAGTGAAAGGAAAATTGTGAAACAAGATATTCTTGAATTGGCCATGGCATAAAACATCTGCAAGGACATCTAGGGTATGGGTCCTGATGAATATGGCCTAGAATAGACTGTAGCATATCAAAGCTGACCTATAAATTATATAGTGAAGGAGATATTTGCTTTTTAAACTATCTCATAAGATGAAAAGGCCTTGAATTCCCCTTACCTCTGCAAAAGCAGGCCCAGATCGAAACCTGTAGCATGTCTGACACTGGGGCTAACAAAGGAGTCATACCAGCGATGGCATTTGCTGTCATCTACATCCATGTTATGGGGCAATTGTGGGTTTTCACCCAGTCTAAAGGAGGTTGACTAAACAAATGGCCTGAGACTCTAAACCCACTCAAGCAAAGAGAGATGCATTTTCATTCTCGTGAAAGGATATGTATGACAATTCATGGAGCTCTGAAGGGTAACATAAGAGGTGCGGGTGGATCACAGGCTGGCTGGCCCTTAAGGCGAGCCAGGGTCAGCCTTGCCTGGGATTTAGCAGCTAGCCCCCAGCAGATGGTGGTATGGCAACTTAAGGATATTTAGTGATCACAGCTGGGAAGGGGCTTAGAAAAAACTATACAAACTGAGTGGAGAGTTTTGCTGAAGAGGGAGAGAATATAGAGAAGGAAGGACTGTCCTACAGGTTGGGGAAGCCACAGAGAGCAGTGTTGGGCTCCTGAGGGTAGAATCCCTGAGGTAAGGTTTAAGCAGGCAGGAAGGCAAGTAGGAGGACCCACAGATATCAGCATGAACTCCTGTGGGGCCTACAAGAAGTAGGGAGAGTCCTAGGGAAGCTCCCAGAGTCCCTGGGGGAAAGGAGGCCATCAGGGACAACCTGGTAAGACAGGAAGAGAGAGAGGAGAACCATTGCAAATGCAGATTAGGCCCTTTCTCAGCATATGGGCAGTGTGCCTAGCCATTTGATAGCGCTGTCATCAGCCAGGTGAAGAGTTGGCAACCCATTGTCGAAGTAAGTCAGCGGGAACTTGTCAAGGATATGCGACATAGTCTGAAGTTGAGCACATCAATATCGCGGGTCGTTAGAGAAACTTCATTTGAGAAGATTGGCCACACGGTTGCCCTGTCCTGTTCAAAACCAGTTCAAGGATGACCACAGGTGCCTTAGCAGGTCACAACCTGGTAGGCTGATGGTTGGGTTGGTGATGAGAGTGATTAATGTGTTGTTGACCATTCATTATACCAAGTAGGTTCCCTGTTACATCCTGTGATGGTGTACGTGACCATAAAGGAGATCTAGAAGATAAGCGAATTGGTGGATGGTTGAAAAGGTCTGAATACAGATGCAAGTTGCTGTTCTCACAGATCTTGGCCACAAGCATGAAGTCCTGGTAACCTTGCACATAACTTTAGGTTCTACATCAGCCAGCCTTGTATGAAATGAGCACCACCAGACAGGAATGCAGGACAGTGCTGTTGAATAGCAAAGGGTGAGGGCTGACGTTCTAATGTCCAGATGCTTGCACCTCAGGTTGAACCGGCCAGTTTTCTGAGTAAGTTGTTCAGAGTGCTAACTTTGGCCACTGTCAAGTGGTTGCGGTACATCAATGCCCTGTCCAATGTCATGCCGAGGTATACCGGGTTTGGGTCAAGCTGCAGGCATTGGCCATTTTAAGAAAATATTTAATTTTTTGGCTTGCGCTTGCGTTATACAGATGAAATATGCTAGAAACCATCCTGAAAAAACGTGGCTGCAGGTGCTATTAGCTACAGTAGATTAGCCCCTGAGGGAAGGCCAGTAAGAACACATCAGTTGAGCCCAAGAGGGACAAAAGAATTATTAGCTGGATGCTTATCTTGGATTTTCAGTTACTGCTTTCGCCACTTCAGAATTTTGCGACTTGACCAGAGGGCCAAACAACAGAAGACCAGATGAGAGGCAGATGGCCAGCAGGAGGTGCCAGAGATGAGAAGCCCTTGCAGCATTGCACCACGAGACACAGGGTGCAACAACTGGTGAGTACACTACCTTACAAGGTATATCTAGTAAAGGTCAAAATTTGGCTGTAAGTGATGGCCTTTTAGACATGCATGTTGGATTGCCTTTACTTTTAATAGGAGACTGGTTGCCTTTTATATAAGAGAACCTCAGGTAGACTCTGGAGAAAAGTGCTTGTGAGCCCATACATCTAGGGAATCAAAGAATTATTTGGAAAGGGTTTGTCTTCTAGGATTTGAATCAAGGCCCCTAGAATTCAGTGGGAACCCTTTTATGGACATTTATGGATCAGGCCCAAAAGAGTACCAGCGACTGACTATAGTTCTGCATTTGCTGCCCTAGTGGAAAAGAAGATAAACCTAATGTCTGTGGTCTCATCTCTTACTGAACATGGGCCAAAATCTTTGTGCAGCTTCTGATTTAAGAGGAATAGAATATAGGTGAACACCAAATGTTTTCTGGCCTGATCTCTGAGGCTCGATGTGTTTATAGAACTAACTTTTTGAAAGGCCTCTGGTTTTGCACATGAGCAAAGCAATCTTTATGCACACAAGCAAATGTTTGCATACAAAAATGGATTATTCAATACTTCTACCTGACACACATACACATAGACAACCATGAGCTGTTTGTGCAGACAAGGGTGCCGTGACAGTTGTACATAACTCTGCACAAAACGAGTAACTGGCTACATATTTGCATTAGCATTTTCATGCTGGAAGTGCTCACAGAGCTATCTTGAGATCTCTGCGGGGTAGTAAATCGGAAGCTCATCAGTCAGGGATTAGACATTATATCTTGTGACTTGGACAACAAATCACACAGCAAAAATATCAAATAATGAATATTGCATGCTGACATGAGTACTGGAGGCCAAAAGTTCATGCGTGACTGAGACTGCAGTTTGTTCACACCAAAAGATTCACCAACCAGTAAACACATTTGTTAGAATCATTCTCTGTTTATAGATAATCCTTGAGCAGAAAAAAGGGTTGCAAATCTAAGATGCTTGCGTGGCCGCACTACTGCAGTACCAGAGCACCCACAATCCATAATGCATCGATCCTCGCATCACCCTGTGAGGTAGGACAGTGCTGTTATCCCATGGCAGATGGGGGCACTAAGGCACAGCAGGCCAGATTTTTAAAGTCATTTAAGCACCTAAAGATGCAGATAGGTACCTAGGCACTCTTAAGAAGCCCACTCGTACCTGACACCTATTGATTTCTGTGGGTGTCTGTGACAGGACAGATGCTTGAACCCAGGACCTAGTCACTGGGCCATCGTTCCCCTACATCGTCACCAAAATCATGATTTGTGGGGATTGTTCACCCCACTGTATTCTTTGATCATTTCTAGGCATGTTTCACTTGTAAAAAGGAGAGAAATAAGTCAAACCTTTTTCCTGCTTCTGTTCTGCTATTGGAGAATGGAAAGCTTAGCTTCCATCACCGAGGAAACCAAATTCAAAGGCTGCCTGACCTACCCGCAAGAAGTGTATCTAAATGTGTTTAAATGAACGTTGTGTGGATCAGACGCCACTCTGTCAGATTATCAGAATGGCTAGTAAATTACCCTTTTATCATCCCCCTGGGAGGATCAGCTAGGTCCAGAATACAGCTAGCCTTACAATCCTTCAGCTGTGCTGGACAGAATTGGAAAAGCAAGAAAAGGCACCCAGGGATACCAACGGTATATTAGAAATGTTTCTCACCCCAGTAGTCATACTTTGTTATTACATGTCACACATGATTGGCAAGGCAGAAACCCATTTATCAGATAAAGCTCGGTGAAAATACTTATCCGTGCAATAGATCATCCTAGCATGTAGCATTTTTAGCTATCTCTTAATGTGTTTAGAGATTGACTCATATCTTTTGTCTGGGTCAGCCATGCCCATCAGGTTCAACCATATCCATAAATTCTCCAGAACAACTCTTCTCTCTGACTTGGTTTCTGTTTTCACTTTTGGATGTTTTTCAGAAGAGCAGAAACTAATCCTTTGTGTGTGTTTAAAAAAAAACCTACCTTGCTTCTCCTGTTCATTTACATGTTATCTATCTTGTATTTATTGGCATAGAAGGCCTTTTATCTTTCACCTTTTAAAATGTGGATTTTAAGGAGGAGGAAATAGAACTACTCAGTTATTATCCGGCCAGGATGCTGGGGTTAACATCTGACTTGAAAGACAATAAAAGGAGGTTTAATGATCCTGACTGGCCAGCTTGCCATGTTTGTAACTCGCCCATAAGGACAGCAACTCTAGTAGAACAGCGCTCCCTAGTGCTCTGCGGTGGTAGTGGTTCTGTAGTGACCCACCAGCCCAATTCCACCGAGTGAATATGTCTCTCAGCCCAATGGGTTTCTCATACAAGCCTTCTAGGAAGCTCAAACACCAGCTTGGCCCTCCACAATCACAGGTTCTCTCTACTATGTTATAGGCTTCCTGGGTGACTTTGGCCAAGTCCCTTGGCTTTAGATCCACAAGGGGATCTCACCATCTTCATCTCACCATGACAAGGCCTAACTTCAGGCATCCTGCAGCCTGTTGGAATCCGTAACCCTGCGGGAAGCACCCAGGATCCTAGATGACACAGAGGGAGAGTTATATTCCTAAAAATGGGGCTCACCAAAACCAGCAAACTGAGTGGGGAGCTGCGTAGGCCAGCCATAGGAAACGCTGAGGAGAGGGGTGAGGCCTAAGTCCCACCGCCCAAAAGGAATACGAGGTGCCGAATTCTAGAGTGGGGGAGGCACCATCCTCTGGTTGGGATTCACAGCCATGGGTCCTCTCCTAGAGTTCGGCACCTAAGCCCTGTCTCACAAAAAGGGGTAGGCCCCTATTGCCTCCTTATAACCTGTAGTCTGCATGTTAGTGCACTTCCTTGAGAGGTGGGAGACCTGGGTTCAAATCCTCCCCTTGCCTTATGGAGAGCAGCAATCTCAACCCAGTTCTTCCATCTCTCAGGTGAGTGTCCTAACCAGTGGCACTAAGGCTGGGCTGGGTCTCTCTGTCTCTCCCACTGAAGCTGTTCATAGAATGACAGAAGATGAGGGCTGGAAGGGACCTCAGGAGGTATCTAGTCCAACCCCCTGCTCAAAGCAGGGCCAACCCCAACTAAATCATTTTGTATAAATAATTAAGAGTAATGTGGGTATTCTGCGGATTACTACAAAATGGCACACCTTGCTCACTGGCACCTTGTTTTCCCCTGAGCAAAACTAGAGAGAAGCAATTACTTCTAATATCAAATAAAAAATTCCACTTCCACTGTGACAATTTCATCTCAGACTTCATTTTACCTTCTGTCTGTTACCATCAGAAGCATGCTCATGGCAAACAGAGCTTGAAAAGAAATGAAGCTGGAGCTGGAACCTCATGGAAAAAAAGGAGATACTGTAAAAAAAAAATTCTAGCTAAGTGGGGAAAGATAAAATGCTGTAATTTTATTTTTCTTTTTTAAGCACTTTGTGGTCATCTTTTGGCCAAACTCTTCTGAAAGATGCATGTCTCTTTTGTTGAGGAAGACAATGAGGTGAGGAGAAAGGGAGGGGTATGAGGATTGGAGAAGGCTAATGACTTTTAGAGTAATATTTTGCTGCCAAAACATAGGGAAAATTCAAAAAGGGATCAGACCTTTATACAGATTTTGAGAAAATTCACAATTACATTGCACAGGATGATTTTTAAAATAGTGTATGGATGCAAAATCTCCTACTCCCAGCCATATACCAAGGATGGGAACAGGAAGGAACGACTGCTAACACTTTACGAAAGGCTGATCAAAAGAGCCACACAGAGGAAGCCATCTGCAATTTACAAGAAGATTTCGATGGTCTGCTTTTTACCTGCACTTTAATTTTGCTCTCATTTAAATTGACACATTCTTTAAGTCAAGTAGAGCTGCATCACAGTGAAATCAAACCTATTTTCGCCGATGCTCACATCACAGCCGGACGAAAAAGATCAGTAAAACTTTCACAGAAATTATTTTGCAATAGCAAAATTTTGATTTTTTTTTCCCCAATCATGGGGGGGAAAATGCAACCAGCTGTAGAGTTTGGTTTGAAAAATATCCAAACATTTTCAAGAGGAGGGGGTGAGGAGCTTGATCAAACATTACATTTTCAACAAAACAATGTCAAAATTCAGAACACTTCAAGCAGTTTTAATTCTTTCATATTTTAAGGATATACTTTACTCTTGAGCCTTCTCTCATGTACAACAGGATAAAAAAGGAGTAGGTCCACCAAAGTCCATGCACATACAATGGTACAGAACAGATGTAAGTGAGACAAGGATCAGTCCAATTATTTAGTTAAACTTTTCTTCCTCAATCACCTTTATGTCTGCTGTACTCAGAGAAATGTCTTCCCTCTATAGAGACTCCTACATTAAGTCATTTTAGAATATGAAACACCAAGACCATCATTTCACTCACTTCTTGGTTTATTTTCTTTCCCCTCTTTGTTTTCAGATTTATCCAACTTTATTCAGAAACTTCTTTGACAAATACACCATGAAACCCTATTGTGAGGCATCTCTAATGAACACCTTTCAAACAGCACAGTTATAATCCAAAGAGGGAAAACAGCTACTTGGTTGTTTTTTCAGGTCAGTTTTATTGACCCAAAAACTTTCTGACTGAACCCGGATTGAATCAGTGCATGGTGCTGCAAGATCAAGTAACGTGACATGTTCTTTCAATGAAGCACAACTTCCAGAGGACTTGAGACCAATTAAAATAGAGCTTGTCTGCTGACGACTTTGCAGATAGCCAGAAAAAGCTAAAGTGCCATACTTCAGAGACGTGACAGAGTGTGACGAAAGCTTACTTATGCGCAAAATGTTTTAAAGACCTGGGATACTGAAGTCATTAGATATGTTGATGTGTTTGCAAATTTGCTGTTGAAAATGGCTTTCAACACACTACAAACTTGAAAAATGTGTTCTTATGGATGATGTTTAAGAAAACAACTTTGTAGAATATAAACTCAATCAAAAAATTGTCTCCCAAGAAGTAATCAGCTGATTTCTTTGATCTAGTCTCAATTGCAATACCCATAAGACAAGTCGTACAGCTTTATCCACTATCTGCTTAATTAAACATGAATATTTAGGTGCATTGTTTGCAAAAGACTGTTGATTTAATTTTGCAGTTTAATTGACAATATGACTCAAAAGGCCTTTACTAGCAAGAGGCAAACTTAATTTGAGAAAGTCATGTCTGTGGTCTGCACAACTTTTGAGATGATCCATATGTTCTCAGGTTGGGAGGCTTAACAATAAGCCAACATGCACAATTTCAAGAGAAGTGCCTCACCTGGTTGGTTTTTCATTTGTTATCTCTGAGAGCAACTGAAGGTAAGAAAACATTGTGCAAAAAAAATTGCACAAAGCTATTGAAGAAAATATGTGAGAATACTGAAAATACAAGAAAAATCACAACCTGTGTTTCATGGCTTTTTTCCCCCCGGATAGATTTTTTTTTTTTTTTAAATGCTGGGAGATTCCTAATAAGCTGCTACATTGAACTCCTGAGTGCAGCAAGATTTCTTCAAGGAGTGTGGTGAATTGGACTCTGGGATCTCTTACATTTGTTTAGGAAAAGGCACCATTTTAGGAAGCAAATTTTCAAAAATAGATGTCTACGTTTACAACTACATTATATTCACACAACCAAACAGGTGAATGTGCATGGAAACTTCACGTCTCAAACAGATAAGCATTGAATAGAAACATGGCGGAGTTCTGGAATGTGTTCTCGGCACATAACCGTGGAATCTCCGTGATGGCCATTTCCACAGAGTCACAGCTTTTCATTTAGAACAGTGATCCTGTGATGCTTGGATGGGAGAGAATACAAATGCAGGTGAAACCATGGGAACTCTTTGTAGTATTTCACTTTATGCAATCATTGATTTTAATGGGACAATCATTGGTTTGTATGGAGCCGCGTCATAATGAATATACAGGTTTATATGGAATGAGTTGATTGCTTTAGTCCAATTCCAAATTACCAAGCAGGGGGAAAAACACCACTACAATAGGCACGCTTCTTGGTAACCTCAGAATAACCGAGGTAGGGTGTTGGTCCCTCTCTTTGCCTTATCTAAAGAGGATATGAATCTTACCACACCACCTACAAAGCCTTGCCCCTGTAGCTTAAGTTGTAGCAGATTGTGCTTTTTAGCCCTAGAGCTTCCCGGTTCAATGCCTGGGGTGTCACCTTAGATAGCCACTACCTCATTAGCAGGGTGGCCAAATATTAAACAAGCATAAACAGTTAAAAAAAAAATGAAATGCCCATTTCATGACAAGGGCAACAGGTCAGTCTGGCAAACCTTGTATTTCTGCTGCCAAGATAGACCTGTTCTGTAATTAACAGACTTCAATATGATCAGTGTGATCAGCTTAGTACTCTTCATCAGTGTTCAGGACCTGATCAAAGTCTTTCAAGAGGCTAAATTCACATGTTACGTTTTCTGTGTGTGTTTTTTCTCTTGTAAAAGACTTCTTTCTCAAGTCTTATTGGTGCTTATCTGATGCTCGTTGGCAGCAAAAAGCATTGAGTTTACTGAAATATTCAAAAAGCAACATTAGAACTATAAGAACAGCTTCTGAAAATGTTCTCCCTTTACACAATGGCTTGAGGTTCCAGTGTTAACCACCTTGCCTGATACAGACAGAAAAGGGTTTGGCTCATTAAGTTATTGTCAGTCTACGGGCAGACATCCAAAAATTATTCAGCAGGATAATGAGTTTTGTTAACCATGAAGACAACATTTTTTTGATGAAGCTGCTGGGAGACTGAACGTGGTGTAAAAGTCAAACAAGAGATTTACATTAACAAGTTCCAGTTGTCGGGAAAGATTCTGATAACGCCAGAAGGGGAAGGGGGAAAAAAACCACAAAACCATTTCCTTAAACAAAACTCATAGTCAGGCATTGAATCCCAAAATCTCAATGTTTTTAAAAACTATTATAGCTCAGTATTAAATGGAAGAAACAGAATAATATTCTTGATGTTATTCACTTGAATTATAGTCAGACATAACGCTGCAGAATCCCAGTTACTGTTTGAAGCAAAGAGAAACAAAGAAAGATCCTACCAACTGCCCTGGAACCCCCACTCTGAGCTGAAAACAGACATCCCCATGTTTGCAATCTTTGTGCAGCAAGTTAGCATTCTTGTGAAATGTTTCTTGGGCCTCAGTCTGAATGATTTCACTAGATCAAGGTCCCCTCAGCTTTAAAAGTAAATGAATCATTTCTCCCTTTGAGAGCTGAGCTGGTCAAATGGTTACAGAACCCCAAATCTAAATTTCTAAATGATTTCTAATCTGATTTCTAAACGATGTTGTGTTGAGCAGATGTCGTTCTAAAAGATATTCTCTGCCTCCAGAAGGCATGCCCTCAAAGCAGGGAAACACTGGGTGAAATTCTATGGCCGGTGCTGTGCAGGTCAGACTAGATGGTGATAATGGTCTCCCGTGGCTGTAACATCTCTGAATCTATTAACCTCACCCTTGTGCAGCTGGCTACCTCAAAGACTGTGCAGGGGTGAAGTCCCATTTAAGTGCTCTTTATCAGGGTTTAAATGGGACTTGAATGGCGCTTCAGGTGTGTGCAGGGATTTGCCAGTGGGTGACAATGTAATAAGAGCATGCTCTTGGTTTGCTGTGACTTGTGAGATCATATTTTTTTCTTAGGCGTAATATTCAGATAGCCATCCAGTATCGGTGAAAATATTAACAAAGCCAGAATGTTAGCACAAGCATTTACTCAAATGAAAAGAGGAACATGTAAACTCCTGTGCCAGATCATATCTGATCACATCTCTATGCTAGGATCCTGTCTCCAACAGTGGCTGGCAGCAGACACTTCAGAGGAAGGTGTAAGAAACCCTGTAAGGAAAGGTAAGCAATAGTCTGATCATAGGAGCTGTTTTTCTCCTAACTGTAGGCTACTAGTTGGCTTATAGCATGAAGGTTTATATTCAGTTTTGATGTTTAGCCCTTCTTAACGTAACAGTGGATGTTCTCATTATCCCTATAAACACCTGAGCTTTTTTGTTTTGCTTTTAAACCCAACCAAACTCTTGACCTCAATGTTCTTGGCATGTGCTGTTTGCTGTTCTATTTAAATAGCTTCCATGAGGGAGCCAAAACAAAGTCATCTGACTGAGACTATCAGATGCACGTCACAAGTGATAAATGGCAAATGTTCAAAACAAAGAGGTCCCTGAGAATCCTTTGGTTGAAAGCTCTGGGTCAAATTTTCAAAAGAGCTCAGCTCCTTTATAGACCCCTAATCAAGGGGTAGAGTTAGCAGCTGGGTGCTCAGCTGTATGGAAAATCAGACCTTATTTACCCAAACTATTTGGCAAATACTTACAGATAACTAGTGCATGGCAAGGACATCTGTGCAGCTCATGAACCATTCCTCAACTGGAAAAGGGGCTATAAGAAATAACTCATAAGAAATAACTCATCCAGCTCTGTTAGAGAATGAGTGAGCAGGGGAGATGGATAGACAAGAGTGATGAAGTTGATTAAAAGCCAGTAGCAGTCACCGAAACTCTGTCGAACAGTATATGGTATCTGCAGTTAGATTCACTCCAATCAGATTGGATCAGATCTAGTTCTGGGGCTGGATCCGTGAGTCAGATCCACAGCTGGTGTAAGTGCTCAACTCCATTGACCTCAACTGAGCTATGGCAATTGAACTCACCTAAGTCCCTGTCACCAAGTCTTGGCTCATCTCTGTCTACAAGGAGTGCTGTTAATGGTGTAGCATATTAACACCTCAGGCGACGCTGGTGTCTCTCTCCCTTCTTAGTGGCTGCAGCAAAGGAATACGCTTCAAAGTTTATAAGTGCCTCATTTGAAATCTGTGAAAACTAAGACATGCAGCCCAGTAGGCTTCTACCTCTTCAAAGCACAGTTAACTGGATGTCTAGCAGAAGAGCATCAAGGTTCACAATCTACAGCTTCTGTGAATTTTAATTTTTTTTTTTTTTAAGAAACCTGGCAGTCAAAATATATTTAAAAGAGGAAAACTTTCTATTTAACTTCAGGTTCTGGGCCTGCTATGTGCGCAAATATAAAATGCTTCATATGGATAGTGACAAAAATTTCAATTGCAATTGCAGCAGTAACGTGCTTCATACGTTTGAAACAGCCCCTTCCTGGTTTGTCAATGTCATTGTCCCTATTGCTACATCCAGCTACCAACTCTGGGCTTGATGCCAGGCCCAGATAGCCAGAGACACAGATTCCCTCAGATACCATCCTCATTTCTCTGGTGGCTAAAATCTGCCCATGCTGATAATGGCTAAAGTTTTCCAAAGTCCCTGGTTGACTTAGGGCTAGATCCACAAACGTGACCAAGGCTCAGCAGTACAGCACCTAACTGTAGGTACCCTGCCATCTAGAGGAATCCACAGCCCGATCTTAGGCACCCAGCATCCCCTGAAAGTGCAAGGGAAAGTTAGGTGCCTAAGAATGGGATCCACAGAAACCAGCATGCTGAGCGAGGAGCTCCCTAAGCTTGCCTAGAGGATATACCGAAGAGAGAAGTGTGGCCTAAGCCCTGCCTCTTAAAGGGGGCTAGGTGCCTAAGTGTGAGCCAGAAGGGATCGCCTTCCTCCAATTCTGATTCACAGCTGTGGCCCCTCTGCTGGAGACGAGGGTCTAAGCCAGGTCAGTTCTTCCTCACAAAAAGCAAATCAGGAGGAGCCCTGCCCTTTCCACTTAAGTCCTGCAGCCCAGCAGTTAGTGCACTCACCCAGGTGGTGGGGGGCCCAGATTCAAACTCCCACGCTGCCTGATTAAGAGTAGGGACTTCCACCCATGTCTTACATCTCCCCAGGGAAAGTCCTCACTACTGGGCTAGTAGGCATTCTGGTAGGCGGTGTTCCCAACCTCTCCTGTTGAAGCTGTTCCACTTTAGATAGATACTTAAACATGCATTGGAGCAGGGACATGAACCTGACTCTCCACAGCAGAGGGGGGTGTCCAAAGCACTGGGCTTGAATAATCAGCCAAGCAATGCTGAAATCTCTTTGAAAGTCTGAGCCCAACTACCTACATCACTTAAATCCCAGAACAAGAATGCAAAAATGTAAACGCACCTCAGAATCTGACCTTTCTGAATTGGGTGGCTTTTTTAAGGCTCAGACATTCCTACCTTGATTATTACTATTATTTATTTGTACTGTGGTAGCACCTAGGAGCCCCAGTCATGAACCAGGACCCCATTGTGCTCGGTGCTGTACAAACCCAGAGCAAAAAAGGTGACCCCAGCCTCTAAGAGTTGGCAATCTAAGTATAAGGCAAGAGACAGATAAATACAGACAGATGGGGGAGCACGAAGAAACATTGAGACAATATTAGCCAGTGTGACAGGCAGTTGTCTTGGTACCCCAACAGGTTAACTGTTGTCAAGTTTTTTGTAGTCACCATGTTGGAGGAGAGTTTTAAGGAGGGGGAAGATAAGGAGGTGGTATGATGGATGGTGGAATCACCTAGCTATTAGGGGATTCAGTATCCGTTTGCCACAATTTTAATCTTTCCCTTGGGCCATTGTTATGCCCCTTGGAGTACTGCCTTTTGGCACGCATTCACCCAACCCTCTGTCTCCAGTCAGGTCTCCAATCAGTGGGATAGGTTCCCAGGAAGATAAAGCGTCCATCTATTGACCCTGCAGGTGTCCAATCCCAGGAGGGGGTTTCCAAAGGTTGTTACCTTCCCTTCTTTCCCCCAGGGAGAGTCTAGCAGGGAGGGGTTGTATGCCCCTTCTAACCAGAGGGGTTGGTAGGGGAATCCTGGTCCTCCCACTCCAATGGACTCCTTGTAGAAGGCCCCGATGTCCAGCAGCCAGGAGGGCCATAAGGTCATCTCCCTGGACCCCCTTCCTACCACCCACTTTTTTGCCAAAGTCTTACCAGTATGCTTCCCAAGAGGAAAGGAAAAGATAATAATTGACCAGTCATCCCCCCTGAACTCTGTAGGCAGCCTCTCTGGGAGGAGGTCTCTCCAGGCATCCTCAGATTAGGTCTTTTTCTTGGCCCCTGCCAGGCCCCTTCCAGGCTGTCTGGCTCCCTTTAGAGCCATGCCTCCAACTTCTCCTTAATCCCTTTGGTTCCAGTTTGGGATTTGTACACCCCATCAGAGTGGCTGTGTGGATCTTTACGGGGAGTTCCTTTCACCTCAGTCTGGCTGCATCTATCGGTTCTCTCTTGCATTCTGCTTCAACTGTAAGCTCCTTGGGGCAAGGACCCTCTTTTGGTTCTGTGTTTGTACAGCACTTAGTGCAATGGGGTCCTGGTCTTTAACGAGGGCTCCGAGGTGACATGGTAATACAAATCATTAATACATAATAATACTCTGCTAAATAATTTCCTTTGGAATGTGTAACCCTCTCTGCTCACAGCATAAGGAGTCATCAGGTTTTTTTCTGTTTTAAAAAAACCAAGGTTTTTGCTTATTAAAACATTGAGTTAGCTAATTCTAGGGCCCGCCCTTGGACCATACAACACCATACAACAAAATAACAAGTGAGCACCAAGAAGAAGCACCCTGATAAAATGTACATGCTACACTAAAGAAAACAGCAGCACAGCCACTATCCAGGTTAATTTAGATGAGAGAGAACATCACCTGCAGTAATACATTAAGACAAGTCTATGGCATGTGATATAAATCCCGATGTTCTAGTCTTTTTTTTATTTTGCTTTCATGACACGTTCCAAGTCTGGGACACCTGATTTCATTTTTTCAGAATTACTGATGGCAATAAAATGGTGTCCAAAAGGCCCAGTCCTTCTTTGCTTGTTAGCACGTTGTCAGATATTAAATTAGATTTGCAGTACCTAGTGGGAATATTGTAGCACACCACACACAAGACCATTGGACTTGAGTATCAAATATGCTTTTCTGATTTATAATTTTGCTTCCCCTCCTAGTCATGCATTACTAACTGGAAAGAAGAGACAACAGAAAGGGTTTTTATTGTCCTTGGATTAATTAATGGGCATCCTCCAGTAAACATTTTGATAATCTGCGTACCTAGGAGACACAGTTAGCAAGAGCAGTTGCTCTTATGCTCAATGGACTATGCCTGTCTGCCCCTCGGTCTCCATTTCATAGAACCGTAAGACCTCAGAGTAAAACAATTATGAGGAGAGCCGCTAATGAGCCGGTGATGGTTTTATCTAAGGGATGGATTCAGTGTATGGCTGGGTTGGAAAAAATTGTGTGAGTGCCTGCTTTTGTTCTCATGCTGAAAGCTGTTTGACTTAAAGTCTCTTCCTGCTCTAAAAGTCTGCTCAGGGTTTGGATAAGAGGCTGTGCCAAGCGGGTCAGAGTATGGGAGTAAGTGTAAACTCTGTTCTTCTCTATTTAGCCCTTTCAGTGCCGCTCCTCCAGGTTTCAGAGCCCACATTCCTCTTTCTTCCAGTATTCTGATGTGGACACAAGTAGATTCAAAGCACAGAAATAGGGTTCTGTCTCAAACACCTCAGTTCCACACAGGTTCTGTCCCGCTTAAGTTTTATCTCCATCTCTTGATGTGTGTGCTGACGTAACAGACTTCAGAGCTGTGGTATGCATGCCCGAGGTAAGGATGTTTGGGTCAAAGCCATGGTGCTAAGGAAGATGCAGATAAAGTTAGCTGTTGGTAAATTTCCTGCAGTGCAGTGTGTTAATTTCTGTTTTTTACATGCCTGTCTTTATTTCTTCCTTTGCAACATTGTTAATAAAAAGTAATTTGGCTAATGCTAAGATAATAGCTGATCACAGTTCACGAGTGTGTATTTTGCAGAAAGAAATTCTGCAGAAGAATTATTGCAAATATGTTACTATAGCCTTGCTTTAGTAAAACACATTATAATTAAAGTTTCAAAAATAGTTTCCATTATGGATCTCAGTTTTCACATGCTTTTAACTTCTTCAAACATTTACCTTTCAGCTAACATTTCCTGTACTTGGTTTCTCATGAAAGCTGATTTCTTCCTCTTTTTTGATGTTGAGCAAAACCTGATCATCCATTGCTGTGTTGTGGAGGGCATAAGGTATTTTTCCCCCTGTTTAAAAAACAAAAAGTGCTGTTTTCCAAGATAATTCACGTGACTTTTGCACTTTGTCCTATTTGTTGCTTTCAATGACAAGTACAATTTTTGCTGTTTAATAAAACTTGACTGTAAAGTAGGAGTTATGGATGTTTGAAAATGTACTCCAATAAAGGTGAAGTAGAAAAGTCCACTCTGCTTTTAACTATGCTGTTTATCATGTACCCCCTATTTATGCACCCACAGGAATTTAGAGAGACATGGTGGGTGAGACACAGATATCTTTTATTGGACCAATTTCTGTTGGTAAGAAAGACAGCTTTCGAGTGACATAGAGCAACATAGCTACAACAACACTGCACACACAGATATTTATTTAATTATTTGTGCTAGTTCTCTTTGTTCTTTCTTTGTACAGCACCTAGCTCGACAGTGTTCTGGTCTATGCTTGGGGGTCCTAGACACTATGATAAATTAAAGAAGAAATAATATTTAATTAATACTCCTATAACAATTCATATTTAATATTATTAATCATAACAATTCATTTTAATATTAATTATTTGTACTGCTATTAATCATTCATATTGCAATGGAGCCTTGATCAGGGCCCCATAGAGCAAGGTGCAGTACAGACCAGTAATGAAGAAGGCATCCCAGCTTACTGAGAGATTTACATTTACACATCAGACAGAACATGACAGGTGGATGAAGCAGACATATGGGGTGTGGCTGGTTTGGGAGGATGATTAAATCAGGCAGAGCTCAGCGGAAAAGCAGAAGTCCCCAGGAAATGGGAATGGTTTATGCCAGCACATGATCGCTTGTGCCTAAACTACCAGTAAATTTTATTCTGTGCTCAGTTCTTCTTTATCTGTCAAGGTGAGGGCTAATATACAATTCCCCCATGTTTAATGCAACACTTTTTGAATTAGGAAATTGTCATATATACTAAGAAATTCCAAGGTTGTTTTAATACTCCAGCATGTACCACCCAAGTTGAAGTTCCCCATAATCATGCAGCTTTATTTCCTACACATTATAGATAGGTGCATAAGGAGCCAGTCCCACTGTTCCCTGGTGAGATCTGGTGGTCTGTAGTAGACCCCACCTAATACCTCATCTTGTGCTTTAACTGTTAGGACATTGATCCATATGCACTCAAGATAATTTTCTTCTGATCTGTCAGTGAGTCAGAAAAAGATAATACCATTTTTCACACAAAGAGCCTCTTCCCCCATCACCACCTTTTGCCCTCTCGATCCTTCCTACATAGGTTTTAATAATTGATTTTAACATTCCAACTTGGAAATCATCCGACCAGGTTTCGGTAATACCAACTACATTGAATGTTTGCTCTTAAATGAGCAATTCCAATCCCTCTTGTTTGTTTCTCAGGCTTCTAGCTTTGATGTACAAGTAATTAAAAAAATACTTCTTTTCATGTCCCTTTATTCCTGATTAATTTTGCTCTCAGTATCTTGATTATGGGCTAAGTGAGTGCTCATAGAAATGTAGGGCTGGAAGGGACCTCAAGATACCATCAAGTGTAGCCCCCTGTGCCCAGGTAGGGCCAAGTAAAGCTAGACCATCCCTGACAGGTCTTTGTCCAACTTCTTATTAAAAACCTCCAGTGACAGGGATTCCACAATTTCCCTAGGAAGTCTATTCCAGAGCTTCACTACCCTGAGGGTGTGTCTACACTGAAGGCGACAAAGTCACCACCATCAGATTGACTTATTTGGATCGACTGAGCGGTCAGTGTAGACCTGCTCAATCGATCAGGAAGTAGATGTACTAAAACCACCTTCTCAAGCGGTGTAGTGCTGAGCTGACGGGAATGCAGTTCCCATCAGTGCAGTGCAGTGCAGTGAAGGCAGGCAGAGCAGAAGTAAAGCAGTCGATGGGAGTTACGCAAGCTACTCTGTGTAGCTTGCGTAATTCACGTCAACTGCCGCTGAATCGCCGAGTAAGTGTAGACCAAGCCTTAGAGTTTTTCTAATATATAAATTAAAATTCCCTTGCTGCAGATTAAGCCCATTACTTCTTGTCTTACCTTCAGTGGACACAGTGAACAACCATCACCATCCTGTTAATAACAACCATTAACATACTTGAAGACTGTTATCAGGTCCTCTCTGAGGCTATGCCTTCACTGATGGCAGTAAATTCGCCGCCATCAGATTGACTTATCTGGCTCGATTGAGCAGTCAGTGAAGACCCACTTAGTCGAGCCAGAAAGTGACGTATTAAGACCACCTTCTCAAGTCGCGTAGCACTGAGCTGATGGGAATGCGGTTCCCGTCAGCGCAGTGCAGTGAAGATGGCGCACAGAACAGAAGCAGGGAAATCGACGGGAGTTACGCAAGTTTTTTGTGTAGCTTGCATAACTCCAGTTGACTGCTACCGAATCTCCAAGGTAAGAGTAGATAGGGCCTGAGTCTTCTTTTCTCAAGACTAAATATGCCCAGTTTTTTTAACCTTTCTTCATAGGTCAGGTTTTCTAAACCTTTCATCATTTTTGTTGCTCTCCCCTGAATGCTCTCCAATGTGTCCACAGGTGTCAAACTGTGGCACCCAGAATAGGATGCAGTACTCCAGGTGAGACCTCAGCAGTGCCAAGTATGGAGTGATTGCAACTCCTCCTAAATTGGTGCCATCTGAATAAAGTCTTTCACCCTTTTGTGCATCTACCTTATAGTAATTTCATCTAGATCACATTTCCTTAGTTTACTCAAGAGAACGTCATGTGGACCTTGTGTCAAAACCTTAACTAAAATCAAAATATATCACATCTACTACTTCTCCTCCATCCACTACACCAGTAATCCCATAAAAGAAGAAAATTAGCTTGGTTTGGCATAATTTGTTCTTGACAAATCCATGCTGACTATTCGTTATAAACCTATTATCCTCTAAGTGCTTACAATTTGATTGTTTATTAATTTGTTCCAACATCTTTCCTAGTATCAAAGTTTGACTGACTGGTCTATAATTCCCCAGGTCCTCTTTGTTCCCCTTTTATAAAGATAGGTATTATGTTTGCCCGTTTCCTGTTCTCTGGGACCTCACCTACCCTCCACCAGTTCTCAAAGATAATTGTGAATAGTTCCAGAATTCCTTCAGCTAGTTCTTTAAGTACCCTAGCATGAATTTCATCAGGGTCTGCCAACTTTAATACATATAACTTACCTAAATATTCTTTAACCTGTTCTTTCCATATTTTTGGCTTATGTTCCTTCCCTTGTTGTTAATATTGACTGTGTTGAATATCTGGTCACCATTAACCTTTTTGTGAAGACTGAAGCAAAATAAGCATTAAATACTTCAATCTTATAAATGTCATCGGTTATTAGCTCTCCTTCCTTGATTAATGTGCAAAATGAGTTACTGCTAGCAACGGACATAAAAGGCAATTCCTCCTTGGTCAAAATCAAGTGTAAAATGGCTGTCCCCCTGGTTATTCTCCAATTCCTGAAACAAAAAGTTGGTCCCAATACATTCCAAGAATTTATTGGAAATTTTCTATTTTGCCATATTACATTTCCACCAGATCTTGTGTTTTTTACCTATTCTTTTGTTATTTATTCTAAAAATGCTTCATCCACGTCCTCTTTCTGACTTGATGGTCTATATGAGACCTTCCATGTCAGCCCTATCTTTTCCCCTATTATTTTTATCCAGAGATTTCCAACTGGCCTTACACCTTCCACTGGACCGCAGAACAAGTGTATTCTTTATGTATAATGCAACATATCCTCCATTTTTCCCTGTTTGTCCTTCCTGAACACACTGTATCCTCTCTATCAATATTTATGAATATATTTATCCCACCAAGTCTCTGTAATGCTAATGAAGTTATAATTTAACGTATGTACTAATACATCCAAGTCTTTTTGTTTATTCCCCATACTCCTTCTAGTTGTGTATAGACATCTAAAAGGTTGAGCACGTTCTGCCACTGATTTCCCTCTTGTTGTTCCTATGATCTTATTGTAATTTTCCATATCCCACTCCACCCCACCCACAACATCTAACCTCTTATCTGTTGGCTTTTGTCATCTGCTCCCTTTGAACTTAGTTTAAAGCCCTTCATCTCTAGGATGTGCATGTCCCTGACTGTATCTTTACCCTCCACTGGGAGGATGGATGAGAAAACACCCTGTGCACCAGATCCCATCATCCTAGCTCGCAAAGCCCTGTCATCAAGAGTGATATGCCCCGGTCATGCCTGGCAGTATCGTTAGTGTCCATGTGGGTGAGCTGCATGTGGCATTGATCAGAGGAATGGATGAGCTTCCGTCAGCCATGGAAAGGGGTCCCTGACCACCAGCCCTCTATGCCTCGTTCTTTTTGGTGCAATGGCTATGAGCCTTCCAGCCCTGAGGGCAGGTGTTTCCTTCTTCTCAGCCAGTGGTGTCTGCTCCTCTCGTCTTGTTGACAGTACAGTAGGGGTTCTTGGCCTCAATGGATGGGGGACCTGGCTGGGGGGTGAAGCATTACCCACTGCATGAGGTGGCCAGCAAAGCAGCTATTCTCCTTCCTCCTGTGGTGCTGCTGTAGCTGGCTAGTATCCATGTGTCTTGTTGATGAAGTCCGGATGCTACACAGATGAGTCGCCTCCTCCTGCAGCCTTCTTACCTGCTTCCTGAGGGACTCAACCAATAGGTACCTCTCACAGCAAATGACTTCTCCCTCCCCCCAGCCTGGCTTTCATCGTTGGGGATATGCAGGCCATATTTCCAGCAAGTCACAATCAGGGCCAAAGTGGAAGCCTCCAAAGTCAGGATGCCTGTTTGGCAGGGGCCCCAAAGGTGCAGATAGAAGAAAAGCTAGCAGTAGTATTGGCAACACGCTATTTTCCTCCCATTGTGAGATGTTCCTTGTAGAGTACTTGCAAGTTAAGGAAAGGAGATTAAAAAGCCCTAACTCCCTGTCATCCTCTGCTGGTGAACTCAGGTGCCTAACTCCCTTAGTCTCCCAGATCCCTTCATTTCACCAGCCACATGCCATATCTTACATTTTTTAACCTTCTTTTGTTATTAATTTACTGTCCTCTGGACTATTTAGCCAGCCTGTCCCTGAGGAGATCGGTCCCCTTCTACTTAGGTGGAGGCCATCCAATCTATACAGCTCTCTAGCCCCATAAAGTTGGATCAATATTCCGCAAAACCAAAACCTTCCAACTTACACCACTTACCTTGTCAGTGGCTCACTTCCTGAATCTTCTGCCTTCCCTCTTCCTTTGCCCATGGGACAGGAAGGATTTCAGGGAAGATTGTTTGGACATTCTTCTTCCTCAGCTTTCTGCGTTCTCTGAAGTCATCTACTAAGTGTGAATTATCCCACAATGCAGTGTCGTTGGTGCCAGTATGAACCATCACTAATAAATTCTTGCCCATTGACTTCAGCAGCCTATTCAGCCTTAGAGTACTGTCTTGTATCTTGGCTCCAGGAAGACAGCACTCCATCCAGTTATCCATTATCCCTTGCAGAATGGTCTTTCAATTCTTCTGATAACTGAATCTACATTGAGGCTCATCTGTATTCCTTGGATGGTTGGAGAACTCTTTGGGGGCAAGCTTGATTTTCTTACAGGTTGGGCTGAGCTGCTATCCACAGGTGTGTCCCATATATCTTTCCATTCCCTGATACCAGCTGGATCTTGAGAAGTATGTCTTCCAGTTTCTACACTGAGGACGTGGTATTGATTGGAAATGTCTAGCTCTGTGGACTACCTTCTGGTCCTCTTCTCCCTGATGGCCACAGACTAACCTCATCTGTCTCCAGCTATGTAGTATACCAGCATGACCTCTTGCTTTGGGATTTCCTCTCTCTCTGACTCTTTGGTGGCCAGTTCTCTTTCCTCCTTGAACATACAGTACTGATGTCTCCTGAACCTGGCTGCTAGGAACTCCTCAGCCTCTCTGATTCTTATTAGTATCTCTACTTGCTACTCCAATCCAAGAATCGTCTCCTCCAGCACAACCACTAGCTTGCACGTCATGCACAGGAAGTCCCTTTTGGCTTCAGACAGGAAAGAAAACATGGCACATCCATTGCAGGTCATCTCCACTGTTCCATCACTGGCCATCTGGAAATTAAACCTAGAATTGGATCTGGAATGAAAGGCTCTCATAATCCCTCTGTCAGCTCCCCCCAAAATTCTCCTGTTAGCTGCCTCTCACTGCTCACCAGATCCTGCTACCTCCAAGCACAGAGTCCCCAGCCACAGTCTCTGAAACTCTCCTGTTAACTTTATCTGTTTGCATCTCACACGAAAGACAATTGGACTCATCTGATTAAACATCCACTACAAGCAACTCTTTGGAAACTGAAAATCTGGAGTCTAAATGTAATTAAATGAACTTTTAATTGAGAAACCTGTGTTTCAATTGTTCTCAGAGCACAAAATCAGCTGAAAGCACTTTGAGCTGCTGCAGAAAATCCCCTGCCTCTAAATGTTTGAACAAGGAAAATAGGTTTGTTCCAGGTGAAGACAGCTACACTGAAGGACACATTTCCCGCTATGTATTTATCTATTCAGAGAAGTACATTCAGTTCAAATACATTCATTCTGCCAGCACTACAGAAATTCAAAAAAATGCTTGTCTGCAGCATGCGTGCTTAAAGTTTCACTCTATCCATTAACTCATTCCAGGATTAACTTCGTAAGTATGTTTAAATTTGGAGGCACTGTGTTGCAGTGAGCATCAGCCTGTCTAAACCTCATCAAGAGCTGCCGCTGCAGTTTATTTATAGTTCCAAAGGTCAAACGGTTCCACTTAATTGGAAAACACTGCTCACCAGTCTCTCTGCCTATTGATGTACTGTACATTTGATGGGATTAGTTACTAGGGTGAGTTTCTAATATGACCTTTGTTAATAAGGTACATTCTCCATAACAGGCTGTTTACAGTTTCCAAGAGCCATTTACATGATGTGCTTGGCAAGCAGTTATGCGGCGCAAATCCCATAGTGATGAGAAATATCTGCCTTAATTGGAATTGTGGGCAAGGCTGAAATCTGCAACCATTCTACAAGCACAAAATGGCTTAGTACCAGGTGAGGACCAAATACATGCAGATGTGTTAGAAGGTGAGGCCCTTCATTTCAGATTATAACTCTGAAATCAGTCAACTCCATGTGGGGAAAGCAATAGTCAGAATCTAGTGAATAAGGATGCTTTACAGTGAAGGATGTACGGGCTTATTTCAGTAGTCAGAATAAGGTGTTAAAACATGTGCTTCTTGTACGAATTTTACTTTATAATTTATGCATAGGATGGTGCATGGATTTAGAGTAAAAAAACTGTACAGTTTATGAGCCATTGTAGTAGTAGTTGGCTGTATGTGTGTTCTCCCAGTATGTACGCTGTCCCAGCTCTGCACAGCTAACTGAGACACGACTGGATTATTTACTAAGACAAGAGACCCATTTCAGTAATCAAGGCACCAGGCCAGGTTTATTGCCAGTCGAGCACAGTAAAAAGCACCCTATACATGCTACAAGTACACTTCACAATGTATGCTCGTGACAATGGATCAGCTCTGTAAACAGCGGGACCCCTCATTCCCCACTTGGCCAGATGAAGACACTCTTTTATGCACTGATACAAACAAGTTGCGTATTGCCCCTCTGGCGTGTGTAGTTGCCACCCTCTGATGTGACAAGACACCACCCTCTGACATGGTCACACACCACCTTCCACCCTATACTGGATGGTTCAGTCAAAACATCTTCATCCACCATATTGTCATTTGGAGGGGTCATTAAGCGCTCGTTATCTCTGAGGTATTGGGATGTTCTGGTACCTTTCTGGAATGTGTTTGCGTGAGTGCTGTGTACCGAGTGTTTCTTTAGCAGTGTGTGCGTTTGCCATTTTCTGTGAACTTACTGGTGGGCTCACAGCCTGACTCCTGCTAACTTTGTTTCTAACAGCAGGGCTTAACTATTACTTTAGTACAGGCCTCAGACCTGGCCTGTTATGTTAGGCCTCATGTCTCCGACTCTCACTTTCTACTACATCTGTCTTTGCCTAAATGTGTGGTGGAGAGAGGGTGCAGGCAGTCTTTGCCCTTCCAGGTAGGACTACCATACAATGTCTTCCAGTGCTGAAGACACTGTGCCCACTTTTTGGGGGACAAAATTCCCTGTTGATTTGCCTGGAATTTTTTTCCTAGGAAATATCTTCAAGGGCAGGCATAGATCTCCCCATCTGAACAAGTCAGGCAAATTATATCTAGTCCTCCTCTAATTTATGTTCTGTCTCTGATTTATCTCCTCTCTTTGCAGCTGAAAACTCTCATGCGTCTTTGCAATGTGCACCACTGTTCATGGATTGCTGCCCATCTGATCGTTCCTTCCTGTTCCCTTCTGTGCTGTCTTCCTGTTGTCCAAACGCACAGTTCTCTCACACGTCCTGTTCTGCAGAATGCTCGCTGTGTCCTTTTCCTTCCAATATTGCTGGCTCCCTGCTAGCAATAGGCGGCTTCCCTGCTCGGCTCCCAGCTTCTCCATCAGCCTCATTGTCCCAGCATTCATGATACCTGCTACCTGGCTTTACTTCTGCAGACAGTTCATAGGCTGCTGCTCATCCTGACACACAGCTGTCTGGTTCTATTTTTATCTCTGATTCCCTCAGTCCTCTGCGTGTCTCTGCTTTCCCCAAATCACAGAGGGTGGAATCCTGGCCCCTCCGAAGTGAATGGGAGATCTGCCATCAATTTTGATGGGGTTAGGGTTTCAGCTGGGTGCTGACTTGAGCCTGTGCCCTGCCCAAAATGACCTAGGGCCCAGTCCTTTCCCTCCAGTTCATTCAAGAGAAAGCCATGGAAGAAGGAGTAGTGCTATAATGAATCAGCAGGATCATTCCAGGGTACTTCTGCTATTCGTATCTTAATGCAAATGTCCAGTGAATTGGAGGACAAGAAAACAAACCAAAAAAGGGTTCTCAAACCAAGGAAAATTGTTTGTAAAATGATTTTAAAACCCCTTGGGCATTGCCCCCTGCCCCCAGTGGTAGTGTCTTTCCATTTCTCCCCATATAATTTCTTTCTTGTCTCCTTTCCCAGCTGAGGTGGTCATAGAATTCCAACATACAAATGCATGTTCCATCAGACCAGTGCTTGAATTATGGGTGGGGAAGTAGGGGTGACCTGAAGGTCAAGGGGGTTGCTTTAATTTAAAGAAGTAAAATGAAATTTAGTGAAGTAAGGGGGCCATAAGGCAGAAATGAAGTAGCCCCTAAAAGTAGTAACGGGGCTACCCTCTCCCCTAAGCCCACTTACAATTCAAGCATGGAGTTAAGACCTGCAGCTGGGTGCATATGAATTCTTTATTTCCACTTCAATTTCTCTAACTGTTTGTGACACATTGTACAGTTCCTGATAAACTTTCTTATACCATCACTAAAGCAAAGCTTTGCAATTTAGGTAGAGAATGTGCTTGGATTTTTCCTACAGTTAATCAAAATTATAACAAAAAATATTGACAGACCAGAAAATGCCAATTCTAAATTGCATTCTTATCATTTACTTAATGTGTTAAATAAACATATTTTTACTGAACTACATTCTGTGAAATATGGGAACTAATTATTGTTAGCCAACATATATTGAGAATATATTTGTAAACAGAGTATGGTAAACAATGAAATAGCTTTCAGCACACGACAGCATCTGCAAAGCAGAGTGTATTTTAAGATGTGTGATAGAGCTTCTTATGTAGTCCAGGTAGGTGAAAATTATCTGGGTAATGCTGTTTCCTTAGGGCCTCTGAATTTCCTGGCAGGCCTGGCAGATGGGGTGCATGGTCTATAATAGTGTTCATCAAGCAGTGGGTTGCAAGTCTTTGGTGCAGGGGGGCAGGTCACAAAAGGCAACCAGTGGTGGCGGGGTCACAACGTGTTGAAAAGCTTATTACATTCTTAAGCAACAATCTTATTACTCCATTCCATGCATAACCTGACCCTTCAAGGGCGAATATCCTCTGTCAACCTCTCAAAACACCCACACAAATCAGTTATATAGGCTTAGAATTGTTATCCCTGATATTTTTTCTTAATCTTACTTTTATAGTATATGTAGTGTTGGAGGTGAAAATTTTTAACTTTTAATAAGGAATCACCAACCTGAAAAGGTTGAGAACACTAACCTATAGATTATGTGATTGATTTTGCCATTGAAAACAATGTTCTTTGGTTTTTTTTTTTCTTTATGATTTTTTTTGGTAAAAAAACCCAGAATATTCTCATGTACACTGTAGTGAAACACAAGTAGGGAAGGAAGTGGAAGGGGGGGGAGATGAAAGGCTATCTCAGTGTTCTTGACCTCTCACAGGAGACTTACCAGGCAGGGTACAAATAAATAGTGGTAGGATGGCAGAGTTTGTGATTCAAATATGTGTCCAAGAAAATTTGGACTAAGGCTGGTCTACATTGACAATGTAGGTTGATGGAATGCAGCTTCCGTAGACCACATAAAGTATGCGTCTCAACTGGCCTCCAGGAGGTACCCCATAATGCTCCCTTGTGACCACACTGGACATTTGCACTTTGCTGCACTGTGGCCACATAAACAGGAACCAGCTCCTCCCCTCAAGCCCCGGGAAATTTTGAATTCCCATTTACTGTTAGGTCAGTGTGGAGAGAGAGAGGAGAGAGATATCTCGTGGCATGTTGGAGAAGGGGCACAATAGGTACGTGCATCAGTATCGCGTTGAGATCAAAGAGCTGAGGGAGGCATATGAGAAAACTAGGGAAGCTAGCAGCTGTTTTGGCTCCTTACCCAAAACATGCTGCTTTTACGAGGAGCTGCATATGATTCTCAGCAGACACCCAACCACTATGCCACCACGCAGCATAGATACCTCAGGGGAATCTGAGGCCAGGATGACTAGGACAAGTCTATGGACAAAGAGGAGGAGGAGGAGAACAGGGGGCAGACGAGTGGGGTGTCCCTTCTCTCTAAAAGCCAGGAGCTGTTTGCTACACAGGAGAAGCCCAGCCGGATGCAGGAAACTGTGACTGATGAAGATACTGGGGAAGGCACATCTTGTGAGTATGCACTGCAAATTGCATTTCTTTGGTTATATCCCCAGTCCAGAATCTTGTACCAGTGGAAAAAAGTGGTGTGTGTGGTGGTGGGTGTGTGCTTCCTCTTTAGTTGATGTGCTTAATCATTGTTTTCACCTGAAAAAGATTATTTATGTGCACAGGGATGTTCCAAGAATCCTCCATGGGTACCTCCAGGAAGCTTTCATGTAGGTACTCTGCAATCCTTTGCAGAAGGGTTCTTGGGAGGACAGTCTTATTTCTTCCACCATGAAAAGACACTTTCCTCCTGCCACTCTGTTATTAATTGTGCAGGCATCATCATGGAACACAACGTAGCAGCCTACGAGCCAGGCCTGTAGCCAGATGCTTGCAGCAAATCCTCCCTTTCTGCCTGTGTGACCCTCAGAAGACTGATATCACTTATGGTTACCTAGGGAAGATGGTGCATGTTTACATTCCATGCCTAAGACTTTTTTTTTTTTTTTTTTTTTACTGTTTGTTATTCCACAGATGGGGATGGTTTCATGGTTCAGCACACCACAAGTCACTAAGCAGGACATTGTTGCTATGGGCCTTGGGAATCCACAGAGAGGTGCCCATTTTTTTCCACCAGAGATGGTTAACCCCTACCCACCCCACACCCTTCCAGCCACTTCTTAGAAGTCTGATTTATGGAGCTCAAAATCCATGTTGCTCTGGGGCACCAGGGATTTCTCTAAAATAGATGCAATAGCCCCTCACTAACCATGGCTGGAACGGCACTCCAACCCCTGCAGTAGTTAGAGAATGGTATGCGTTCTAGCCTTCCCTTGGGAATGTTCAGGGGAGTTATTTTTACATTGTAACATTGCTTTTCATCAGTGGGAGGAGTTAACAATGGGTACCTTGTGCCATACTTCCCTTACAATGGACAACGTGGCCTTCAAGACACCATCTTTTATTCCTGAAGAGCGCCTGTTGCAGATTAGAAGGCGGAAAAAAAACATTGGGATGACGTGTTCAATGAGATAATGAACGCCTCCACGGCTGCTGACATAGAGCTAAGGGTGTGGAGGATTTCATTATCAGACAAACTGAACTTGGATATGGACAACAGGAAGACAGTACAGGAGTATGAGCATTCAACACAAGATAAGATGCTGCATATAATGTGTGATCAGTCAGACATGTTGAGTCATCTGGTTGAGCTTCACGAAACCCAGCAGCAGGAAAGACTCCCTCTGCTGCCCCTGCAAAACTCAGAACTAATGCACACTTTCTTAGCCCCCATCCCCAAGCAGTCTAGGAGAGCAGAAAGAGGGAACAGCCTCTTTAAGAAGTGGGAATGTGAGATTCTTTCCTGTGTGCACAGCCAAACCGGGCTCTGTATCTCCTCTCAGTGCCCAGACAATACATGTGAAACATTAAATTATCTTCCTTTTCCTCCCCCCTGTGAAGGATCATCAATAAAATAGTACTGCTTTACAATTCATTACTGTTTATTTATTGATAAGAAGGGAATAAAGGATGGGAGAGCGAAGGGGGGATTGTATTGGTGGGGATGGGTAGGGGATGTGAGGTGAAAGCACAGCGCAGATAAACGATGCACATTACTGTTGTGTCTTGTTGCAAAAGCAGTGTTTCAATGCTTCCCTGAGGCACAGCGCTCCATGACTGGTTCTCAGCATTGCAGTGGCTGCTCAAAATTGGTGGCCAGCCTATCTGCCTCTACAACCCAACCTAATGGGAACTTCTCCCCCTTTGTCTCACAGACATTATGCAGGTACAGATAATTATGGGGATGTTTCTTTCACTGAGGGCTAACCTAATGAGCAAACTGCGCCAGTGCGCCTTTAAATGTCCAAATGCACATTCCACCACCATTCTGCACTTGCTGAGCCAATTACTGAAACACTCCTTCTCGCTGTCCAGGTTCCTGGTATTCATTAGCCAGGGGAGCAAGGTGTAGGCAGGATCACTATCGGCATTTCAACATTGCCAATATTTATATTTTGGTCAGGGAAGAAAGTGCCTGCCTACATCTTTTTTAACAGACCTGAGTTCCTAAAGATGTGTGTCATGCACCTTTCCAGATCACCCCACACTGATGTTGGTGAAGTGTCCCCTGTGATCCATGAGGACCTGCATCACCATTGTGAAGTATCCCTTTCAATTTATGTACTCTGTGGCAAGGTGGTCTGATACTAAAATAGGGATGTGCATTTATGCCCTCCCCCCTCCCCGCCCACAGTTAGAGAACACCATTGCAGCAAATCCATCCACTATGTCCTGCACGTTTCCCAAAGTGACTACCCTCCTTAGCAGAAGTCTATTGATGGCCTTGCACACTTGTGTCACAGCAGCTCCTATGGTGGATTTACTGACTCCAAATTGATTCTCAGCTGACCGGTAGCCATCTGGCATTGCTAGTATCCACAGAGCAATGACAACTCTCTTCTCCATGTCAGAGCAGGTCTCAAGTGAGTATTCATGTGTTCAAAGAAAGTGGCCTTTCGCATTTGAAAGTTTTGCAACGACTGCTCATCATCCATCCCACACCTTCATAATGATGAGATCCCACCAGACACTGCTTGTTTCACAGGACTAGAAGCAGTGCTTCACCGACTGCGGATGGTGCATGACAGCCTGCAGCAAACGGGAATTGTTTCGTTCTATGGCTGGTAGCAATGTGACCTCTGTAACATCGCAAATTTCACGGCTGTGGTTCCTGTCTGTCCAAACTCAGGGGTCCTAATTTACATGTCCGTTGCCCAGCGGATGGTCCAAATTAGCCAGACAACAGGTTAGCAAAGTCAAAGTTTACTATCCTTACGTAAGGAGGTAGCTCGGTGGTCGGAGCGACCCTAAGCATACATTTCTTAAGCTTATATAACCTTACACAAAGAGGTCTTATACGTCACAGTTTCCATGGCAAAGACAAAGGCTAAGACAAAAAGTAAGGCAAAGGGCTCTTTATCTAAAAACACTTGGCCCAATACTTTTCACCCCCCTCTATCTGAACTACAAAGTCTTCCTTCACATTCCGCGCCTACTGGCGCCCAGCTCTCATAACTATCTTGTTATGGCAATAGATTCTAAGTCTAAATATCTGCTAGCAAAGCACTTTCTATCTTAGACCTTGACTGCTATACTCACAGACTAGAAATCAGTAAGGAAAGAGAATCCATCTTTTCCCCCATCTAGGGCAGAGAGACTCCATTTTAATTTTCCTCCACAGTCCCCCCTTTGTTCCTATTAGATCTCCTATTAGGAACACCACTATGACATATTTCATTATTATCTCTGCCAATATACCAATACCATATTAATCTTTGTGCCATTGGCTCGTAGGGGGGCTTAAACCTTACTTATTAAAATAATAAATAACAACATTGCATACAACAAAACATTAACATTAATATTATCATAAACACAGCTATGCCTACAAATTTTTTAAGCCAGAATAAATTTGGTAACCAAGAAATCAGTGCATTCCAAATGAAGGACCATGAAATGTCAATGCCAGACAGTGGCATTGAAGGGTTAGCAAATTCATAAAAAATCTGCTACCATTCCAAATTTTATGCACATTCATCTTAATTTGACCTGATTCATTTATATAAAAACAACAGATTTAATTTAACATTACACAAACTTCTCCTCGTTGAGCCAATAATTAGTTTAGGGCTAACCTATTCTAAATATTCATTTATGCCATCAATTCAATTTTAGCCTGTAAATTTAAAATAGCATTTCCAATTTCATTGGGAAATATTTTAAATTCAGCTGAAAAATTGTTTTAGTGCATACTCCAAATCACCCATTTTTCACTAGGGCCAAAGCATTTTCTATCCTCTCCAGACCGCTGAAGAGTGTTCAGTTAATGGGTTGTAATGATGAGCATCCAGGGTGGGCTTAAAACTTCTCTTAGGCTGGTGGTTATACACAACCTCATGTAGAGGAACCAGGTGCACACCTCCAGGCCAGAGATATGCCAGGGTCCATCTTCCCTTCCACCTTAGTGGTAAAGTTTTTTTCCTGCCCATCTTTCACATGCTTACCATACACCTTCCTCTATGGGAGTAACACTTCTGCAACAATTGGAATGGGCTTGGTATAGCACATGTAGCATTATATTAGCCCATGCAGCCCAAAATCTATTTGCATATTAATTAAAAGTAATAATATCTTGAATTATCCAAGCCTCTCTTACCCTGTCATTTTGATATAAATTTACATCGTCAAGCTTCAGCCATCAATTTTGGGTCTTGTTGCACTTAATTCCTCGAATGGCATTTAACATACAATTATAAACTGTTTTCTCATTCAGTTGAGTGGTATTTGATCTCCATTTCTATATTATAATTTTACTTACTTTTTCCCTTCTACCATAGGCAGATGGACAATGTATTTGCATTTTGGATATTTACCTACATTTCTTACTTCACAAGTAACATTTAACCAGGGTTTGTCTAATTCTGTTACTAATACAGGTTGTGTCCACTGCATACATATTGGCGCTGCTGGTTTTCTTCTTGGGAGAATTAAGTCTCTGGGATCAGCCCTCATTCCCAACCAATATTCTTTCCTTCTTACTGTTCCCATTTATTAACTGGTACAGGAACTGGTATCAAGGGTATCCCTTCCCAATGATGGGTTGCCATAAAAGAGCATACCCAACAATACTTAACCTCCCAGGATGTAATTAAATTCCTTATTAATATATAAAAGGAATTGGCTCCAAAATCTGCATTGCCCCTATTTAAACTAATTATAAATATCATTAGGAATAACAAATTCATCTTCTTCACTATTCCCAGAACAATGCATCCTTTCAATATAACAAACACACAACAAAATAATCAACAAAATAATTAAAATTATTGTAAAAATAATAAAGTCCATTAGCTCTTCTTTCCTGGTGCACTCTTGACTCCGTTGACCGTCTTCTTCAGAGCAACCACAAGGGGATTGCCCATGGCTCTTCACCTCTCCTCGTCTGCTTCAGAGCAACCTCAAGGGGATTGCTCGTGGCTCTTCACCTCTCCTCGTCTGCTTCTGGGACCCCAGTCCAGCGGTGCTCCCTCATCACACTTAAAAATCTACTCCTTTTAAAAATTAATGTCAGGTGGCTGTACTTTCTTCAGATGGGTGCAGTGGTACCAGGTGTCCTTTCCCTGTAATTTTGCCGCAGTGTACGTAATTAACAGCACCTGATAAGGACCGTCCCCTCCTTAGTTTTAGGCAATTTTTCCGTGAAAACTTCTTCAGCAACACCCAATCTTCTGGCTGGATGTCAGGCACAGCCATGTCTAAAGAAAGTCTCTAAGCATCTCTGGAAAACTTAAAAATAGCAGTAAGTGTCTTTTATAATTTTATCACATAAGCAACCAACTCCTTATTTCCCCCCAAAAAACTGGCACATGCAGGTATCAGGCTTCCCCCAGCTTGAATGGTTTCCCCAAAAAAAAACTTCATAGGGAGAAAAATTTGTCTTCCTGACTGACATAGTTCTTAGATGCATTAAAGCTAATGGTAATGCATCCCCCAATGTATGGATACCTGGAGCACCTGTAGCACGGGAATTGTTTCGTTCTATGGCTGGTAGCAATGTGGCCTCTGTAACATCGCAAATTTCATGGCTGTGGTTCCTGTCTCGCCCCTGAAAATACTGCAGGATAATTTGTGAGGTGTTTGTGATGCTCACAATAATAGTGCAGAGCTGAGCGGGCTCCATTCCTCTGAGGCAATGGTGCGTGTGCAGCACAGAGTGAATGGTTTAAAAAAATGGCACAAAAAGGCGATTGTCTTTTTGATTGGACTGGGACAAGAAGGATGTTGCACCATGGGAGGATGAAAATCTTCCCAAACTCCCCTGTGGGGTAACTACCCACAGTGCACTGCTTTGATTGCCAATGTAAGCGTGGATGGTGAGAACGCAGTCTCCTGATGCAATGAGCATGATGTGATCATACTCATTTGAATTCTGCAGCTTGGTGTGTGAAGGTCAATTTAAACTAAATCCACTTCATTCCACAGTGCAGACATACCCTGAGACCGCTAACTCATTTCACAAAAGCCACCAAACAGCCATAAAGTGTAAAACGTTTCAGTTCAACATACTCTAGCTTCAGCGTGTAGAATCCTGAAAATACGAGAGTATCTGCTTTGTATCGCAGATATCTGAGTGCGGATATCCGTGAACCATTTTTGTGGATCGCAGATAGACATGGATCCAAATGTTATATCTAAAGCCTTGCAAATCTATAGGTGTCTGTGGACATCATGGATCAGATGCAGATACATATTTTGTATCCACGCAGGACTCTTGGAATGTGAGTGAGAGATGAATGGCTCATCCCTTCAGTCATCCAGTCCCTTTGCATCCAGTGGGCATAAGGAAATAGTTCTAGGAATCCTTGTATGAAATTATAGGAATAGGCAAGAGACCATATGATATAGGTGATCTGTAGAAAATAAGAGGCTTTTGCTGTTCTGTTGTGTAGAAGACAGATAACTTTGTCTTAAATCTCTACTTGCATTTCCCTTCTCCAAGTCGAAATGTACTGAAGAGAGTGAAATGGGAAGATGTGTTTTCTTTAGTACACCATTGTAGCTCTATAATGCTAAACTGTACCCAGCTATCAGATTCTGGTTAAGAATAAATTTGATTGAATCGGTCATGCAAGTAATAATAGACCTGCAGGCCCTTCATACCAAAGAGAAATTGTGAAAACGAACAGTTTGGGTGAAGCCCAAGAAACAGGGCCACCCAGCGACAAAAACTGAAAATAAAGGTCTGAGGTTGAAATTGGAAATAATATTGCTAATTCAGGATAAAAAGGAATACGCATCTCAAAGAACACAACAGTCCATAATTCCACAAATGCATGCAGTTCAAGCATCAAGTTAGTGCCAGATTTTCCAAAAAGCTTTGCGTATTGAGTGCTGGCTCATTTTGAAAATCTGGCCATAAGTGTCACAATGGGAGTTGTTGAGTACTGAATACGTCTGATCATCTGACTCTTATTTATATGGCTAGATCAATAGTCAGCTGTTTTGAAAATTGGACACCAGCTGTGAGCGCTGGGCTGACAATCTGACCTGCAGCTATGCGACAAATTAAATTTCCATCCTGGGGGAAATTCTGACATTTCAGCATTTGTTTCCTTTTGAGTTGACCCAATCAAGTCATAATATTGAAATTTGTTCATGGAATGTTCCAATAAATTTTTATTTGGGCAGGTTGAAACATTTCATTTCAACTTGGTTCAATATTGAACTCCTTCTGCCAGAGGTCACAGAACTCTATGTGCTGGGCTCCCTGACAACACTACATCTCCCATGATGACCCTTGGTCAAGGGACCTCCCATGATGCACCATGACATATGGGACACCATGGTGTATCATGGGAGATGTAATCCATACAGGAAGCCAAGCCCATAGGGAGAATGGAGGTCCGAGGGACCTAAACTACACTTCTTTTGGGCACTGCAGCAGTGTGGGTGGACGCACATTAATGTTGAATTGATTCAAAATGAAATGTTTTGATTCAGTTCAACAAATCAAAATGTTGTTTCCTTTTGGAATATTTCCCACAGGAACACTGAAAAAATTCTGAAGCAATTGGCATTGTCCTGTAGGTATTTAATGGTAAATCCCTGACTAGCTCTCAACTTCCTCAGAGCTCTTGTGAAGGACTGGCATTCATAGATTCATAGATTTTAAGGTCAGAAGGGATCATTATGATCATCTAGTCTGACCTCCTGCACAATGCAGGCCACAAAACATCACACACCCACTCCTGTAATAGACTCCAAACCTATGACTAAATTATTGAAGTCCTCAAATCGTGTTTGAAGACTTCAAAGTACAGAGAATCCACCAGCATTGACCCGTGCCCCATGCTACAGAGGAAGGCAAAAAAAACCCAGGGCCTCTGCCAATCTGCCCTGGGGGAAAATTCCTTCCCGACTGCAAATATGGTGATCAGCTAAACCCTGAGCATGTGGGCCAGACTCACCAATCAGACACCCAGAAAGAATTCTCTGTAGTACCTCAGAACTACCCCATTTAACATCCCTTCACAGGCCATTGGCCATATTTACCACCAGTCATCAACAACCAGTTAATTACCAAAGTAGGCTGTCCCATCATACCATCCCCTCCATAAACTCATCAAGCTCAGTCTTGAAGCCAGCCAGGTTTTTTGTCCCTACTGCTCCCCTTGGGAAGGCTGCTCCAGAACTTCACTCGTCTGATGGTTAGAAACCTCGGTCTAATTTCAAGTCTAACCTTCTGTTCACAAACTGTAATCTGGTAAGAAAATGAAAGGGTTACAGGGAGCCAGAGAAACGCCCATGACAATATTGCAAAAACATAACCAGTATTAAGGTAAAAGTTGAGAAAAGAGATCCTGTAGTTATTGATGACAGATTTCAAGATGGATGAAACAGATTGAGTTGTTTTAAGCAGACTAAAGACATTGGTTTGTTTGTAGCTAAACCATGCCACAAACTGCAAATTCAATGGAAGAAAAAGTGCTAAATAAAAATGCTAGTTTGATACCAATGTCCTGAAAACAGTTTTTAAGGAACTTGGAGGTAGTCTAGCAAATTGAAGTTCAAAACACTTCCCTTTCACTTCAGATTATCCTCACTACAGAGCTAATTTTTTGCCAACTCTGCAAACAGGGAATTGCTTCCATCTGCTGGAGATCAAAAATATCTCAAGAACAGCTGTCAAAGGTCTTACAGATGATGGGGTGATTTGGGGAGCCCTGATGTTTTGTCTCCAGAGAGCTGGAAAATTAGCTTTAGAATGCTAAATCGGGGTAGGTGAACAAGGGAAAGGATGGAATGTAATCCTGTAAGGATGATGGTAAATGCAATCTGATAGGAGCACAGAAATTATCGCAGTGCAATAGATCAATAGTTCATTGAGTCTAGGGCCCTCTGTCTCAGAGGTCAGCAGTAAATGTTTCAGAGGAAGGTATAAAGCTCTTCTGTAATATACCTGAGTGTACAATGCTAAATCATGAGAAGAAACGTGGACCCAGCTGTGGGGTATGTGTTGGGGCAGGCACCGGGGCTGGCACCAGGCTCAACTGCAGACAGCAGAGAGCAAGCCCACCACATTGGCCCCATGCTCCCTGCTAAACACTCCAGGTAGGAGGGTTCTCTGACAGGGGAATTCGGGGGAGGGAGCAGGTAAGGGATTTGATTGGTGGGGAGGCTGTGCGGGAAAGGGGGCTGGAAAGGAGGGGTGTGCCTGGAGAGACATGTGGTTTGGGAAGTGACCTCAAGGATCAGAAGATGACTGAGCCAGAAAGGGTTTGAAGTAGCTTGTGACAAAACAGAAAGGCAAAAAAAAGGGTAAATGGGAGAAAAAGCATACGTTTCAAAAATGAATGTTTTTATCAAAAATATGATGAAATTTTCACATAAACGAAATGTCTTTACTTTTCAAAGCATATGGAATAAAATGACTGAGCTTTTTTTTTTTTTTTGTAGAAAATGTTTTCTATTTTTCAACCAGCTCTATTTAAATTGTTGACTCTTTAAATTTTAAGAAAGCATCAAAAGTTCCTTTGTGTCTCTATGTCTGCACAGTACAATCTGATTATGCCACAAAACTTGATATTCTTTGAAAATTAGACATGACTCACAAACAAACCAATGGAGAAAAAAAGTAAAACATGACCAAGGAGAAAGTTTTCATTGATGGCCTCAAAAATAGCCAGGGTGACTTTTCAAAAAATGAAATGAAGCTCCAAATCTTGTGAAATGATGCCTTACTTCTGAACTCTCTGCCAAAATCTTACTTTTAAATGAGGGTGGGCACTTGATTAATTAATGTGTTAATTTCAATAAACTCACTAAAGGTTAAGTATCAGGCTTGTGGGATCTCAAGGAATTCTGGGATGCTGGCCCCTGAGTTCAAATCCGCAAAACCACAGTCATTCTCATAGATTGCTTTGATTTTCTGTACTTAGGCCACGTGTATTATGGGGCCTGATCTAAAGCCCATTAAGTCAATGGAAAGATTCCTCTTGTTTTCACTAGGCTTGGGAATTGGCCAAATTTCCTGCGGCTGTAAATAGAGGTGACTCTGCTGAAGTCAATTGAGCTCTGCCAATTTACAGCAGAAAGAGTTTGGCCCAAAATGCTTACCCCACCTTTGTTCAGTGCTTGGAGAGCCACACCTTTGAAAGTATCCCATTTCTCTGACTGGGTAACTGAGGCACAAAGAGAGTCTGTGATGAGGCCGGAAGTGTCTTGGCTGTGCTATCAGTGTCTAAGTCTTGGGTCTGATGTTTAATTAGCTATGCATTTTTTTATTACTTTGTGTTAAAATGTGGCATGAGTTGACACACTGTTACACGTGCGTTCCTGGAAAACGTAGCCCCTTCACCTTGCAGAGACTTAATGTGGGATTCATAAAAGTATTTAGGCTCCTTCAATTCCAGTGGAAGCTAGGTGCCTGAGTACCTTTGTGAATCCCACCCTTAGGCATGCATATAACTTTATACTCCTTGAGCCAGATTCACAAAGGGAGTTTGGTGCCCAACTGCCACATTAGGCACCTAAATCCCAGAATCAGGCCTTACTGGGATTCACAAAACCCCTGATCGGCTGCTGCTGAGGTACATGGATGTCTTAACTCGCTCAATGCCTAAATTTTTGCAGGTGTGCATAGCACGAGGTAAGACTCAGATGCTGCTGACGCCTTTCATGTTATAATCTGGTGAGCCATCCATATGGTACATTTATCCTTTTCAAATCTCCTTATTCATTTACTTTGAGAAACGGAAAACTTGGGGTTGAAAAAAACGGTGGGAAATTCCAAAAATGTCATTCAAAAACCTCAGTGAAGGTTGCTAAGGGACATCAAATGTAGTTACCAATCACATCACTGATGTAGCACAAACAAGATAAGCAAGAAAATTAATAAGGTTTTCATAAATTTTACACTCCCTAAACAATAATAAAACACATTATCAAGTATAAAGAAATACATATTTTAAGCATGTTGTAATGAAAAATGCATTTCTTTATATTTGTTAAGAATAATGTGTTTATTATTTTAATAGCTGTGTGAGATTTAAGATGCCCTGAACTATTCTTTTTCTTTCTTTTAGGAGCTTACATTTTTATAACAATGCAATACTTGTCACTTAGCAGCTTGGAGTGTTTTTTTTTTTTTAAATGAATAAATTGTTTTATTTTGTTTCTCTTTTGGAATAATGGCAACGACTGGGAATCAAGTGAATAATTTATAATGTGTAATTTACTCAAACACTGTTTTATCTTTTTCTTTGATGTGCATGGGAGCAAACTGCAATTTTCTTAAAATCTGTTTTCGATTAACAATATTTGACAACTTTTTTTCATAAACTTCGTATCTCCTCTGTCTTCCTACCTGAAATCTGAAATTGAGCCCCATTGCTTAGTCTGACTTGATCACATGACAATGTTTTGGTTCCCTGATTGGATGACCTTGGCTCAACAATCATGTTTCAGGTGTCAACACTTATTGAAATTAAATTGCTTTGTGCACATGTTCAAATGTGGAAGCATAACAGTTACTTTTGCTGAGCATTTGTGGTGGTAGAACTCAAATCTCCTGAATGGTAGGAGAAAGGAAAACGCGAACACATGAAAGTTGCCAAAATGCAAGTGACTATTAATGAAAATCTTTTGCAATATTCACCAGTGCCAGTAATCATTTCCCTTTTCAATGAAGCTTTCAACCAGCAAGATCTCAAAGGACTTTGAAAGCAGCAGATTATAGGCCATTTCTTGCTTGCAGATCTGGCTTATATGAAAGACTCACTTTATCTAGATTTATAGATTTTTTTCATTCATAGATTTTAAGATCAGACTTCCTGCATAACACAAGACAGTGAAAGTCTCTGTCAGTTTCACTCAGTTACCATTATACTGAGCTAGTTGAAATGTTTCATCGCTGGGGTGAAATATGAGTAATTCCATGAGTAATTCCATTGAAACATGAGTAATTCCATTGAACTCAAAGGAACTAATGAGACACTTAGGCCTGGTCTACATTTACCTTTGGGATTCAGCAGCAGTCGACAGGAGATATGCAAGTGACGTAAATCACTAGCGTATCTCCTGTCGACTTTGCTGCGTCTCCTCCACGTGCTGTCCACACTGCACTGCGCCGAAGGGACCAGCGTTCCCTTTGACGCAGCGCTAAACCACTTACTGGGGTGGTTTTCCTGCGTCACTTGCTGGATCAACTGAGCAGGTCTACACAGACCACTCAGTTGATCCAGAGCAATCAATCTGACGGTGGCAAATTTGCTGCCATCAGTGTAGACCCAGCCTTAAAGTTAAGCACGTACCTAAGTACCATGCTGAACTGCTACCGAGGATGAGGAAAAAAATAATTCTGTATTTGGCTGAGATGACCTGGCTAGGTAAGTTTTACTTATTTGTGTTTGTTTAATTAAAATTCCAGGCACAAGTACAAGCTTAGTTCCATTTTTAAAATTTAAGCTGAATGTATTTACTCAAGCTGGAATTTGGTAAATGCCCCATTCTTACACAAAGTGCTACAGGAACTTTAATAACTATCAGCATTCGAGACCTCAGTGTTGTGTTTCATGCCACATGTGTTATCATCAGCAATACACCAGCACCTTCTAACTCTAGGAAAGGAAGAAGGAGCTACCCCAGTTGATTGACCTACACAACTGCTTGAAAGGTCATGGGACCTTGACCCAGAAACAATAAAAGGTGACAAAAATCAGATTAGAGCAACTTTTCACACGCACTGAGAGAAATTGTGCTGAGATCATCTTTGATGTTAAATTAAACCTCAAAGGAATTTGAATTCTCCATCTTGAGAGGATAGTCAGTCTATAACAATGTGATAAAACAAATACAACACTTTTTCTTTGGAGACTGCTGGAATAGAGAACATCAAGATTTATTCATCCAGAATTACTTAAATAAAGAGCTCTGAAATAAACTTGCACTGCGCTTCAACCCATTCTGCTTGTAATTAAAGATAGGAGTAATTTGGCACAGGACTTTTATCAAATACAAAATCAGAGTAAACCAATTGTTCATGGTTCCTCTGTGCAATAAATGTGGTCATCTCATTTTATGGAAGACAGAGGCCTCAGATTCAGATGAGCGCAGCTAGCAGGCCATGAATTTATTTCCCTCCTGGCTCTATTCAAATGCAGCTGAATTTATTGACGTTTACCCTCAGGTTATATAATTAGTTCTCAGGGTCAATTTTGCAAATAACAGAGACAATTTATTTTCAACTCAAGTTAGTCCATCTACACCCTAGGCTAAATTTGTCAACTCTATTGCTTACATTTACTTTTGTTGTGAACCAAACCTAACAATTCTTCTGGTTGCTTGTGTGTAATGTTTTATTTCATGCTTTTTTTTTTTTTTTGGAAGACAAGAAATGGTCAAAGACGAGTGGTCTTTTCAAAAGCTATTGACAATTTCACACATTAGCATAAATCCCAGGAGTGATATTTGAGGGAAAAGATCATAGTTTGCTGGACATTGTGTATTCCAGAGCTATTATTAATATTTATTTTATTTATCATGGTAATGCCCAAGGTCCACCCAAGATCAGGTCACTATTGTACTTGGCAGTGCACAAATATAAAGTAAGAGGCAGACAAATTCAAATTAGAAACAAGGCACACATTTTTAACTGCGAGGGTGATGAGCCTTGGAACAAATGAAGGGAAATGGTAGAGTTGCCATCTCATATCTTCAGATCATGTGTGGATGCCTTTCTGGAAGAGATGCTTTAGACAATGCAAGTTTCTGGGCTCCATACATTGGTAACTGGGTGAAATACGATAGCCTGAGAAGTGCAGGGGGCCAGACTTGATGATCACTTCCAGTCTTAAAATCTACAAATCTTTTGCAACCGAGCCAAACTCAGACTACACTGGCCTCAATTTAGCAAAATGATATTGAAACCTCACATGGTGCTTTTCCATGCATTCTATCAATGGTGTTTCTGGTTCACTTCATTCTTTCATCTGTCAGTTTTGTACCCAGGTTGGGTTTTCTGTTATTTTTAAAGTTCTATCATGACAAGAGTTACAGTGTTTAGAGAAGGAATGTTATGTTTTGCTATATGCAAAGGACAGAAGCCTTCGTTAAGAGTTAGGAGATCCTCAACAGGTGTCAATCAACACAGTGCCACTGACTGCGGTGGTGCTCCACCAGGTTACACCTGCTGAAGGGCTGGCCCTGACTATGGGGGACTCAGATTAGATTAAAGGAGACAAGAAAGAGAAGACAAAAAGTGCCCCTGCAGACAAGCCAGGGAGCCCACTTTACCCTCAACGGTGCAGAAGTACCTAGAAAAGCTGCCTTACATTTATATAGCTGTGTGTACCACGGAGAAGAGCAGATTAATTTAGGTGATGGGTTTGTGGCAGCCCTTGCAAGTTTCAACCACCAAAGGCATATCACTGTAGTAGGTCTTCATGAGAGGGGTTTTCTCACTGCCCTGGAAGGTTCTCTCATGAAAGAACATCCTTACTTCCTCAGGGAATGCACCAGCCAAAATGAGGGTCCCAGCAGGCTACGGTCAGAGCCCGTTTCCCTCCCGGTTCCATGCTGAGCCCGCTGGCAGGGTTCTCTCCACCTCTGGGACAGCTTGTGGGTTCTGCTTCCTGGGAGCCCAACACTTCTTTTCCAAGGGCTATTTCTTTAACAAGGCCCCGCCAGCAGCCCCTCCTCCAGGGCTGATAGGTTTATATCCTAATCCCTTCAGGTGGCTGCAGCTATTTTTCCTCCCTGCCAAGGAAGCCCTTCCTCCTCTTAGCTATTGCTTAGTATAGTAAATGCTTTCCCTTCGTTTTATTCATACATTCCATTTCCTAACAGTAATAAAACACTCTGGACAGGATATCTCAAAGTGATTATTACATTTCTAAGGTTGTTAAAATCATTCAGCCTTGTGCCTTCTATAACACCACCCAAGGCAGGCTCCAATGACAAGGAGCGCATTGCCTGTAGAGCCTTGTTGCTGAGAAATACACTCCAGGCAAATTCTGAAGTGTCCTTTTTAACAGTCTTGCAAAATCATTAAGGACTGGTTGTTGGAAGCATGTATTTGGCTAAAGGACATTTCATCTAAAGCTTCTTGCAGCTGTCAAGTGTGGTGGAGGGAAGGGCTTCCATAATTTGTTTGTAGTTGTCACCAATGCTTTGTGGGAAATCATGAATTTTAGCATAGTTGGGCCAAATCCTGCTCAGTTTACACCAGTGTAAATCCAGCAATAGCTCCTTTGACTTCAATAGTTATTCTGGATTTACACCAGTGCAGCTAAAATGAAAATTTGGTTCTATATTTTTCAATAATTCTGCTTATGGATCAAATTCCGTGTTGTCATTTGTTCTCATTCGCTGTTTTCAAGGGCAGATTCATTGTTTCTTAAGGGCTCATCTGCTCCTGCTGCGTATTCCCTTTCTTGAGGTCAATTTGCAAAATCGCAGTTCGTTGCTGTGGAAATAATGATGATGTCAAAAAAACAGTATTATGACTTCAGTTATGGGAATAAGTAGATGAAGCAGATGAGCCCTTAAGAAACAAAGTTGGTCTTTTAATGTAAGTGTCCTAGAAAATAATAGAGAGGGAATGAATGCAGAGAATGAAATTAGATCTAGAAGCCAGAATTGTTTCAAAATAAATGGAGTTTTAAAATTATGCATGCAGCTATTGTTTACTGCTATGCCTTACCCTTTTGCTTAATAGGAAGAAATTCCTCCAAGGCAGAAACCCGTGATGTAATTCTTTTAAATGTAATATTAAAACAACAAAGAGGAAGTAAAATGCAAAAACCAAAATGGTTAATAGATCATTTTCACGGAGCCTTGTAACTTTTCTCTCAATTTCCAGAGCAGAATTAGTATAGTCAGGATCAAATCATATTCTCTTTATTGAGACAAGTAACATCTCTGAGTTGAACATGGCTACTCACCTGACAAGGCCAAGGATTTGGCCCTCCATTGCTTTAGAATCTCTTAATATCATGTCACTGTCAATTGTTCATGAAAACTGCATCTCAGAATATTTTACAGTACATCTCGTCTGTAACTGGCCCTTGTATGTTGTTAATCCTGAATTTGGCATTGTAATGATCATTTGGAACAGCTTTCTTAGTGATGAAATGTCCTATTATTTATACAAGGAGCTATTGATTCAATGTGCAGCACACTAATGGCATCAAAATGCAAATCTTTATGCAATATTGACTGTTTAACATTGTGCATTGGCTGTACTCTGCAAAATACATTTCTGCTTCATTTTTTTCCAGTCACATGCATAATAGAATGTAGCTTCTCAACAAGCGGTCATGTTACTTACAAATAAACCATGTTTTTCTAACCAAATGTTAAAACAAGTGATAAATTCTTTAGCGTCTAACTCACTAATTAATTCATTGATCTCTTTGCTGATAAGCACTCAATGTCATGCGACATCATAAATCATGTGTTACCTGAACGGTGCATGGTCTTTCATTGCCCTAGGCACGCATGCTTTCCTTCCACTCTCTTCCCACTGCCGCTTGACTAAAGCAGCTAACGCAGGACATAGGTGGAATAAAGGGTGTGACCAGCTTCCCAATGTCTCACTGATTCCAGCTGTTGTAGCAGCCCCTTCGACCCACTGGCAGATGTTTCAGTTAAGACCTGGCTTCATGCTTCTCTAATTTAGCCAGGGGAATGGCCCAACCGAGAATCATGGAGAAGCTTCTCAGCTGGTGTCAGACATCATAGTTGTATCAATTGCAGGGGATCTGATCGTTGACACACACTGTGGATCTGTCTCACGGAGCTCAAAGGTGACTGAGGCTAACACCTACACAGCAGCTGGGAGGTGTCCTTCTAACTTGGGTAGACATACGCACGCCTGCCCTGCTTGATCTATAGCCTAAAAATAGGAGTGTGACCACTGTGGCACGGGCAGCCACTTGGGCTATCCAACCGAGATACAACACTCCCCCGCCTCCCGATCCCCTGAGCATCATCCTTGGATGGCTAACATGAGCTGCTACTGGTGCAGCCACGTGGCCGCTTTACGTGGCTGGCTCAAGCAGAGCTGAAGTGTGTATGTGCGCTCAAGGGGAATGGCACATCTCAGTTGCAGCAGAGACATACCCTTAACCACAACTGTTCCCCTAGCCCCACCATCCTGAGTTGCCCTGATCAGTCACAGCTCAGTAGGAGGGTTGAGATCTTGCTGTGCAAAGTACATTGGATGTTTAGTCAAACTGTTACACAGCAATGTGAATCACTTAGGTCATTTGGTCCCTAATGGAGCAAGCTTGGTTGCACTTCTGGAACAAGAAACAGCTGTACAAAGTTTTAATATCCGTATCAGTCCCTGTTTGTTATCCTCATTTAATCTTGTTGGATTTGTGTGCTGGGATTACCACTTCTGTGTCACAACCAAGAAATCAGCCAGGCTCTCTGGCCCTTCCTTTCCTTGCCCCACCCAGGTCGGCTGGGTTCAGTTTTAAAGTTTTCATTGCACTTTGGCTTTTCATTACAGAAATTAAATGTTTCAATCACTCTTTGACGTAACGACCTTTGGTCCTTCGTTCGTTACGTGGTACATATGTGGATTAATTAATATTTCTTATTTTAAAACAAAAACACCCAGAATGTAATTATTTATACTGCAGTAGTGCCTAGAACCACTGAAAGGAAAAATGAGCTCTCATTTGACTATCTTAGCATTTTCCTTTTATTTGATCTTTCCACACCTGAAGGGTGTTAATTAAGGAAAACACAGGGAAAGGCCTAAGAAGTTTTTGACCCAAAATAACACACCTATTTCATAGTGCTTGGGTTGTCCCATTACACTAGGTACTGTTAAATAAACATACAGGGCAAATCCTCAACTGGTGTAAATGGCCACAGCTCTACTGAAGTCAACAAAGCTATAACAAATTACACCAGCTAATAATCAGCCTCTCTTCAAATGACAGTCCCTGCCCCAAAAGTTCTTATAGTGTAAAGGCAAGATGTGACAGGTGGATGAAACAAGCAGGCATGGGAGGGAAAGGAGGAGAGGGTTACAAAAACACTAGGCTGTTCTAGCAAACGATAGTAGGGTGCACGGTTTGCAATCAGTCCGTAGCGTCAATCATAACTCTTCATCACCCTAATTGCTATAAAAGCTCATTTTTAGAGGGTGAAACTTTCAAAAACAATTTTCTTTGGTCTAACTCCATTCCCATTGAAGTCTATGGGAGTTTTATTACCAACTTCAATGAGAACAGAGTTAGGCCAAAGCTGAGCGCTTTTGGAGATCCCTACCTTAACATTCTGTTTGGGAGGGTGTATGTGAGTGTAACAAAGAGTACAATGTCTCATTCAGCATGCAGGTCTGTACAGAATACAAACTACAAGACTCAGATGGAATAAGGCAGGGCAGTGTAGACGTAGGCATTCCCTGGTAGGCATTTCCCTGAAATGTTATTAGATGTTGATGGGGTTGTACGAGGACATAAGGGTCACCCACAGTGAGCCAATCAACGGCTGCCTTCTTCATTATTAACTCATCCACTAGAATGTTGGGAGAACAAGTGTCCCACTAGAGAGGAGAGGTTGATAAGTGGAACTGGTTAGGGACTATAAGATCTCTGAGGCAAGAACTGTCTTTGGGTGAAATCCTGGCCCTACTGAAGTTAATGGAACTTTGCCAGGATTTCCCCCTGAAGTTTTATATTGTGAATATCACTAAGCACAGTAGCTGGAAGGCCAATGACTTATGATGCGTGTTTACCAAGGTATTTTGCTATGCAGTCAGCATGTAGGCCAAGAGCAACTAATTTGCCTTGTTACCAGTATTGAGGAAGCACAAGAAATTGTAACATCCGAATATCCTGGGACTCTGTTGCTATAATTATGTTTATATGAGTTTGGGAGCAGTCTGCTTGTAACATCTCACCGTTCTGTTTCTATTTTGCCTGTAATATCTCACAGTTCAGTCTGCTGTTTAGAAATATTTTGACGCCTTTTGTTACATAAGCAATTCTCTGGCCCCTATCTAAGAATATTTACTCTGAATGTGCTTTGTTATTCTATGTCAGTGGAATAATCCATTTGATGGCCAATTCCACCTTAGCATTTTTAGGATTGTAATAACATTTACTCCCCTCTTTTTCTAAAAGTAAGTTTTGTTTTGGGTTTGTTTTTCTCTGAAGTAGAAGTTAATTAGGGACTGAGGAATGAATGGTGTGTGTGATAATGAAGTAAAAAGGCAGCAACTCTAAGCCTTCCTGATAAGAAAAGGGAGTGAAGCAAGACTTGGTTGTAACAACTTTTACGAACTAGAGGGCTGAAGAACGCGGATCAAAATAACCCCAAGTCTAGAGGAGTGCACCCCAACGACAGGAGCAAGACAAAGTGTGAGAGAGAAACAGTCATGCTTTCAATAACAGACGGGTGATTCACGATCACACCAGGATGCGAATGAAGCATGACACAGCAAGACCCATAGATCTTAATGGGGAAGGATTGCTATAAAAATGGGGTGAAAACATGGAGAATTTGGGTTCGTTCTGCAAACATCAGGAGCATCGGATTCACGACTGATGGAGCCTGGCTTCACTCTCATGTTCTACCCACCTGGCCCGTGGACTGGCTCAAGCAATTCAGAGGCTGGTAAATATATTTTGCCTGCAGAACTTGTGTGTGTGTGTAGGCAATTGCTTTTTGACATTTCTGTATTCACAGTGAATACAGCATGTTACCTTGTCCCCCTGAATAAGATCCTGCTGTTTATTTCATTCATAAGTGTGACAAGCTACCATATGGGTGCCAAAAATACCCATGGTATGGTAAATATCCATGGTGCGATAGGGTCACTAATGACAGACACAGATTGAGCCTCCAGCATGACTGTCTTGAGAACATAGTTGAACATTGATACAGACGGTGCTCAGTCTGCAAGGAGACTATGTCCCTTCGTCAGATGCATTTTATGCCCACAGAAGCTTATGCCTGCAGAGATTTGTTAGTCTTTAAAGTGCTACAGGACTCTTGTTGTTTTTGCTTTAAAAATATGTTATTTCAGTAACATCTCCACTGATCAGTGTATGAAGTAAATAGTGTGTGTGTGTGTGTATAAAATCATATCATACAAATACATTGTACGTCTATATAATTTTATTATTTGTATTGCAGTAGCACCTAGGAGCCCGCTCCATTGTGCTGGGCACTACAGAAACACAGGAAAAAAAGACACCCCCTGCCTCTCAAGAGCTTACAATCCAAGTACACATACTAGATATGTATTTAAAAGAGTTCTGTTCCTGTTCGTCACTGTAAACCAGATCACAAAAAGAAAAATGGGAAATTGTAGCAGAAATGTACCATGGCTTACAGTTTGTTTATCAAGCATCCTTGAGATCAGATGCTCTGAAGAAAATTCCCAGAAACTGCCTTTCTGTAGTACTGCTCTCAGGGGTTGATCCTTAAGTCTTTTGTCATTGATTTCAATAGGAGCAAAAGCAGGCCCTACCGAGCCATGTATGTATCACCATCATTGAGATATAGAATCTTTCATATTAAAATCCACATTGTATAGTGACATCCTCACAGAATATGGCCATTAATTTGAATGCTGCTGCCCTCTCCTGTTTTAAATCCTTCCTCAAGATGACCCACTCAGCCTGTGATGCTGCTAAACAATGAGCTGATCACAGCGAGGTAGAAGTGTGGCAGTTGGCGAGGGCTGGCAGTTGCTATTTATTTTTTTCATCATTAATCCTGACGGTATGTTTGTTTCTCTCTCCCGCCATTCATCTGTTGCTTGTCTTGTAATATGGTGCATCTGTGCAGCAGCACCTGGCATATTGGGGGCATTCCTGTAACACGAATAATTCATCATAATAATCATGGGAAAGGGGGGGATGGCGACGGGAGCACTGTGGGGTTGAGACGGATTAATTAGTTCATTTCTGTGGTAAAATAATGTGAGCAAGGTGAAAACTACGCAGCAGGGACGGGTGAACTAAAAGAGAAGATAAACACGGGAAAGAAGAACTTATTGTTAAGGAACTGAACGGGGACTCAGGAGATGTAGGGTCAATTTAGAGCTCTGTCAGAGGCTTGCTGCGTGACCTTGAGCAACTCAGCAAAACTCTCTTGGTGAAATTCTGGCCCCATTGAAATGTTGATGAGTTTTGACATTGACTACAATGTCTCCAGCATTTCCCCTGCTCATCTTCATATTCCCACCTGTAAGATCAGAATAATGGTACGTCCTTTCTTTTCCTGCCTTATCTATTTGGAGTGTAAACTGTTTGAGGAGGAGACTGTCTCTTGATAGGGACTTAGCCTCCAACTACCACCGAAAGCTGCTCTCTCGGATTTGGCTGGGGCTGTAGGGGCTATGACGATACAAACAATAATAATAATCAACGAATGTGTCCAGCTAAATAGCCTTCACAGTTTTAAACAAGTGATTTGCCTGTGAAAGCAGGTTTGATTTTTAATTAGAGTGTTTTTCTAAGTTTTCCCGAAGGCATCAGGTGATCTTTGAACACCCACACACTGTTTCAGAAGAGCTGCTCCATGTACTGTCAGCAATAAATCATGAAAGCTTCTAAATGTCAGAAAGGGAAGCAGCTCGTGTTATCTTTGGTGCCCTCTCCTGTTGATGCAAACATTCAGAACGTCTCCTCTCTCTCCACAAATTCTTCCCCTGGCTGATCTACAGTGCATGGTCACCATAAAGGTGTAAATGGACATTAAAGGAACAGCTGGAAGCCAATCCTATCTTCTTTAATATTGCAGATAGATTTATTATCTTCCAGCATGTTCATTTGTCACTTTAGTAAGTACCTGAAAAGTTAATTCATTAATAGAAGCAGCTTGAAAATTTCAGCTTCTTCATTTATTAGCCAGGCTGCAATTGTTATTCAGATAGCATTAAAGGGATTGATGAAGAAAGGGTAAATGGCTGAACGGTACAGTAAATGTTGTTGAACTCATTTTATCTGTGGGTTTTAAGGTTATTAATCTTGCATGGTTAATAGCTAGCAATGGACTGATGAAACTTAGTGATCTTTAGACATTTTCAGCACAGGATTATTTACTATTTATAACTGCAGACGGGAAGTGCAAGCTTGGAAGGAGGAGATGTGCTTCTACCTGTTCACAGGAGCTGGTCAGAAAAAGGCAAGTATATTTTATGAAAAGCTTAGAGAGAGATTAACTGTTTTCATTTTGTTCAAAATTTTCCATTACAGGTTTGATTTTTTTTAATGAAAAATTATGTTGGGTGTGGAGGGAAGGTCCTTCCCCTAGAAAAAGAGGGAAGGAAGAAAGCAAAAGATGTTTTCCCCCACTAGAAAATAAGATTTTTTTCAACAACAAAAATTTGAAACGTTTTGCTTCCAAAAGAAAATAAATTGACCACATGGAAAAAGTCCCTGGTCAAAAAGGCAGGCGCCACTGAAACAAAGATTGTCAGAAGACTTTTGACCAGTTGTGCTGCTCATCATCTACCACCAATGATGGGCAACAGAGGTAGAATCGGTAGCCCACAACTTCAGTCGTGCTCAGCAACCACAAGTAGAGCTGCATTTTCAAAAGAGTTCATCTCCCATTTAGACACTGAAATGAAGGGACAGGCCCTGAGCTAGGTGCAGGGCCCTCATCCTACGGTTCCCTACATGGAGTCAGACACTCACAGGCTCTGCATCCCCAGGGGGCTAACTCCATTTCTGGCCTCCCTTGTCCCACTGCATGTGCTGTTGGCTCCTTCTGCTTGTGGACCCTCCTCATGCATGCAGGCCCTCTCCATAGTGCAGGCCTTGGTCCTCACAAGCCTTTTCCTCTCATAAATTTCCCGCCATGGTTCAGTTCTATGGCTTACACCATGATCGTTATTGCCCTTCCCACACAGGACTAAGTAAGTAAATAGACCCTAGTAAATTTAAGCGAGTAAAGACACTGTCACACTGGCTGGATTGGGAGGGGGGGGCATTTGCGTTATTTGACATCAGTATGTCAGAATCATAGTGATTCCTGTGAGACAGGCCATGTCAGGTGCTGTCAGAAAGGTGATAATGTGCTGAGTAAGAGGATAATATTTGTGTTCATGTGTGATATGTGTGGGGGAAGTGATGGAGATCTTTGATATCCCTGTATTTCAAACTGTGCTGTAGAAGACACACCCCAGACAGAGAGGCCGCAGGACAACAGCCGCTTCATGGCCCATTGAGACCTTTACAGAAGCAAAAGGCCCAGGAAGGAACTAAAGGCATATCTGAAGAGTTACCAGGATTGGCCCATGTGAATCTGGACTCCATTTTGGTTCCTGTAAAGGCCCACAGGCTGCATGGCCAGTGACAGAAGGTATATAAGATCAAGCCACAGAAACCATTTTGTCTTTGTTCCTGTCCAGCTGCAGACACACCTCTGGTTCAACACACTATGCAACTGACCTGAAGGACTTAGACCCATCCAGGTACTAGATGTATACCAGAGGAACTATACAAGCCTACAACTCCACAAATTTTCTAGAAACCTGATATATATGGACTTTCAAATCATTTGTATGTATCTGATTGCTTTAATCCTTTAACACTTCTCTTATTGTTTGTTTTCCTTTTATAATAAACCTTTAGCTTTAGTTACTAAAGGATTGGCTGGCAGCGTGGTATTTTGGGTAAGATCCAAACTTATAGTGACCTGGTACTGGGGCTGGTCCTTTGGGATCAGAGGGAATCTTTTAGTAAAGAGCACAGACTTTAAATAACTGGTCTCTTTACTGGACCTAGTGTCAGTTTGGGGAGCCAGAGACTGAAATGCAGTAAAGGGGGCTGTGGGTATTTGCACAGTGGCTTCTTGATAACCAGTGTGGGGGAATCAGAAGCACTGTTTGTGGCTGGTTGGGAAGTCTGACTGCAGTGTCACCCACCAGTGCTGGGAGAATCTGCTCTCCTTTTACAGCCTGCCTTGAATCAGAATGCCTCTGGCGTGGATGTCCATCAGGGAGGAGGCAGTGGCTCCCCCTAGCAGTGGCACTCTCCATGTTCCTGCAGCAGGGGGAGGGAGGAAGCAGCAGGGCAGCCAGCTGCCGACTGAACTCCTCCTCCCTCCACCCCTACAGCTGCTGCTTCTATCTCCCAGCAGCTGGATTCACAGTGCTGCTACCTGCTTTGCAGACCACCCATGACGTGAGTTAGGGGGTGGAGGCAGAGGCAACACATGGGATTCCACAAGTAAGCTGCAGCTGTAGGGGTATGGGGTGCAGGAGCTCAGCCAGCAGCCAGCTGCCCTGCTGCTTCCTCCCTCCCCAGGCTGTAGGGACACATGGAGATTTGGGGGGTGCCCCTGCTTCTCCTCCCTTGTTCACACCCCTGAAACTTAATCCTTAATCACGCTGTAATTTAGTTTCCACGTCTGTAAAATGGGAATAATAATATTCACCTACAATTTCTCCAAGAGTATTTTGAGACCTCTCTAGGATTAATCCTGTCCTGGTGTAACTCCATTGAAATCAGCTTTACACACTTTATACCCAGACAGGAACTCTTTCAAGAGTGTAGTTAACCCACAAAACTCAAATGACACCAAAAAAGGCCTCTTTGCAGATCCTTTCTGTATTGTACTTGGGTGCAAAAGCTAAGTTCTTGGGTACACTTTACATCTGTAGTAACAAATTTTCATTGCATGCTACTACAGTATTTTTGGGGAGTCCATTATAGTAGACATGTGGGAAGCCAACTATTTGAGTTATTTTGGAATTCAATCCAAAAAAATGCCCCCTGCTAGGTGAAACATTTGTGTATTAAAATTATTTTTGTGAAAGTTGTACTCCACCAAAATGGCAGTAGGAAACATTGTTCTCATGGAGAGGAAGAGAAAATGCCATCTGATTTATTAAAATTAGTTATGAGTTCAGCCATATAAAATAAGCGGGTAATGGCATTTTGCGTACACGTGCAAATATATGCATTTAGTTTGACTGAACCCTAATTACTATTCTTGGTGAATGAGTGTGCCATTGCAATAGGCATTATCATTTCAATTACAATTTGGCATTAAATACAGAATTTTTCAATTTAAGAAAACCTGTCTATTTCCTCTAGTGTCAGTTATCTCCAGTTCACTCTGTAATTTATTATGAGTTTCAAGAATTTCACTGATTCCAACTTGCACCATGATTTTTAATGGGAAGTACTAAATATAGAACCCCTGTAGTCTGGGTAAAAATAAACAAGTAAGAAAGATTTCGTATGGTCTCATTGTAAACTAACTGACACACACACAATTGAACTCCATGCTTTAAATATTGAGTATATGTATATATATAGACTGTAGCAAGGTGCTGTGGCCTTCCTCAGAACCTGAGCCCAAGGAAGGGTCAAGATATCCCTACTGGACAGAACCAGGCCCTGCAGGCCAAACAACCCAGAAGCAGAGGGGCGGAGCCAGGACAGGGAAGAGAAGTATAAAAGGCTGGCCACTGGAGGCAGATGGGCTCCCTAGAGGCTGGGGTCTAGGCCTGACCCAGGCCCTGAGGCTGTGTGGAGCAACTGCCCCACCAACCAGAGCCTTCAAAGCTTGCCTGGATTGCTGGGCTGGAGCAACTGGAGGGGGCTGCTGAGCTGCAGTAGCTGGGAAAAGCTACCTGAGACCACTGAGTGGGAAAGACCCCCTGAGGCTGGCCCTGACCTGAAGAAGCTGCCGTGTCTGTGCCTGTGCAGATCCCCTGGGGCCCGGAGGAGCTGCCCTCTGCTGATGACCCTGAGGAGTTTCTGGACCTGCTGCTGGTTGACGGTGAGGGACTCGTGGGACTCCTGCTCACCGTCTACCCCAGTGATCCGGAGGGAGATGACTGGCTACAGATACCCGGGGACAGGGAGGGAAGAAGTAGCTCAGGGATAGCTGACACTACAGTGGCTGAGTTTGGGATTGGGCCAGTCAGCGCGTTGTGGCTGGATCCCAGCTGACTCAGTGGCAAACCACTTTGGCACTGGTAGGGGCCTGAGCTGGGATGCAGTGGATCCGGGTGGTCCGCGTCTCCCTCCCCCTTCCCTATCCACCATGAGAGTGCTTGGCTTCCTCTGAACTGATGGCCAGAGACCACTGAGCTTTGCCAACCCTGCCTGCCTATAAGGCTGGGGGCTACAGACCACTGTACCTTCCCTGCTCACTTGAGAGCTGGGGGCTACTGACTACTTCAGCAGCCCTGCCGGCTTGAGGGCAGAGTATCTAAGGCCTGGTCTACACTACACAGTTATGTTGACCAAACTCTGTAAGCAGCTATACTAAAATGGGGTTCCCACTGATGTACCTCGCCCACTGCACCGACCTAATAACTCCACCTCCACGAGAAGTGTAGCGCTTAAGACGATGTAGTTAGGTCAACGCAATGTCAGTGTAGACACAGCTTTGCCTACATCAACTGTTGCTGCCTTTCAGAAACGGTCCCACAATGCCCCACATTGACAGTTAAATCAGTGCAAGCACTCTTGGTGAGGACACGCACCACCGACACAAGGAGCAAGCATAGTGTGGATGTGTAAAACCGATTCAATTACTGTGGTGGCTGTACATCGATGTAACTTGGGTCGACTTAGTTTTGTAGTGTAGACTTGCCCTAAGGGATTTGGGAGTACAAGTCTCATTGACTTTCAGTGGGAGTTATGCTCCTAAATCCTGATGGGGATTTAGATATCTTCTCCCTCTCCTCCCCTGGATTGCTGTAATTGAGCAGTGGTCCCTGTGTAGGATTCTTGAATCACTTAGTGGAAGTGAGTCCAAGAACAGGTAACCCTGAGACTTTGGGCAATTGTTTTACAACTTAAAGTAAAATAAATAAAATTAAGTACATTGTGTATTTGGTATTTTAGAGGTTCCATCCTGACAGTTTTAGAGATTAGAATCCTTAACTTACACACACAACATGTATAACAGCAGCACTCCACTAACGTGGCCAGCCCTTGACCTGGAAGAACATGGACATTTTCTGTAGGGGCTCTGAGAAATTTAGTCTCCATGGGCCACTCAGCGCCTGACATCCAGCTGGAAGCCAGCAAGAGGAAACCTAAATAGCACCAAGTGTGGTGACGGCAGTGGGTTTGTTTTGTGGATTGCATGAATTGTGCTGAGATCACTAAACTCATGTCATATAAGTCTCCCCCTTCCCCTGCAAAACAGACCTGAGATGGAAACACCCTTTGGATACAACTAAACGGAGTTGGATTTGAATCGGGAGCCAAAGACAAAGTTTCCCGTTGCCAATCCTATGAGACACCCAATCCCTCTAAATGCTTGTTTTTAACTGCAGTTACTGTCAGAGATGTCACCAGGGTTTTACTGCCCGGGTCGAAACCATGGAGAAGTGTCCTTTAAGAAGGCTGATCTGTACCAGAGTCTATGGCATAATTACATTCTGCAGCAAACAAGCGAGAGGCTCAGACTGAACAATAGTGAGAAACCAGAGTGCTCCTTTTAGACGTCAGTGTGGTAGATGTGACACATCTAATACTAAAGAACATGTCATTTGAAATAATTGAACTTAGTGTTTAATGTTTGGTAACTATGCACAGAATTGCCTTCTCTTGCCCTAGCATTAGTAAGATTACCTGAGGGACAGAGGGCTGCAGATGGGTTTGCCCAGCCTCCATCTCCCTCCATTTACAGTTACAATCACATTATTAGCAAGACAGATGTTGCCAAAATCCATGCACGACCTGGGACTGGGAGTCTAGGATGGGCTTCAATGTGGTAATGGGGTTTACAACTATCTGTTTGTCCTGTGATATTGTCAATTCTAACCTGGCAGGTTGTCATGGTAAGGCAGTTACTTGCTTTTCTCCCAAAGTTATAATCTTTTTACTCCCTTGGTTTTTAGTTGAAAATCTTCTTCTTTTTGCTTACTGGTAGAAGCATCCTTCTTGTACATCTATGCATTTGGGAGAGGGAAGTATAAAGTCCATTAATTTGAATTACTACTTTGTCCAGTAATGACAAAGTTGGTCGTCCTGAGGCTTACATTTTGTGTCTCATAATTTATACGTCTAGCTTGGAATCACTACATCTATATTTATCAAGAGTCTACCTGTATTTTACACATTTCTCAGTACTAAGGTGATCTGATAGTGAGATACTTCTACACAGAGACCTTCTGACACTCTAGCTTGTTTTATTTTCCCGTTATTCTTAATGCCTGGTCAACACACAACCATGCACGGAAATAACTGAATGAGTTTTAATTCACACCTTTTGTTATTTCAGGGCACTCCACACACCGACTTGCTCCGAAATAGCAAAAGGTGTGAATTAAAACTGGTTTAGTTATTTTGGTACACGCGTGTGCTCATGGGGAAGAGCAGGATAAGGAAGAAGATTAAGAGAGGCGAAGGTGCATAGTTAAAAGAAACAGCATGAAAATCGGCAGAAATGTAACAGTGTATGTATGGTCTGTAACCTCAATAGTACCTGGCAGGAAGACAGTGGGACTATAAGTCTATATATATATATATATATATATATGGCCTGTTCTGCTTAGCTCTGTGCGTTTTGTAAAGGTTATGAGTGGGAGGGGTTATTTTGTTTTAAATGTGTTAAGGATTCAATGTATTGATCAAAACAGTTACTACAACTAATGTGGCCAGTGTGAGAGAGCTCTAAACAGAGAGGGTCAAATATTGCAGTCCTTACTTACAGGATGGCCCATAGCTTTTATTTTCAAAACAAAAGAACATCCTTATCTGGTGGGTAGGGCAATGAGGGAGACCCTCATTCAGATCCCTGCTCCATCTCATTTTGAGTAATCTATGATAAAATCAATTTTCCCACTCACACAGAATAGCAACTTGGGCCTTCCACAGGGCACTGCCCCCACCACCAAGCTATAAAGAATCTGCCTGTCCCTGATCAGGCTGGGCGTTGAGGATGGGTATCCCAAACTGGTGCCCTAACCACTGAACTATAAAGAGTTGGTCTCTCCAGTCTTCTGAGACTGTTCAAAAGGACTAATTTTCATACCAGAATAAAAACAGATTTTGAAACCTTGATACGCTTTGCAAAACAGAATTGTTTCCCCACTTATTAGTGCTACATCATTTAGGTAAAATATTATAAAGCCATAAAGAAGTATTAATTAGTATGAGCATAAAAACATTCCATTCAGATGACTGTATGCATCTGAAAAGATTCTCAGATCATTCTTTGGCAACCTTCCCAATTTTCATAATCAAAGCTTGTCGCATTCTCTTGTCTGTTTCTTTCCACTTCAGCTTGTACCCTCCATGTCATCTTTCGCACGATGTCAGCTCTGAGAGACTGCCCTTGTGAACATCCCAAAGATCTCCCCTCAGCACAGCCTCTTTGCTGTTAATTTGATGGCTTTGTAGCCCACTTTTATCATAGACTTATTTATGACAGAAGTCCATGTTATTCACTCGTTCAGGTGGAGCCCCAAGATGCAGCTCCTTCAAGGGTGAGTTAGTTTTCTCCCTGAGTTGTCAGCTGAGCGTGATGATTCGGCTAGCAGCCAAGTTCTTAGCATCTGCCTGTCTCTTGATAACCAAGAGACAAAAAAGAATAGTTGCTCACATTTCATGTTGCAGTGGTGGCTTGGGTTATTACACACTAACAGCAAACAGCTGCATTCTTCTCTTGGCAGCCTGGTCCAATGACTGGCAGGTTTCAAGAGAGGTAGGTTCAGTTCTTGGCTTTATTACTAACTTGCAGCAATTCATTTCACCTCCCTCTGCCCCTGTTTCCTGTCCCGCCCTTTGTCTGTCTTCTCTATTTTGATTTTGAGCTGGTTGCAGCAAGGAACATCTCTCACTATATGTTTGTAAGAGTGCTTAGCACAAAGGGGCATCTAGGGCATCTAGAAACTGTGCTCATCTCTCACTGATTCCCTTGGGGTCACACCCAACACAAGTTAGGATAGTCCTGAGGTTGCTCTAATTTTTGCTGGAGAGCTACCCTGCTGCACAGCTAGCTTCAAAACAAAGGAAACACAGTGGTGGCTTAAAGTCACTTTGTACACCATCTCCTCTGTTGCACTAAAGCCAAGGATTTGGGCCATAATATTAATCTGATCAATATATCTCTTCCAATAGGGCCAATTCTCTTGGTAGTTTGTTCTAAGGGAGATAAACCACTGGAACAATCTACCAAGGGAAGCAATGCAATCTCCATTTCATGGTGTCTTCAGATAAAGCCTGGATGCCTTTCTGGAAGATCTGCTTTAGCCAGACACAAGTTACTGGGCTCAATCCCAGGGTAACAGTGCATTTGTATGGCCTGACTGATGCAGATATCAGACTAGATGATCTAATGGTCCCTTCTGGCCTTCATATCTATGAATCCCAGGAAGACGGAGAAAGTTGTGTCCAGTTTCCTGCAACAGAGGGACCATGAGTCCTCCGTGAATTATCGAGTGACATCAGGCACACAAGTATTCTCCCGTGACCCTTTCTGAAGGAAAACATCCTCTGAAAAATTAATAAAACTAATGAGGTAATACACCAACATTAAATTCCAGGCTTTCAGATACATTTACCAGATTGGAACTCTGTGTCTGTGGCATACAAATATGTTTGGCATATTTGTACCTGGGTACTGACCATTGCACAAAAACTTGCATCTGCTGGAAATTACAGGAAAACAAATGGTCACCCAGCAGGTTACATTAGATCCTGAGCTGATTTTAATCTTCAGAGCTCTATTGACTTCAAAGGTTACATTACTGATGATCCTAATACTTCTAAATATTGGGGTGTCCACTGTGCAAGGCAGGCATTGTCTTATCTGCCTATGTATTAAGTAGCGATGAGCAAATCCTGAAGGGCCAGGTTCTGCCATCCTTACTCACACTGAGTAGCACATTACTCTAAGAGTAGGACCAAAGTATTTAAATCAGTGGAACTACTTCTACTAATCAACACAAGCAGAGGTGAAAGAATTGTACCTCTTAATAGATTTTTATTAGCCTACATACTCTAAATCGGGGGTAGTCAATAAGCAGACCACAGGCCAAATCTGAATTGTTGGAAGCTTTTGAACCGACCCTGAAATCTTTTTATTTACTTATGATTATTATCATTATTGGGTTTTTTATTATTTTCTCTAGAGTCAGCCTTGACTACAGCCTGACCAAGAAATTTGGACAAAATTTTGACAAAAAATAATTGACAACCTCTGCACTAAATAATATGAAATACATTAGCGTCTCCTTTTACACCTACAGTGTGCACGTTATTTGATCTATGATTTGATTATTTACACTCTCAGTCCAAACTCTGGGAGTTCTGCCTAAGTAAGGGCTGCAAAATTTGATCCATTTAGAATAAAATTAGCTTCGATTTTTGTCCCCCCAAGTGGGTATACTTGTGGTTTTCCCTCGTGCCTTTTTCTCCTTTTTTCTGTGTAGGCAATTGCACAGTTTCTGTACGAGTATGTCTACAGTGCAACTGGCGATGTAATTTGCAGCTCGGGTAGATATACATGTGCTAATGCTCTAAAAATAGCAGTGTAAGGCCATGAGGCCTGCAACATTGATACCAACAGCAGGGAGGACTTGGCCCTAGACAGGGCCAGCTGGCGGCTGCGCTGTCACTGAGCCATCAAAAACTTCAAAATCAAACAAGTGAACGTAAGGGAGGAAAAGGGAAAAGGCCATCCCAGTATCTGCAGTCCCTGTGGCTGCATCTGCAGATCAAGGTCTGGTCTTATTTCATACTACTGGACACACAAATAAACTTAGTCACAAAGAGCTGATGATACAACTCATTGGTTGTCATCAACGGGAGACTCCATAACTGAAATGGTGCAGTCTCTCACCAGTGTATGTACGGAGAGTCTTGGATGGGACTGCACTCACCTGGCTAGTCACTATTTTTAGGCACTAACTTTAATCAAAGCAACTACATGGACATCTGCCTGAGCTGAAAATTATATCTCCAACTGTACTGTTAGGCGTGCCCTGTGTTGGGGGACGGGATGTGTGGGACAGGATGTGCAGCATTTCTATGTGTGTGAAGAATTTATGGATGGAGAGTTACCTTGACAGAAAAAGCTTTTCACTCAGTGCTGAAAATGGCAAGGCCCAGGTTCATTCTTATCTCGTGTAAGAGGCTATTCCATGGCCTGGGCTAGTTCCTGAGCTGGAGTAAATCCACATAGTTCCACTGACGTCAATTTATGCCAGCTGAGGATCTGGATGTCCCAGTGCTTCCCCGGTGACAGTTCTGTCTCCTGCACTCATGAGTTCTCCTCCCCGCCCCCCTATTGGGGACAGGTCTGTGTTGCTGGGGGAACATGGCTAATGTGGGAGATCAGGGTTGTGGAGGGATGGCCGTATCCCAAGCAGTCTCATGGAGAACTCGGAATACCAGGACTGAATTGTGCTGGATTCCGTGATCCAAGAGGAACCAGTGCAGGAATTTAACGCCGAGGAGATGTTCATGGCAGATCGTTGCTGGGCAGGCAAGATTCCATGTTCTATGTCAGCTAGAGCTTTCTTGGATTCAGTGGTTTTATTTCTGAAGAGGATGAGCAGCAATGATCAAGCCCGGAGGTCTTGAGTGCATGGATCTCTGTGGCCAGTTAGGACGGGGCACCATCTTCTGCACAGTAGCAGATGGAGGTGAGGGGAGGGTTGCCTTCTATGGCTATTTGAGCACCCAAGAGCAAAGAGATGTTCTAAAGGACTTCCAAGCTGCAGATCAACTTGACCATCTGTGGAGGCTCTCAGTTGTGGGGAACATCATAGAGGGGCAATTCTTCACAGTAATTTTTTTCTTCTGACTAACATCACCTTAGTCTTACCAGGGTTCAGCTTCAGTCAGCAGCCTTCCAGCCAGATGTTGATTTCAGCTAGGCACTGAGAAATCAGGAGCACTGCACTGGTTGCCTTTTCTGCAAAGAAGATGTAGAGCTGGGTTCCATCTGTGTTCTGCTTGCACTTTTTCCCATGCTGTCTTGCGAGCATCCTCAAGGCCTCATGTAGGCATTGTATAATAAGCAAGTAAAGGCTGTGAAGATGGAGGAATGCTTGCCCATGCTGGTTCTCCGAGTTTGGTTTGAGCCCAAAGAGCAGGAAATGATAATCCCAGATATTGCAAGAAAGGCTATTGTAGCCTGAAAAAATCAGCATGTCCTGGAGCGATTACAATATTGTCAGGTACTGTCACAGCATGTTTTGTCTGATCAGAACAGAAACTCCAAATCTTTGGAGGTTCCCACCAACGTTTTTGCTCCAACCCAGAAGATGGTGGTTGCTCAGTGTGGGCCTTATTCTGCAGTCCTTGGGTCCCTAGTCACCCACTGACTTCAATAGTTGTGGGCAGGCACCTCCTCTTGAGAAATTAGATCAGTTATTTAAATGCCTTATTTTAGGCAACCAGATATGAAAATGTTGGCCTGAATGACTTGCCCAAAATCCAGTGATATAACCCTGGTTGTCTGACATCCAGACCTCTGCTGTAACCACAAAAACATCCTTCCTGTATCCTCTAGAACTTCTCTGAACTGATCTTAGCATGTGGATACAGAGTGACTCTAAATAATTGCATAAATACAGACAATACAGAGTAGAGGGTAATGGAACATGATGAAGGCGAAAACACATCTACTGTGTCTGAATAAATGGACATGGATTAATTAAACTAATTGTCATTCAGATGTTTCTCACAGTAGCAGTAATACAGTGCAATGAAAATAAAATAGACAAAAAGCCATTAGGAAACAGGAAATGGCACATAATCCATTGTTTCTGAATTGCTTTTTTCAAAGTCAAAACACTAAGTGCTAGAGATGAACAGAAGAAAGACTAGTGGGTGCTTTATCAGCCACTCCATCCAGTAACTGCTAACTACAAATATGAGCAATGGTGGTGAAGCAAGCGCCCCAGAACCCCGACTCTTATAAAATCACTTATGAATAACTTTGTGCTTTTAATTGCTTATGCCAAGTGTATGGTCAGGCAGGCCCTGTGATTAGAGCCGCCAAGCCCCGCATTTGTTTTTGGCTTAACGCTCCCATTACTAACAACTTCAAAAGGCTGCTAACACCTGCCCAGTGATTTCCCAATCTCCCCTCATTAACACTACCTCAGCACTTTCACAACTCCCCATCTTGGCCCCAGATCAGTAACTCCTTGGACACCTGTGCTGGATCTTGGCCCGAGGTCAGTATCTTCTCGGAAAGCCCCTTATTAACCTCCCCATATTAATCTCAAAATCAGTATATTTGTTCAGAGTGCCAATAACTAATTAAAACCAAGTTAAGGCCCCCTCCCATAGGGAGGTGCAAATGTTGTTAAGTCATAACGAGCCAATCATGCTATGTATAATGTAATGTTATGTATGACTATTCATGTAATCAATAAGGGTATATAAGGCAGCGCCCCAGTATAATCGGGGCTCAGCCTTTGGAAATGATTCCGCTGAGCTGGTTGGCGCCAATCAATAAACTGCTGTTTCCTCACTTCGGTGTCCGTCTCGTAGCGTGTTCCTGCTACGAGATCTTGCTACAGTGGTGTATACACACATAATTAACTATCTGAGCAAAGCGTAATTTTAATAGTTACCTCCTCCAGTAGAATTGACTGTAACTCTATCCTCTAAGAAGTTTGCGACATATTTTTGAAATGGAAGCTAATTAGGTTTTGATTTTTAGTTATAATCTAGCAGATAGTAAAATTAGTTCCTTTAAAACTGTCGGATTTTAAACAATATCCATGTTGTAGCCATTTTATCTGATGTCCCAAACTAATTTTGGTGGAGAAGAGGTTACTGGCTTTTTTTCTCTTAGAGCCCTTCATTTTTCTCCTATTTGTAACCTCTGTACTGTTTTGGTCTCACTTATAATATATCCAGAGCTGCCTGCTGGTTTGCCTCACACCTACACAGGAAGTTCCCATGTTTATTAAACTCACTGCAGCAATACATCATGCTCCTCTCTGGAAACTGTGAAGGACCAGGAACTCTGTAACTGTGCCACATCTCCCTTTCTTTATAATAAAAGATTACAATTTTATGTGCTGTATTGTATTTTGTTCCAATGTATATACACCAAGCAATTCAAAATAAACCTCAAATTCCTTAAAACCACTTACACTATTATGTCACCTTATCAATTGCATTTACATAGCCCTGAGTGGTATTCTAAAGACCAAGTCTTCGCAGGGGTCTGATCTGTCCTCCATACTGTGTTCTCACTTCTGTTGAGTTTCCATATGAAGTTCCCTGTGGAGGGGGCTCATTTCTTGACAGAGTATCTGTGGGTCCCAGATCCTCTCTTTGTTGGGCTGGAAAACACTGAAGATGAACCAGTTCCACCAGATAAGTCCTCAACTAGGTAGGATCTGAGCATTTTGGCTAAGTTCTAAGCACTCCCAAATGTCTGGGAACTTTGTTCCCCGGCTTCAATTCAGGTAGTGGTTTTGTTCTGTGCCAAACATTGAAGTTTTGTTGCTGCTGAATTTTTATTTCAACATCCCATTTTTGAAATTCCTTCCGGTCCAGCCACTTAGGCTTAAGATGTATTGGTGCCACAGAAAAAGGTGTCCTTAGTCATCTTCCCATCAGAAATTCTGCTGGAGATAGTCCAGACCCAAGTGGTGTTGACCAATATGCCACGAGTGTTTTATATGGGTCCACTAACTTTTGCAGAAGTCTTTTTAAAGCTTGCACTCCTTTTTCCACCTTCCCTTTGATCTGGGGTAATGGAAACTACTTGTAGAGTAGTCGAAGTCCTGTTTAATGCCAGGGATGTTTCAGAGAGAAATTGAGGCCCGTTATCAAGAACTTCAGGAACTTCATCTCTTGCAAATATTGACTTTCTGTTTCTGAAAGGCCTGTACCAATGACGTCTGTGAAGCATAGCCAAGATGATATATCTGGAGAAGTAATCAACTACATTAATGTACATGTGTCTTTTCCTTAAGCAGGCCATTGTCCATGCGAAAGGTCATTTTGGTTCTGCACTATGGCAGTAGGTTTGTTGGAAGTTGGCTTCTTCTTTAAAGAGAGGGAGTTGTGCACTTTTGACACCAGGTAGTGTGAGGACATAAACACTGAGAACCATGCTTTAAGCCACAACTAGAAAACTTCCTAGCCAGAAAGTTTCCCCATTTGTTAAGACCCCTGCTCCAACACATCCTGATCCTCTCTAATAACAGTGGAGGACCAGCAAGTCTATAACCACTCCATAGTGCTACTTTTAGTTACCAAAAGAGAAAACACTCACATATTATTCTTAAAGTAGTTGAGATCACTTGCTCTATGGATAGCCAATAAAAAGAAAACAAGTGAAACGAGAAAAGTCTTTCTTAAACAACTGTCACATAGGTCTCGTTTTCTCTCACGGTTGCTAATGTGAAACCTATTGGTAAAGTTTCCATTAACCTGCGAAGAGAACACTTTGATTTGATTTGTTCTTGAGTCTGAGTCAGAAAGCATAGAGGGTTGGGGTTTAATGATTCACTTGGTTTATTTATTCCACCTGCCGTAATAATGGACTTGTTCACAATTTCCTAACCTGTGTGCAGTATGAACATTTTGCAATGCGAAAGAAAAAAGGATGCACTATATAAGTGGGATCTTTTCCATGTTTGGATGGCATAGACGATAATTGTATTGTTTGGTTTATTTGCATCCTTACAGATCAATTTTTTTTTCAATTTTATGAGTGGTGTTGGCTTCTGTGTATTGTTAGATCACCTTACAGATATGTACTGAAACATCCATGGCTTGTGAATACTGTTACCATCTCAAATCAGTTATCGTTATGTCCTTGTGTCTTCAACTGACCACACGTTTGCAAAGAATTCTCCTTTGTGACATCAAATTTGGGAGTTGACTGAAAAACCCAGAAAACCATTTGGTCTGAACCAAAACTGATTTTCTTTTTTCAGTTTTTCTCACCGAAACAAAAAAGGAAAAATAATTGTTCTGGGTCCAAAAACCTCATTTTGTTCAACACAGAACAATTTTTATTTCAGTTTTTTGTTTTATTTCTGGTCACTTGCAAGTGTTTTTCACCCTTTTGTTGTTCTTTGGGAAAAAATGAGGTAAATTTCTAACTGAGACACCGTTTTGAAATGAAAAGTTGAAATAAAACATTTCAAAATGAAAAGTAGAAACATTTCATTTCAAAATGGCCAAAACAAAGTTTCCATTTTTTAAAAAATAAAATTCCCTTTTTTTTTCAACTGAAACTATTAGCCAGATTCAGCCTGAGTTCATGAGCATTTTAGTGTTCTGAAAAATGCATTTTTCAGCAAATTTACTAATCACCAAAAAAAATTCACCAAGCTGTAATTTTAATTACTTATAACTGGAGGGTTTTTGAATTTTGAGGATATATGCTACTCAGAGGCACTTCACACATTCACTATAGAAATTTTTACTGGTTTTGATGTAGTATAATTTTCAGAAGCTCAGCTTTGCATTAAAAATAGTTGCACCCTTCCCCTATAGAGAAGCCAAAAATTATGGTTGAGTGTAAAAAATCCAATGTGAACTCACTAGTTATTACTGTGTGATGACTATCTCAGACTTTTTCATCTGGCTTCAAGTTTCACATGGTTGAACACTACACAAAAGTGCATTTTAGTGGGAAGACTTGATTTGACAGTTTGAGTTACTAAAGCATAAATCTGATACTTTTGGCTGTAGTTTTCAAGCTGCATACATGTCCCCGATGAAGAATAAGTTGTAATTCTGTGATAATAAACAAATACATGAAAATAGAAATGACTGAATGGTCAATTTAACTCTTAAATGATGTGCAAACACTATGAATTTTTAGATGCATAGTGGGTCTTTAGAGACACATTACATTCCAAGCCGCAGCTCTGTGGTGACGGAACTAAATGAAGGGTCCCATGCACTTTCAGCTTTCATCCCAGATTTCCCCCAGCAAAATGCAAATGTGGAAAATCAGCTGCATGTAGGCTTGAGCTGGTGTGCTGGTGTGACAGTGGCTTCTTTGGTCACACGGAGCATTGCTCCAAGTTCTCTTAGTCTGGCAGTGCAGGCAGACAGAGCCTCCTGCCTGCGTCTTTATGAGTAGCCCCATTCTGGGCTCTGAAGAGTGTTTGCCTCAGTCCCACTGGAGTATGTCTGCTTCTCAGATCCTTTATTCTCCCAGCTGGTGTGAGGCTGGCCAGCAGTTCTTGCATTAACTCCTTGGTTGCCACACCAGCATGGGATATATCCAGTGGAGAAGTTGTGACAGAAGAAAACCACCATGAACCCCCTCTGTGAGAGGGGGCAGCTACCTACAATGTGGTGGTGTTGGCTGGGAAGGAGGCAGAGCCATGGGGTCTGGTCAGTTTGCTGATCCTGCCTTTCAGGATAGTCTGGGCCCTGGCTGGAGACAAGAGCTGCACATTTGGCAAAAAGCCTTGAAGTGCAACTGTTTGTTCTTCCTCCTGCAGTGCAGGGATCCACGGTGATGAAGGGAGACCTCTGTGCAATCCCTGAGCTAGCGTCAATGAAATCTGCCTCTAGTAGATGCCATATTTCAACACGCCTGATTCGAACCTCCACAGTTGCCTCGAGCCTGTGTCCATTCCTGCCCCCACATGATGCAAACACAAATTTCTGCATACCGAGCCAGGCTGACGTACACCCAGCATCGCCCAGCCGCACCGTAGGCCTGTCAGGTTCCTCTCTTCCGTAGATGGGTACACACTCCCCAACCATGCCCACTCTGCCATGAGCCCAAAGAATCCTGCAGATCCTGACACATCCTGTTCACACCTCAAACACCACTCCTTTGGGCTCTGCATTTCATTTCTTAAATGCTTCCCACTTCCTCTTTGTTTCTGTTCCATACTCCGCAGGTCAGATCCCTCTCCCTCAGACACTTCCACTTCTTGCCTTTGGCTCTCTCCTTTGCAGCTCGAGACTAAAATAATACTCAAACAAGCCTTACCTTTCAGCCTGTGCAGCTCTCTCATCCTTAGCTGCAAGAATGTGAAGCTGAACCATTGAAGCTCTTTTCCACACTTCTGTGGAATAAACCTTTTTACACGTTGTGCTATAGATCCTAGGCAGTAGTTGTTCTTCACTCCCTCCACCTCTTCAATTAGCAGATGCATCGTCCTGTCTCTTTGTTTGCTCTCAGATGGCACAGAATCCTAGCAGCCACCTCTCCCTTTCGCTGACTTCTCCACAATAGAGACTGTGCCAAGAGCAGGCTTGAGAATACGGCACTGGCCCCCTTCTGTTTGGAATGTGCTGCTCTAGTCATCAAGAGCTCATTCCCACTTCAGCAGAGATGTGGTGTACAGCTCCTGGCCTGATCTGAAGCCATGTCTCTTGTCTTTCACTGCTTTGCTTCTAATCACAAGAGAGAATTGTCACTGTGCTGAGGACAGATCTCTAGGAAGGTTGCCCATGTCCCCGCAAGTGCTAGGCCATCCCAAGTGGCACTTGGCTTTGTGGTCATACCCCAACCATTTTTAATCATTATTATCTTTTCAGAAGCATCTCCATAGTGGTTGACACTGTCCAGCTTTTCCCCAACCGTTATTCAAACCAAAGATAATCTGGCTCATGTGTTCCGTACTCCAGCTGGCTGTGTGCTTGCTCTGGGTCACTTACAGTCAACTGAGTGCTATAACTGCGCATGGCATCGTAACAGGTACACACCCTGATGCAAAGAGCTTACAGTCCCAGACCAGACAAATGCTGTAGCACAGCATTGGGCTACAGGTACAAAATGATGGAGGCGCATTGACTGTGTCCCGGTAGGAAGGTGGTGCAAAGAAAAGGGGGGTTAAGGAAAAGAGGGGAAGAAGAAAGCAAATCCAAGCACAGGAAAAAATTTTGAGGGCGACACAAAGCCATCATATCTTCTATGCAGTTTTTTTCCTCTTCTTGAATTGCAGGGGGCAAGAGCATTGGGAAGTCTTGCACTAAAGGACAGCCATTTGTCTGGTAAACTGTATTCTTCAGCAAAGATACTGATGTGGCCTAACCTCCTTTTTTCTGGCCTTGACAAATGCAGTCTTGCCCCACATGCATCCATTTGAAATGCTGCTGCAAAGATCACTTTGCTGGCTCGTAGTTTCCACCAGGTCCCCCTCTCTTTGCCTCCCTCCACTGGCTCCCCCTTCTCTAGCTCATCATAAGCTACTTGTCTTCAGCATCAAGCATGGTGCTTCACAGCCTAACCTCATGCTTCCTGTCATCTCTTAATCACTACCAAGATATTGATTCCCACCTCCTGCTATCTCCCAGGCTGCCCCTCACATAGAGAGGTGCTCCCCATAAACACCTGCAAAACAGCCACATTGTCCTCATTCAACACCTCTTTACCAGCATGCCTACAAAAAAAGCCCACAATCACTTGGAAGATGGTGTCCTGAGACTACTGCCTTCCCAGCTAACCAGCATCATCTCATTGCTTGCTTGTGCTGCCCGTGTTCATCTGTATCCATTGGTTGTCGTTGTTTTGTAAGCTCCTGGGGGAAGGAACTGTCTTTTTGTTATGTATTTGTACAGCACCTAGCCCAGTGGGGCCCTGATCCAAGGCAAACGCCATCACAGGACAGATACCTTGTAATGATCTTACCCATGGCTGGTAATAGAAAGACACTGGAGCTGGAAGAGGAGATGAAAGAACCCACATGTACCAAAGCCACACTTAACAACTAGAAGAGATATTATTTGCAGGCCTCTTCTATCACTGCATTTATTATTGATGGTCTATTTTGCCAGCTGGAAGCACCATTAATTTACTAATTCCATAAGGATTCCTCTGTATGTGCGTGCAAAATTTGCACACACAACCACTGCTATGCATTCAGATGTGCAAATATTGGGCTAGATTTTTATAACCTTACACTGAGTAGCCTTTTACTGAAAAGCACTATTATCAGCTTATCAGAGTCTGGCCCTGCATTTGTGTCTTTGTGCAATGCATTGAAATCAATGGACCACTTACGGCATACAGTACGATGCATTGCAAGTAAGAGGAAAAGATTCTGGCCCAGAGTTATTGCACCGTGACCCATCCAGTTTACGTGCAAAACCTGTTTGTACAAAGAAGTCAAGTTTGCACTGCACAAAAAAAAAAGAATCCCTTTGCAAATTTGGCAAATGAAATGTTCCTTTTAAAAACAAGACAAGACCTCCCGCCCAGTGCAACACAAGGGTTTTCCTTGGTTCTTAGCTCACTACGTTTTTGGTACATTTAGACGGCAGTCTCATTTTGGCTGACAAGAACAAACATTAATCACCATCACAAACATGTTAATGCAACATGTCTGGGTCCATTCATAAATTCATTTCTCCGAAAGGTTCTGTGTTTTTCTCAGACTGGCAACACCTACCAGATGCTCTGTTATGCTAATTGAAAATAATTAGTCTAGATCTCCATTTCACAACTGGATTTACAGCTTTGGATACCGCTACATTGGTTTCAGACTGGGATGTAAGGGGTAGGCCGCAGTGCTTGCCCCACACACAACACATAAGTTCATATTGTTTTAGAGAGAGATCCATTTCAAAGAACCTCCCAATGGGCTGAACAGACATTAAAACCAAAACTCAGGACAGAAACATACACTGAAACCACCAGCAGGGACAAGTGTGGAGTTGAAAGGCTTGTTTATAAAAAAGCACATCCAACACTAACAAGCCTTTTGGTGCTAACAAGCTTTATACGGAAAAAGCGAACTCTAACACGTAGCCCAAGGTGAGCTGATCTTCAAAAGAAGGGAATCCCTCAGGCTGAGCACACAGCGAGAAAGTTATTTTCCCTGTTGATTTCAGCTTAAGCGACAGCTCTGCCAAGCAGCACGCCCAGAAACATGTAACTCAAGGCTAAATCATGGTGAGGCACTGAAGAAAGTTGCAGAGGTAGGAAGGTTCTGGGCTGGTGAATTCTAATGGCACAAGGCGAATGGGTGCTTGGCAAAGTGCTGGCGTGGATTTCAAAAGTAAGGGTTGGGAGGACTGCACACCTGCTGCACACGCCCCTTAGGGGCTACCTGTAAGATCACACATAACCAGGTTTGAGGGATGGCGCCAGAATGAGCTGCGATAAAGGATAGGGCTGGAGATGATAATCTGCCCTTACCTGTAGCCTCTGGTTAGCCACTGTGCAGAGCAGGCGCAGAGGTCTGTGGGTGGGTGTGCCACAGGGTGAGGAGGAAATGGGGTTTGTTCCTTTCTCTCTTGGGCCCTGCGGAAGTCCCTTTGCACCAAAACTCTTTTAAGGCTACTGTGGGGAGTGGGGATAGAATTAGCCCATAGCAAACAGCTGCTTCTCAAAGGGCAGAAGGGTTACTGGTGGGCTTCCCTTGCGTGGTAATTAGGACCTCTGCAAAGAGAGCTGGGGAAAGTTGCTAATGGTACTAAGCTCTGTTGCTCAATGCAGGGGTAACTGAAGGAAGTTCTAGGGCCAGAGTTATGCAGAAGGGCAGACTAAATGATTAAAATGGTCACTTCTGGCTTAAATAGCTACAAATCTCGGCTAGTAATCAGTAAGGAGGATCGCAAGGAGTTTAAGATAGTTGAGGAAATGGGGAACAGACTGGCATGTGAGACTCAACTGGGTTAATTGCAAAACCAACCAGAACTTCATGAAGACAAATATTGTGGCTGTACAATGAGATTGGGAACCCGACTTGTGCTATATTGAGCATACAGTCAGGATTCTTCCCCATATATATATTGTTGTCCAGTTGGTTAATGTATTCCAAGGAGGCTTTGAAGTGTTGGATACGGACCAATGGGGAGTGACATACACGAGGAATTTGAGCTAGGTTGTTAATCATTAATAAACATGCACAGATAAATAGTTATTGGGGGGAAATGTATATGTCAAGCAACTAATCACAGACAATATGGCTGGCTCCCCACGGTACCCTGTAGATCTATATTCTTGATGATTTATTCCAAGAGAGAGAAGAGCAAAATAGATGGTTCATGCCACCGGAGACTATAAAACTGTTTGACAGTCACAGCTAAATCCCATTCAGACCTGGTCCGAAAGGGAGGAGGGCAGGATCAGCTGCAGTACCAGTGATCGGGAAATCACATTTGCAACACACTGCTCACCCCCCCCCCATAGGTTTTTTTTAATGGAATTTTTTACTTTCAAAATCAAACAATTCCACTTTCAAAATTTACCTGTTTTGAGGGGGGAAAAACTCCTACCATGCGGCTGAGCCAGCCAATCAAAAGTTCCACCGCTGGTGGTGTCAGTTCTTGGCTGAGCATGTGTTCTCTCCGTGTGCTGCATGGGTCCTGGCCGGAGAGCCTGCACGGCAGACTTTGATTGACCCACTAAGACGTGCACAGACTCCTTCCGCGGCAAAGGCACTAGGCCAGGTTTACTGCTGACAAAGCTCCGACCTTGTTCCCTGGACCAATGCCTACATTTACACTAGCACTCGTATCCCCATGACAGTAAGCTGCGGGACTTTCCGTCCACCCCCGCCCAGGCCGGACAAGAGACCCCCTCTGTGACCCCTCTTTTATACACGGATAGAAACAAGTTATTTATTGTCCCTCTGACATCTCTAGTTACCACCCTTTACCTTGTACATGTTGTTTTCAATCCAAACCCCTCTATCCATCACCCTGTCATCCTGACTTTATCCTTAGGAGGGGTCAGTGTGTCCCTGTATCATCTTTACACCATGTCTTGTATCAGGATGTTCTGGTACTACCCTTCTGGAACGTGAATACTTAGTGCCTGGGAATGATTGTGATTTTTCAATGCCAGCCCTGTTCTTGCCAGATTCATGTATCAGACAGTGAACCTGCAAGCAGGCATCTGCTTTGTAACAGAGCCTGGCCCTTACTAACTTTGCTTTATCTGAGCAGGGCCTGACTTTAGTTCCAGCCTTAGGCATTACACCTGGCCCCTTCCACCAGGCCTCATGTCTCAGGCCCTCTCTTCCTATGACAGGTGACACTGCAACAATCAGAAACCAGAAAACAATTTCTTTGACACCAAGCTGATTTTTTTTCCCCACTTAAAGTTTCCATTGAAAATTTTTGAATAACTTAAAAAAATGGAAGATTTAAAAATAATTACATTGTTTTCATGGAAAACTCCGTTTTGGTAAAGGCCAAATTTCCATGGACTATTGTTTTCATGGGCAAAATTGCATCCGGGTCTGACCCCAGACTGAAAGATCTTAGATCTGTTGTACTGAAACATGTATTCCTCTGGCAGGTGGAAGTGGGCCATTATTGCACTAATGTAACCTGAAAAATTGCATTATACGTACAAGATGTTGCCCAGAGGGAACACCCTAGGATTGATTGTCATCAAAAGTACCCCAGTTTTACACCAGAATAATTCCATTGGCTTTAATATGTGATGTCACAGCAAGATCAGGTCCTGCATTCTTTCATCCTTTCCTTGGGGAAGTGACGGTTCATTGAATGCAGTCACGAAATCAACAAGTCGTCTCTATCCAATGATGAGATGAAAGCTGATGGAACACTTCGGGTAAAAGTCATGCAAACACTTGTTTAGGTGTCTGAATGTGCAGCTGTTCTGTAAATACAGTTCAGTCCATTTTCAGACCTAGTACATGTACCAAAATAAGAAATCTCTTAGGAAATGGAAATGCATTACTTACTACATACATACACACACACACACTGACGTGAGCCCCAGTACCTATGTCTGAAGAGAGTGGTGGTAGAGCACAGCTTTTATAGATTTCCACAAATTTTTTCTTTTAATCATGAAAACTAATGCAGTCATTGGATCAGACTCTACCTGCAGTTCCCCTCATCCAACCCCAGTGAAGTCAGCTTTGTTGCAGAAGTGAATCTTAGAGCAGAATTTGTCTCTGTTTCTTTAACTCTGCCCAGAAGGGCCTTTTATTTCCTTCACCAAAACTGGAACTGGACTTTCAAATATCAGTTCCCTTTCTCATCAGTTCCCTGCTGGACTTCATGCTATGGAAACATCCCTCTTTAATTTTGATGAGTGAGTGATCAGTTCAGAGGGCAGATGATCAGCACAGGTCTCTCAGCACAAAAGTAACAGCTGTGTACAGAAGAGGAGGAGGGCTTTCTCTACAAACTTTTCATTGGGTGGGAAGTCCCCTTCTTTCCTGCTGCACTTCAATACACTCACCTCAAGAAGCTTGGCAGCTTTAGCCAACTCATGTTTGTAATGTCACAGCAAAGATGAACTTCAAAGAAATCTCCCTTTGAAGACTATGATAAAAGAGAGTAAAAGAAAACTGAATCCATCATCAAATAGCTTGTCGGTGAGGTGGGCTTTTTTTTATTTTTTGTTTTTTTTTACTTAAAAATCACAGGTCTTGTCTGCTATAAATTATTTAAGGAAGTCCTGCTGGCTTTTCTCTCTCCCTCTCTCTCTCTCTCTTTGAGCAATTAATCCAGTTCCCTGAGCCACTGACAGAGATCCCAAATGCAGTTCATCTGCTCACTCAGTTGAAAGGTGCAAGTGTAGAAATCAGCCCATTTTGCCATAGTCAGTTCTATCTTCTCAAAATCTTCATTGCAGGTGAAGTGCCAGATAGCTAAACTTATACATTTCCGCTACTCTAGAAAAGAATGGGAAAATACTTTTCTACTTCCTTGAAACGTGAGATACCAGTAAAAATGGGACACAACACAATTAAAAGGGTAAGAATTAGCGAGGGGCCTGAACCCAAAACCTGGATGGATCCAAATTTTGGCTGGGTTCAGCATAGGCATCCAAATATTTTGCCTCAAGCCCATCCCTAGTTATATGAAGAGCTATATCTGTCTTTGGATATCTAAAGATGGTTGGATAAATCTAGACCTACCAGTAGCAGAAACAAAGGTTATTAAGAACCTGAAGGCAAGTTAGAAGATAACGCTTGCTTTATAACGACTAAGCTAAAGCAAGAACATTCTGGTTAATTCCCAGTTTTGATCCCTCCTAGATCTAATAGAAAAATACAATTTCATTTAAATCAAACTGTTTAGTGGGACCATGTCAATTCTGAATAAAAAAAAATTATCTAAAAATTTCAAACTTTCTTGTTTCTTTGTTTCATTTTTATAATGCTGGAATGTTTCATTCTGATCAGGTAAAACATTTCTTTTCAACTCTGTTTTGTTTTTCTTTCATATTAACTTGTTACAATAGTCATTTTAATATATCCTATTTATGACATTTTATTATATATTTTATATTATAGTACCGGGTTTTGATGTGATCAGATAACAGGGTATGACATTGTCCAATGCAATGTTTCAGCGGTTCCAAATTGGAAATTTTCAGAATTTCCATTTCATGGGAAATTTTAAAATGTCAGGTTTTCAGATGAAAACAAATTGCAGAATGTCCCATGGATCAGAAATTCCTTTTTCTGGCCAACTTCATTCCCCTCTATCCCATCTAGCCTCTGGGTGTCAAATCCTCATTCCATGGAACACAACCTGCAATCAAAGGCTGAGCCAACACATGTGGCTCTGATGCTATCGGGGGAGACCATTGCTTGGCCACTGCTGTGTGCTGATCAGCCCCACACTCGCTCCAGTACCGTATGGTGAGTGTCTTTCAACAAAGGGAAAAGATACAGGGAACAATGCAGTAAAAATTATGTAGGACAAATTAGTTCTGGGCTCTAGCTGGGTGTGCAAGAGGGAGAAGTCATATGCAAAGAGCTCCACACCTCCACCCGCTCCTGATCTCGCACACGGGCACAAAGACCAGGCAGTGTCCTTCTTGGGCCGCCCATTTCCAATGCTCTTATCTGCAAAAAGGGGGTTGGCAGAGGCAGGCTGATAGCGATGCCCCCCTCCCTCCTGCACCAGCTAACAGTGCCCACCTGGTGCCAAAGGCTGCAGGTGTCCCTGCAACCCAGTACCTTGAAGACTTGTCTAGATGCAAACAAGAACAAACTTGTATTCCGGGGGGTGACCAGATCTCCTGATTTCATAGGGGCAGTCCCCATATTCAGGGCTTTTTCTTTATAGGTGCCTATTACCCCTCACCCTGGTTCCGGTTGTTCACACCTGCTCTCTGGTCACCCTAATTCTTAGGAAAGGGATGTACTAAGTCTAATAGTAAGCACAACACTCATTCCAACTTCAGCAAAGCCGGGGACTAGCCTGTCACTCTCTGGAGAACAGCCCAGTAATACTGAGTGGAGAGTTTGTAGGAAGGGCAGACCCTGGGTCAGGTGAGTCCAAAGTCAGTTCCTTAAAGCGACATTAAATCACTGAATACCTCTATTAGCTGACAGTGGTATCTGGGAGCATAGACATACCAGATCCCTTTATCTGCTAGGAATTGGGTGAAAACAACCAGAAATAAACTACAATCCATTTCAGGAATTATTGTGCAGGGATAACCCTACTGGAGAACCACTCCTCCAGCTGATCACAGACAACTTGTGCTGTTGCTAGGTGGCTAACTGCTACCTCCAGCCATTTGGAGAAAAGATCGTAGGGTACTAACAGAAATGGCTGATGTTGTGGGGTAGGAGTTATTTCTCCCAGAGATCCGGGGTACGCTGGTTGGCTTCCAGGATTTACCACTAAGTAAACATGGTTCACAATTTCTGATCAACTCTTCAATGTGACTATCAGCTCCTGTCCACCATGCCATTGTGTGACTCCTCCACTTGATATGGCCCACCCCAAGGTGCCCTTCATGGGCAGTGGCCATCAACTCTGCATGTGTGGCCTCTGGTACTACCACCAGGGTGCCCCAAAGTATAGCAGGATCACCCCAGGGTGATGTTTCATGTCTCACATAAAAATAAGCCTCCAAATAGTCTGGAACAGTTTTTGGCTAATGTCGATGAACGTATCTGAGAGCTTTTTGTAACACTACCTCCTGAGGCAATGCCTCTAACAATGATTTAGGAGTGACAAGAGAGAGGTCAGTCAGGGAATTATCGTCTTTAGTGCATAATCATAGAATCATAGAAGATTAGGGTTGGAAGAGGTCCTCTAGTCCAACTACTTGCTCAAAGCAGGGCCAACCCCAACAAAACCATCCCATCCAGGACTTTATCAAGCCGGGCCTTAACTTCAAAGGATGGAGATTCCATCGCCTCCCTAGGTAACCCATTCCAGTGCTTCACCACCCTCCTAGTGAAAAAGCTTTTCTTAATATCCAACCTAGATCTCTTCTCTGCAACTTGAGACCATTGCTCCTTGTTCTGTTATCTGCCACCACTGAGAACAGCTTAGCTCCATCCTCCGTAAACCCCCCCCTTCAGGTAATTAAAAGGTGCTACCAAATCCCCCCATATTCTTCTCTTCTGCAGACTAAACAAGCCTAGTTCCCTCAGCCTCTCCTCATAAGTCATGCACCCCAGGCCCCTAATCATTTCCGTTGCTCTCTGCTGGACTCTCTCCAATTTCTCCACGCCCTTCGCGTAGTGGATTCCTGAGGATTTGTCAGGTAAAGTCTGGGACAGGTGATCACCCATGTCTTCTCTAGGTTTTTCTGTGACCCCCTGGAGCTCCTCCTCCTCCTCTTCTGGGGCCCATTTCCTGCTTTCTTAAAGGAGCATGCCTCATTCCCAAACACTACAGGTGTTGCACCCTCTTCAAAGGTGGCAGATCAGCTGTGCACTCCAAGGAGAGATTGCTGCTGCTGGAGGCATAATGCCTCCTAGAGCTCCAGCTGCTGCAGTGTAACACTGCACTTCCCTCATCACGAGTCAGTATTGTAAATGCACTGCTCCAGCCCCATGGCACTGATTTGCTCGGTACAGATTTAGCCTGCCTGGAGATGCATTTGTGTGTTGAGATCGTTGATATATTGGACTACGTTTCTTAAAAACAGAACCTAATTTTGCACTTGGAACTTGGGTAGCTAGATGTAGATGCATCCTCAGTTAATTGGGCAAGTGAAATCTCCTCCCACAAAACTAGAGATTTGGGTTAAGGGCACTTTAAAAATTTGGCCAATCCATCGTTGTTGTTACTATTATTAGACACTTACATTGCCGTAGTGCCCTGCGGCCATGCATAGATTGGAGGCCTGTTTTGCCAGGCACTGTACATATCTGTACTATGAGGCTTTCATGCAATCTCATAATTTTTACCTCAGTTCCATTTCCCTTTGCATCAATGCTGGGCGTGTTTGGAGCTTGCAATCGAGGATTGTCACATGGCATGCTCTTCATTTTCCAAATGATCCAAAGGGGTCTGATTACACAGCTTCCCATTCACCATATGTTACAGTAAGGATTTTCTTCACAAATTCCTTCAACTCCCCAACCCTTTGAGGAGTGCAGCAGAACCAGAAAGGCTGGCCTTTGAAAAGGTGGCCCTCAGGAACCTAAAAAGAGGGGATGGGTGCTGAGGTCTTTGGAAAATCTAGCCTCGTGTAAGTGCTCACATGAGAATGGGCTGCAGGATCTGACCTCGGAGTTACCTGCTTTAGCGTTTCCATGAGCGTTTGACCAGAACTGAAGTGCAGTCACCTGCATTCCACTCAGGCAATCATAATGCTAAACTTGCAATTTTCCATCTGGGTTCAAATATTGGATCTGTTTGAGCAACTCTATAATTCAATATGGTTATTATAGTTAAAAGCAAAAAGTCTAGTTTTAACATTAAAAATGGCTCAGAATGAAACAAGCATCTGTGGCATAATTGTTTCTGTACAACAGCCAGCTGAGAATGTAAAGATTTCTTTCTTTTAATTCAGCCCTGTTACTGCAGGAGTAATTAAAAGCACACAATAAAGGTTTTAAGGTCCAACACTTAACATTCCATGCACACTGATGGTTATTGTTAAGAATGTATTCCTATCTTGAGCTAGGTTTGTTTTCCTAATTGTTCATTCCACCACAGTTCGTTAATGTGGAGGCAGGAGGCACCTTTTTTGTTATCAGGTTAAATCTGAGACCCAGAGGTCTGCACTGTCACTGACTATGAATCAAAAAGTTGTCAGCAAAATTTGGCTCTCGGGCACTCTAGTGTCAATTCGGAGGGGCTCTGTTGACGTCAGTGGCTTTATACCAGGGTAATGCAGAGCCAAATTTCAAATGGGATTGAGTACTTTGCATTTTCATTTTACTCGTGCACAGAAACCGAAAGCAGTTCAACAACCACCAGCCATTTTTAAGCTCACAAAGCAACAAAATAACTCGCCCAACGGAACTGATTTAGTTAAGTAACTTTCAGGTTCTAAAATATTGTTAACAAAAAATTTATTTTCTCTTACATCCTGCTCAGGCAACTGAGGTTCCCTGAGTTATGCTGTGGCCTATGCCAACATTGTATGGGGGTGGGGATGAGGATAGGTTTTTCTGGGCTCAGAGCTCCATCTATATACGATGCTCTTTGGCGGCAGAGTCCTGGAGGCCACTCAGCACATACCTGACCGGCTTTTGCCTCCTTTTTTCAGCATCTGTTTCCCTTTTGGACTTTTGTCCATTTTCTGGAGGGAATGGTTACTTCATCTGGGTTTTGTTTAGTTTCATGTACTATTGTGCAGCTTCTCAGGCCTTGCATCTGTGTCCTTTATAAATGAATCAATGCCATTAATAAATAACAGTGAATATAAAATCTGGTTTTGAACACTCTGTAAAGTGCCTTGGCAGTGACTTCACTTCACTGCCATGCATATAATGTATGCAGTCGAAGTGCAGGTAGTTTGCCCTCAGTTCTCCCTTTGGTGCAGAAAACCCTGGACTCTAATCCATAAACCATGTTTTAGGCCTTTGCAAACCTTTTGGGCATTGAGCTCTCATGTATAAATTCCATTCTATGTTCCATTTTCACTGCAAAATTCCAGCTCAAAAACAGACCTCTCTTGCTTCTTGGCTGATACGCAATTCTGGAAAATGAAGTCCTTTCTCAGGCAAAATGCCAATGAACTTCTCTGTAAGACTTGGACAATCATGCCCAGAGACAGGACAGCATTGCAGCTTGTGTTGCTACTCTATTTCTTCCCTGAGTTCAGAGCACAGTGCATACATATTGGGAGAGATAACCCTGGCCCCCAAGGGTCCACAACCGAAGTAGACAAAGGGCGAGAAGTGAAACAGAGCCACAGGAAGGTGAAGAGGTTTGCCCAAGGTCACACAGCAGGTCAGCAGGAGAGCAGTGAGTAAAATGACTGACTTCTACTTCATTCCACTATCCACTAGGACTAGCACTGCTGGCTCTTCAAGTACCCTTACTGCACTAGCTGCTTTTTTGCCTCTGCTCACTGTCTGTATATTTATCTAGGTGTTCATAAAGCCCCATCTCTGCAGGGACTGAGTTCCCTCCCAAGGTCAAGGAACGTTGCCAGCCTCGGCCAGGGCTTGCTCTGAAGCTCATTGAAGTCAATGGAAAGGGTCCCATGGAGGCCCACATGCTTTGGATCAGCACATGAAGGAGCAAACAGGAGGGACTATGTCAGAGTGCGATCCCCTGCCTTGTCCCCTCACCCATGTGCTGAGGGGGGTTTGAGACACTGTAAGTGAAAGGGAGGCACAAATGGGGTATGTGTATGGCGGGGGCGCAAGGAGGGAACACACACATTTCCCCAAGGAACATTATCAAGGCTGAGCGTTGAATAAGAATGTGGAAGAAGACCTCTCTTGATGGTTGCCATGGTACTAAACTAAGAGAATTTTATCATTTTTTCCCTACTTTTTGTAGCATTAATAAAGGGTTTAATAGCTTCCTGTTTTGTGGTGGATTATAGACTTAGAAGTGATCAAGCTGTGGTATCACACACACCCCTCCTCATCTTACCTCTCAAATTAACCTCCTTCTCTTAAAGAGAAGGTAATTTTTTTTTACTGCAGGCAGATCTGATAGCACCACTCATTATTAGGGTTGCTCAATGCTACTCATTATACGACCCTGTTTTGGGTTGCTTAAAACTTTGTCAATGTTGAAGTGCTCAGGCTGAAATGTTCCGTGCCAGGTGGCTGCCTCGGATCAGATCCTTAGAGAAAATTTCAGCCAATTCTGAGAAGGAATTTAGAGACAAATGCATTGTTTTATCCATTTTTTTTAAAAAAAGAACTAATCTAGAAAGCTTTTCTTTGGATAGCTCTAATGCCCCTAGTTCTTTAAACCAGAGATTTGAAATTTGGCAGGGGTGAGGGGGAGCTGGGGTGGAGCCTGGGACTGACTGGACAAGGAAAGTGGACTGGGAACCAATGGGGCAAAGGGAAGGATATAGGGTGGGAAAGAAGACAGATCTGAAAGGGAGTTGGAGTGCTGGGGAAGAACTGGTAACGCCTGGGCAAAGAGACTGGGATGATGAGCTGGGGTGGGAGAGACACTGGAATTGGCTGAGGAGCCCAGGGAGGGATATTAGGACAGGGAATCAATGAGAATGAGAAACATGGAATGTGGGTCATTGGAGGTTGGAGGGAGGGAAGATGGGAAGAGACAGATCGGATAAGGAGCTGGGAGGAGAAGACCAGGACTGGCTGAGAAAGGAGACTGGGACGGGCTAGATGAGAAAATGACTCAGAGAAGGAGACTGAGGTGAGGAAGAGAAAAGACAGGGAAGGTTGGAGGGGAAGGGACAGAAGCAGCCAAACTTAGGGAAACAAGCAGAAGAGTCTGTGCTCACTAGAGCACATTCCCTTGCAGAACCTGGTATGTAACCAAGATTCCTGAGTCTCACTATTCCTCTGCTGTTGGCAGCTATCTGTGAAATCCTCTGGCAAAATGTCTCATTCCCAAGGAGGGGACTGTGGACAAAATAATATGTGATGATGGTATTAAAGACTGTATCAGAATGCGTACACCCCAGGGGTGAGCTAATTAAAGTTGCATGGGCAACTTTCATTCTGGCATTTCGTAACTTGATTTTGCAACCTTGATAATGGTCTTTTAACATAGTTTTTTTGTGTGCAGATAATATATTTTACATGATTTTAGAACCTGCCGCTTTGATTGATGGAAGACAATTTCTATCTTCATCTAGTTCACCATGAAACTGCTATTTTACCTGCATTCGGGACCTGATCATTTTCTGGCATTTAAACGTAAAATTACTACCACCTTACTATATGGTTATTTGCAAAGGTCTCAGAAACACATCATGTATAAAGGAATAGGATGCCATAAAGATATGTATGAGTAATGGGGTGATGTTTTTCAACAACTCATCCACAAAAGCACTTTTTAAAAAAAAAAAAATTATTTCTTTATTGTCCTTTTTATGAGACTAGAATTTACAATCAAATAACTAAGTGGCCTGATTTTCCAAGGTGATGAATGTCCTTCAGGTAAGAATCATGGATGCAAAAGTGCAAAATTGAAGAGCTCTTACCACTACTGGAGAAGCATCTCATGTTAAACAGTAAGGAGAGTTCTTCATTAAAATATACTTGACTTTCACCAGTTTGAATCATCCTTTATATTAATGGTCCATGTATAAAAGATTAATAAGTGATTAATAGATGGTTAAACATATGGTCCATTAATTGTTATGCGTAGTTATAAAGTCCAACAGCACAATAGTTTTTTTCATAACTATGGCTTTTAGCTATAGATAACACATTTTGCTGATATGCTTAAAACCATGTATGCTACCACATACAACTCACATACTTAAACCATCTATTAATCATTTATTAACCCTTTATAAACTATTTATAAAGGGAATATTATGTATGAGCCATTTGTGCTTTTTGCTTCTTCAAAAGCCTTATTTTGCTTTTCAGGCCACACTCATTTTACAGTTTTTTGTAGCAATGGAGACATGAGTATTCTTACTGTAGATGCATCCAGTATAAATCTTCCACCCGAGTTTAACGTAACTCTAAATTATTCCAACTCTGAATCCATTTTGGTGACATCCATGTTCTTAGCGGCTTTGATTTTCCCTTTGATGGGATGTATCCTTCTCCATCTATAATATGCCCTAAAGAAGCAAGCTCTGAAAGTTAGCACATTTTTCTTTCTTAACACAAACATAGATTTCTTTGCAACATTTTCAGAAGTTGCTTTTCTGTATTTTAATATGTCCTCTGGGTAGCAGATGACAAATTTGAAACACTGAGCCCAATTCTGATTTCATACAATTTTTACACCACTGTCAACCTCATGAGATTGAATCTCTCTTACCTATTGGCCCCTTTACACCACTTTGGCCTTCACATGGCTGGCCCTTTTTCAGTGACACAGTGGTGGAAGAGAGATCAAAATTGGACCTAATTCGTTCAGGGGAAAGATTAATTTAACAGATGTGCTTTATGATGTTCGGGCATACACACAGAGAAGTTGGGGGGAAAATCAAATATTTGTTCTGGAGGGTTGCAACGTAACACTTCTATTCTTAGAATCCAGAACAATAACTAAAAACAGTGAGAAAGAAAGCAGGCTGCTCCCTAAGACACAATTCACCCCTCCTAGTTCTAAAATGTTTTTTTCCAGTGACTTTCTGATTGTGCATTTCCCTTCAGAACCCCGTACTCTGCCAACAGGACCAGAAAACACATTAGAAAGTACAGTGACAGTTCCTACACTGTTTTCAAATCTGCCGCAAACCTACTGAAAGCATAATTCTTTTGCTGAAGCACAAGGATAAAGTCTTGGTGGAATTATGATTCTCTTCTTCTTTAAGGAGTGGCTTTCAAAAGCACCCAGCATTGGCCTAAGTCTGCTCCCATTGACAGAGCTGCAGGAGATAAAGCACAAAGAATTGGATTTTACTGTTTATCTCTGTACCCTTTTAAATACAGCCTTGGCAAAAACTCTCATAGAAAACAGGCATAATACACAGCAATGCTGAAAGTCTTGATATACTGTATTAGAATAGCACACATTGATTGTGCACTAATTCAGGGCTACCAAGCAGAATCTATAGCTGCTAATGGGTTTTGCTCTTGCGCATAACTAAAATATTATATTCCTGTCCTTGAATATTAATTCTCCTCTTCTGACCACTTTGGGGAGTAGAAGCTCACTGTAGGCTAAAAGATGCCAAAAGAAGTTACCATTAAAGTTCTGTACTCTTCCATGTGCTTACAGAAAACAAAATGGACTTTGCTTGCAACAACTTTATTGAATCTTAAAATACAAACGTTAGAGAATACTTTCACCCTAAAGCTTCCATTCACTTTTTAGTGGGGGGGAATATTGTCTATTTGAAGGATGTACTTTGCCTAATTCACCTCTCTTTGGCAAATTCACCTTGTAACAAGTTAATCATCATCTGAGATACCCATTTCCCATTTTTACAAGTTATAGAATAGTTAGCCTGTCCATTAAAAATGCCTGAAATGCTTTGAATACCTTTAACAAGCACATTAAGATATTAGAATAAAAATATTCCTTTTCTTTTCGAGTTTTCCCCTGTGCCAGGGACAAGGTAATGTCAATAAAATAAGGAATAGAGCTTTATGACTTGTTTACAGATGAATGGATGTTAAAGAAAGCAGTGTGCAATCATTGTCCTCAGACCCAGCCGGGTGTGCGGTCTTGCAGTCATTTCTTTCATAGTGGGGAGTTTGTCAGTATCACGAATTAGAGTCCGATGTGACAAAATGTTGGACGTCTTCAGTGAGATTCAACATGCTGCAGGAAGGTTGAGCCTGAGGATTCACTTGGCATCGCTTTTCCCTCCGGAGATTTAATGAACTATTGATCCAGTCTGAGGCTGACTGACACTTAGAAAGGCAGCGTGCCCTAACGCATTGGACGCCAAGATAAGGCCCAGAAGACCGAGGTTCTTTATTCCTAGCTTCACAGAAATGTCCCACTCCCACCAATGGTGATCACGTTGCACTGATGTCCTTTCTTACTTTGCCACTGGTGTTCCCACCTGCTCAGGAGAAGGGATAAAAGGGGAGGATGTTACAAGAAGAGAAAGGAGCCATTGCTGGTTTTCCTGACTCCAGCTGAAACAAAGGCCAGAAACGATGATTCTAATGGAGCCAGCTTAATTTATTCCACCAAATGCCAGTTCATGCAACAATTATTTTCCGAAGTGTTAGCTACTGCCTAAGGGTCCTGTTTCACCCATGATCTTGAACGTGCAGCAGTGGGAGTTTTGCTATGGCTCAAGGGCAGGGTATAACCCTATTGTTGTAGTGCGCTCCCACAAACTACAATGCAGAAATCTAATTCACCATGCCTCTGTATTAATGAGTGATAAGAAAGTCCCTGTAATGTTTTCCTGCTTAAATACCTTTACAAAATTAAGGGGGAGGGAGCTGAGTGGTAAGGAATTTTTGGGAGCCTCTCAATTAAAGGACATTAATATTCCCTCAGAGAGAGATTAATTCCCTGGGGCTTATGACAGCGACATTTGGAGCAGATTGATTCAAAATGTATTTCATACATTATGAGAGAATGATGATTTAATTAGACAGCAGGTAGTAATCTCACTGGACTGATATCATCCCAGGGAAAGAAAATTGCTACATATTCCCAGTAATCTCAAAAGTCTTGTCACTTGGATTTTTACTCCTTTTGTTTCGATCTGATCTCGTCTGTTGCATCGGCGTAAATTCCTCTGGTTGGTTTCCATTATGCATGAATGTGGTATAATTTGCGACATGCTCCATCTTAGCTTTATCCATTTGCCACCTGATGTAATCAGAAAGGCTCCTGCTCCGGTGAAGTGGTTTGGCAGCGCCAGCGTAATCATACCTGGCTTGCTTTTAGATCGTGGAGATTCACCGCCAGCATCTCATGGAGTTTTCTGTATTTATGGCGTTTGCACTCGTAGATTAAAATCACAAGCTCATCAGCGTTTGTGCCACTCCAGGGAGCCACATTGTCCTTAGCTGGGTTTCAGTGTCGCAGAATAATGGGATATGGGTCAGCTCCAGAAAACTGCTATGTTAGGACCTGCTTCCAGTTTTTTCTGGCATTCCAGGTTGCTTGGATTGCATGGGGAGGGCGTTGGTTCCGACCTATCTCTGAAAGCTGCCCCTCTCTCTTCATCAGCTGCTTTCTTAATTGATATACTTTAGGGCAGTGATCCCCAAACATTTTGGTCAAGCCCCCCCTTACCTGTCTCCGCATTTCCCCCATAACTGGGGTTGGGAGCAGGTCCATGGTTGGGCCAGGGGCTGCCACTTGGAGCTGGGCTGCGGTTGGGGGCCAAGGCTGGCAGTGGGGTCAGGGACTGAGCCAGGAACTTTAGCTGGGGCCGAGAGCCATGCCTGGAAGGGAGGACAAAAGCAGAGCTCGGGGTGGGGTGGCGCTCCCTCTCCGACCCCATGGGGGCTGGCCCGGGCCATGGGGGCTGGCCCCTAATATTCTTTTATGCCTCCCCCCACACACCCAGTTTGGGATCTCTGCTTTAGGGGCTTGATTCTGTCTGTGGCTTCCGCTCTGCGTAAGGGATGGTCCGTAGATGTTCGGTCCTCAAGGCACAGCCAGCAGGCGCTGGGCCTTCCTCCAAGTACCCCTCTTGCACAGGGGAGGGAGGAATTCGTGACACGTCTTGCCCAAGTGCAGCACAGCACAGCCAGCCCCACTGGATGGCATGTGAGGGAGGCTGGATCCATGGCTTCCTCTGCTCCCTCCCCATTGGCCCTTCGGAGCACAGATCTGGAGAGCCCTAATGCAGCTAAGCAAGGGGGTTTGTGTGTGTGTGTGTGTGTCAATAGTCCTACTCACGCCTACTGCTCTGTAGGCCTGCGTTGGGGTAGTCACAAAATGGATCTCTCTATTTTTTAAATATGCGAGTGATTTTAAGGTGTGGGTCTGTTATTGGTGGTCTGATCCTGTCGAAGAGCATTTCCGCCCTTGCTGACACGGGCTCTCCTGCTGTACTTGGCTTTTTCCCCCACCGCCCTCATCTGTTCATCCTGAAGAGAGACACAATTGTTCCAGCAGAGTGTGTACAATTGTGTGAGGTGAACAGACTGGGAGGAGACCTCCCCATTGATCATTTAAATGAAGATTTCATGGGGAACGGCACCAAAAATAGATATATGTGCTAACCACTAAGTCTGTCCATTAATCGCAGTTACTGCATGTGATTAACTCAAAACAAATTAACTGGATTTTAAAAAGTAGATGTGATCAATCAGTTTTCATCACACGGGTAAACAGTAATAGAACACCAGTTTTAATGTATTATAAACAGTATTTTTCAATTCCCCACGTACTAGTCCACTCAGTCCAACTTCTTGTTCAGCCAGTCGCTAAGACAAGCAAGTTTGTTTACATTTACAGGAAATATTGCGGCCTGCTTCTTATTTACAGCGTCACCTGCTGACAGTGAGAAAAGGTGTCGTAGCCAGCATTGCAAGATATTTACATGTCAGATATGCTAAACATTCACATGTCCCTTCATGCTTCAACTTGTAGGCACTACAGTTTAACACAGTATAGTTATGTAAAAAAAAATCTACCTTTGTACGTTTCACTTTCACAATGGATTGCACTACAGTACTTGTGTGAAGTGAATTGAAAAGTACTCTTTCTGTTGCTTATCTTTTTACAGTGCAAATACTGGGAGACTGTTCCAGTACCTGCTCTGAATTGTGCAAAGCAGGGACATGAACCTCCGTTTCCCCTAAGTGCCCTAACTCAGGGTTATTGGCTGTTCTGGAGAATGAGGGTGTCTCAGTTCGTAATCTGGTTTGCCCTTCAGAGCCACCACAACAATGGGAGAAGTGAATTAGATTTATTCCTTCTTGTGATTCATTAACAGAATGATTTCCTTAGTGCCAGTCAGCCACATGTGTGCAAATCCACCAAAAGGAAGGCGAATGCACAGGTGCACTGAAGGCATAACTTTGCCTGCAGAATCTGCATTACTGGAGGTGGTGCATGAAATAAACTATTTGTCCAAAAAACTTTGTCCAGCTCTACTCATAAATTCTGGTTCAATTCATCCGTGCTGAGATTATGAGTGTTAGAGGACCAGAGAAGTATGGATAGAAAAGACAGAAATAACTCGTCCCCCATCCGAAACATTCACATCTCCCTGCTTCATAGTGTACCTCCTAAATTGTTGTTTACGTTTTTCTGCTGAAAAGCAGTTGAGTGGAATTTAGATCAACCCCAAGGCTATTCTAAGGGTGATGCATTTTAGTTTGTGTGGACTCTGATTGGCCCAAATCCTTTACTTACATTTTCACCATTAACTTATTATAATCTCACCATATATTTGACACTTGCTCTACAGCACCAATTAAATGACACTTTCTTCCAGGGCCTCATGGTTTTCTAGTGCTTGTATCAATAATTCAACATGGTCCGCAACTATGCTCTAAATGAGTTACAGTACAGATCTGAAGAAATTGAATGGTGCAGATACTGTGCATAACAATTTCTGTCACATGAAAATAACGACACCTTAGTGAAATGAATTTGAATCCAAACAGTATACACTCTGCTTTTTACATTCTGGCCAATTCCTCACTTACCTTCTAATTATATTCTCCGCCACTGCTCTTGTGGAGGAAAGTATGAATAACACTTTTGTTCATTGACTGATACAGAATAGAGGCATATTTTCTCCTTGAAGATTTGTGATCCATAAGCCCACTACATTTAGACTGCAGATAGGAGATTAGTTTGGGATTTGTCTCATTCAAAAATCATTGACAACGGTAATTCATCGCAATAATTTCACTGAGGAATTGTGGGAAACCATGGCTCACATTGCAAATAGCATTTCTCTCTTCAACCAGTAGAAGATTCATATGAACCAAGACACTGTCATAAAAATGTAAACACTGATGTTTATGTAGGATGAGAAGGAATCGCATGGTGAGAGTTCTTGATTATTTTGTTTACGTGGGGCTAGGGCGTCACTGGAAAAAGGTTTTCAATCATTTTAAATTCTAGAAGTTGGAAGCGGGAGGGTTTTCAAGAGTATCTTTATTACCCAGTTGCTCATAAGGATCAGCTCAGCTGACCTGTTCCATCCCTTGATGCCATGAGACTGTAACTGTTGTTGGAAAGCCAGCAGACAATTCAGAGTGTCCAAAAGAGGAGCTTAAGGTTAGGTTCAATAAGTGGCTTGACTGTCAAAGGTAGTGAGCACCTTGGACTCCCAAGAAAGTCTATCGAGTCTCAGAACTGAAATTCTGGCCTTTTGGTTTGTAGCCTGAATAAAGATTTAGGAGCCTGACTTTTGAAAATCTTAGCCTTCATCTTCAGAATAGATATCCCAAAACACTGATTTATTGTCCTTGGTCTCTAGCAAGGAGCACTAAGTGTGAAATGGAGGGCAGGTCCTTAAAAAGAACAGACAAATGACTTCTCCAGAGGATCACAAGGGCTGACAGCGGTGAGACTGTAATGAAGCTGTGTTAGGTGTATGTCATCACAATTCATCACGTTGTGCTTTTCGTGAGCAATTAATGCCACGAGAGTACATCCGTGTCGTGCCATTTTGTTCGTTATAATTGTGCATTCATTATATTGCACTCTGCATTTGTTTTCTGCTCTCATTATAATCTTGATCACAAGAATGAGTTTTTCATCATGCAGACATTGTGTGAAAGACTATTGGGGGGGTGCCAACCTGACCTTTCTGATGCTTTATAATTGTCTTAGTTGGCCTTTTTTCTTTAAAAAAACAAAGCACTTGGCAGCCCACAATAAGGTGCAGAATGTCCAGCCAATTAAAATATAGACGATTTAGCAATAAGAGCAACACAATAACTGATGTATTTTTTTCTAAATTTTTGTCTCAGTGGGAGTAGCCTGATCTGATTAGTCCCTCGGACAGAGTGGGCATAATGGGAGATGCAGATTCAGACTAGAAATATGGCTCAGATTTTTAACTGAGGGTAATTAATGACAGGAACAAACTCCAAAGGACTTTGGTGGCATCTCCATCACTTGATGTCTCTATATCAAGGCAGGATGCTTTTCTAAAATATATGTTCTCACTCCAACAGGAGATCTGGGAGGTGCAGAAATTACTAAGGGGAGTTTTCTGGCCAGGGTTCTGCAGGAGATCATACTAGACAATCACAATGGTCCCTTCTGGCCTTCACACTTCCATATTTATCGATAGGTCCACATTGAAGCTGGGAGGTACTATTCCCAACTCACAAAGATATACCAGCTCAAGCTAGCGTGCTAAAATAGCAATGGAGCTGGGATTGCATGGGTGGCAGGTTGGGCTAACCGTCTGCATATACGCTTCTGGATACAGGAGGCAGATATGTCCAGGTATGTCAATAAATACACTGAACAGCATTAGTCCAATTACTGATTCTTGGAGCAGCCTACTTTTAATCTCTTTCCACACTGAGATCTGATACATGCTTTATCTTCTTTTTAGTTTTGTATCTCTGCCTGTGTTTCAGGATATCAGGATAGCCTGTATATCAGGATTTTACCTCTCAACCTGTGGTTATCAAATATTTCTTAATAGCATCTTGCGTAGGATATTATCATAGTTCGTTTGAAAGTCTAACCACTTCTTTGTCCTCTCCTTTGTTATCTCTTTTACATAATGCTAGCAAGGTATAGAAACATGATGTACACTTAGAAATCCGTGCCAGTCTCCCCATATTTTACTCATCAAGATGCTTTTATAAATCTGTTGGTAATCAATTTCTCATCTATTTTTCATAGTACTATTATATGGCTAATGATGGAGCTTGTTTGAAAATTTTCTGTCAACTGTTTTTGACAGATAATTGGAGTTTCATCCAAATGAAATTTTTTGAGAAGTGTTTGCTTTCTATGCTGTGATGAGCAAACCATATGTCCCAGGAAGCACTACAACTCCCCTTTTTGACGGAAATCTTTGAGCTTTTGACCAAAATCTGTCCATTTTTTTGCCAAAAAATCAAAATTTTCTCTTGAATTTTTTTACAAAAATGGATCTTTTTCTTTTTGTTGAAAATTTGAGTGGAATGTATTTTATTTTATTTTATTTTATTTTGGAGCAGCTCTAGCTAATTAGTTTCAAATTCCTGATCTTCAAAGGTCCATCTCCTTTTGGAGTTTTAAAGATGCCAGTGAGTTTAGTTTGGGATAATCTTATTGTGCTCACAGACATACTTTGTGGCATGTTCACATCAGGAAAAATTTCAGTATTTGTACTGGAGGAAAGGAATGTCTTCTACTAATTCATCTGCTATGGCACAGCAGCGATCTGTATGTGTACGTGTTTGTATATGCACACATGCAAATGCCCTCGGATCTTCAAACTGGCACAATGTCCCTTTTTTAAATGAAAACCATCCATACAAAACTTAGAAACTTTAGGAAAAGACCACTACCTCCTTTTCTGGCATCTTTTATATTCGAGGTCGCGCCACATGAGCTAAAGGAGAAGCTTTCACCATTCCCACTGGTCAGAGATCCTTATGGACTCAGCCAATCTGCTCCCACAGTGTTAAGGGTCTACAAATAAACCCACAGCCAATGCTTTAAACCTTGGCTATTGTTAAAGAAGAGCCAGTGAGTAGATTAAAATGTCATCTTTTAAAAATGGAAAGACAAGGTGGGTCAACTAATATCTTTTATTGAACCAAATTCTGTTGATGAAAGAGAAAAAGTTTTCAAGCTTACACCTGAAGAAGAGCTCTGTATAGGCTTGATAGCTTCTCACTTCCACCGACAGAATTTGGGCCAATAAAAGATATTGCTTACCTACTTTGTGTCTCTACTACCCTGGGATCAACATGGCTACAATGACAGTGCAAACATTGGAAGATATCAGATTTTGCCATCTGAAATGGAAAGTCCAAAACATGAAGAAAAAGGAAACAAAATCTAACAGTGATATCTACTTCCTGACCAAACGCAAGACACAAAACTTCATCCCCAGAGGACTCATCATCTGTAACCATCTGACCACTACATACAGTTACAAATATGCTAAATAGCCCTGCAGAAGGACTTCAGAAAAACTGAGGCGCCATCTCCTGCACCTTACATGCTCCAGAAGGGAGCACCACAAACAAGTAACCATCATATTCTCCCACACACTGGAAAGAAAAAAAATCAGGAAACCTACCTGGAGATCATTCAAGAAACCCAAAACAATTATTAATAAAATCCTGATTGCAACCGTCCAACACAAAAACAAAAAGAAGAACCAAAACCAACAGAACACCACCTCTGGCAGAAACCATGGCAGCAGAACCACTACATGGACACTACAAGGCACATCATCAGCATCAATTTATCAAGACTCCCCCTAACTTGAGTTGAATTATCTGTGCTCTCCAAGGGACTGAGCTTCCACCCCACCAAAGAATCTGATACTGTACTAACATGACAACTAGAAGAATTATTTTGCCAACTCCACGTCAAAGAATTCTTTCACAAGAATGATGAACCCACCCACAACTACCACGTCCCTAATTACCATCATAAGAAAAAAGAATGATATCACTGGACACCCCATAGTGGATGAAACTACATATTTGATCATTATGTTGATTTCTTCAGGAAAAAATTACAATGAAATACCTAACAAATGTCACATCTACCACAATCTCTCCACTGCCAAAAGGTCAGCTATCCAGTTCCTGAAATCCAACCACCACATAGTGATCAAACCAATAGACAAAGGGGATGCCATCCTAGTTCTCAACCGTGATGACTAAGTCAATGAGGCCAACGGACAACTTTCAGACACCAGCTACAGTAAAGAACTCAAAGAAGATCCCATACCACAATGCAACCAGGAACATATGGATATCATCAAATCCTTTCCCACACAACTGCACGGACCCACCACAGGGACCTTCTACATGCTTCCCAAGACACATGAACAAGGGAACCCAGGCAGGCCCATCGTATCTGCCCATGGCACTCTGACAGAAGGAATATCAGGACTTATAGAAACTAACCTCAAACCACTCACCACACAAAGGGCCTTTTTCTTCCAGCATACAACCAACTTCCTCCAGAAACATTACAATGTTAACAAGCTCCCTCAGAACACCATCCTTGCAACCATGGATGTCACCTCCCTCTACACCAACATCTCTCTCCATGATGGCATAGCTGCCTGCCTCAAATGTTCACAAGATATTGGCCAACCCTCAGATATCCACTCTAAACACATCACCAAACTCATCCATTTCATCCTCACCCATAGCAATGTTACATTTAACAACAAACACTTTATCCAAACCATGGGAACTGCCTTGGGTACTAGGATGCCTCCCCAATATGCCAACCTCTTCATGGGCCACTTTGAGAAAGAATTTCTGGACAAATGCAACACAAAATCAATGACATACCTGGGATACATCAATAGCCAACCTAAACTCCCTTGTAGATTTCCACCACAACCACCCATCCAACAAACTCTCTCTTCAACACTCCCACACCAGCATCAATTTCCTGGACACCACAATCTCCACCAGAAAAGTAAATCACATCCTAGAACAAGCTGCAAATACCCCAAAAGAATCTGCTTCAATTCAGAAAAAAAAAACCCTTAAACCACACACTCTCAGTTGTCACCTACTACCCCACACTGAATCCTATACAAGGTTCATTAAGCAATTACATACTTGATGGGGGCCACATCCTGAAAGAAATCCTTCCTGAACTCCCTCTTCTGGTATTTCAAGAACCCTCCCCCCGGCTTCACCCAGCTAATCATCAGAAGCAAGCTCCTCACAGACGAAGATTTGGTGGGACAGTTCTGTCAACAAAAATCAGCTTTTGTCGACAAAACCGTGCTGGTGCACACACTGCAATCACCCCTCTGCCTACAAAACTGCCCTGTTTTTTTGACAAAATAAAACCACCTCGAAGAGAGGCGTAGGGCTTTTGTTGGCATGCCTAGGGTGACACAGTGTCAATGTAGACATTGCCTCCCCTGACCGCGGTGGAGGGACTGGTTCTCTTCCCAGTCCTGTCTGGGAACTGGGACCAGAAGTTGGGGAGTTTCTCCACATGTTCCCCACCTGGGCAGCCATTTCAATAATGAGGCTAACCCATGAAATTTCCATGGCTGCCCCTCCTGTGGAGAGCAGGGAATGACTTCCCCCAGCTTTCGGCTGGTAGCAGGTAGAGGGAGTGGCAGTCCATAGGGAGCCTCTCAGCTTCTCACATTGCCCCTTAGGTCGGTGGAAGTGGTCTCAGTGAGGATGAGTACCACCAACCCAAGGAGAGCAGCGTAGACATGAGCCACCGCTGTAACATAACAAAGGTTGACTTATTTTTTGTGTAGACAAAACCTCAGGCCCACCAACTCAAAGCTGCCTCAGACACTGCCATAACAACACGTGCAAAACCCGCAGACATATTTGAGACAATGATCAGTACTCCCCATAAAACACCTTTCAAGATCCACGAGTCCTATACATGCCTATCACATTTGATGTGCCTCATCCTGTTCATTAAATGCCCCCAGTAACAATTATGTGGGTAAAACTGGGCAATCACTGCACTCTTGAATGAATTCAGAGAGGACAGAGATAAAAAAACCACACCATATCATCCACAGGCAAACAGATTTCACAAAATGATCATTCCTTAGCTGACCTCTCAGGCCTTGCAATGAGCTGCTATGCTACCTGGATGTAAACAAGTGGTCCATTTAAAATGTTCAGCACACGCATTATCCAAAGAGAAACAGAAGGAAGAGTTTCCTCACACATCCTAACAGCATTCTGCAACTGTTAGTTTTCATGTGTGTCCGCATTTTAGTAATCTATTCCTCGTTTTGAGTGTAATCTTTCCACTGAGCTTGCCTGCAGATCTCATAAACTTATTTTAGTGCAGCTTTCAGTCAAAGCTACTGTAGAAGCAGCCAGATAGCACTGCACCATAAAATCCATTACAGAACACATCTGCACATATTTCCTACTTGTAAATGTTGTGTATGGGGATTACATTATTCTAAATGCAACATCCTTCTTGAACAGTAACTTTGCAAAACAGTAACAGTTTCAAATGTAAACTGGGGTTTCATTTTGGGGGAAAGTATTAAGTTAATTTGGCTCTTGATTCACAGATACTGCCCTCTTTTGCACAATAGTCAGTCCCAGCCCAGAAGAATTTTGCAGCTGTTCTACCAATAACAGGGAATGCTTGTGCAAAATAAGACGATGCGTCTGCAAAATAAGAAATAGAAATACCCACCACTTTACATGCTCCTGAGGGAATTCTGTGCTAAAGTTAAAACTTCTGCACCAAAACCCTAAAAATCCTGTGCACGTTTTAAAATTCTGCAAATTTCTGCAAATTGTATTTGTCAATAAATATAGGTAGAAGCACCATCATGGCAGTGGGGAGTGGCCACTTGGCTGCACGGAGGTGGAAGATCACCCTGCAGACTCCACCCCTGACCAGGACAGGGACTCGCTACTGAGGCTACACCCAACCCTGAAAAATTGCCAGGACTGCCCCGGAAACACCCTGGGGCCCCACCTTTCCATTCCAAGCACATCAGATGTGGGCAGGCAGTCTTTGCCCAGCCGGATCCAAGTGTGGAGGGCATCCAGGCATAGGTTGAGAGGGTGCTGTGTGGGCAATCTGGGTGTGGGCAGATCAGTGGGGGGCCAGGTGTTGGGAGGAGGTCTGGATGCACAGGGGCTTGTTGGGGGGATTAGAGGTGCAGGGCCAATAGGACTTTGCAGGATGTTCCAGGTGAAGGGGATTGGGGCTCACCAGTAATGTCCTGGGAGTGGGGGGCTCAGTGGTGGGGTCTGTGTGCTAGAGGAGTGGCACTTGGTGGGGGTCTGGGTGCAGCTGGGGTGGGGGTTCATGTGTAGAGGACTGGTTGGGGGGTTCTGGGTGAGGGGGGATGAGGCTCAGTGGAGGGGGGTCTGGGTCTGAGTCTAGGTGGGTCTGGATGCACAGGGGTGGGTGACCCAGCACCAGCCAGGGTGTTCCCCAGCCTTGACTCCATCCCCCACCTGTGGTGATTTACCTCTCCATCAGCAGCTGCATGTGCTTCTGGGGAGGGGCACGTGACTGCTTTTGCAGGCTTCCCTTTGTTCCCCACCAGAAAGTCATTTTCCTTCAGGGAAGCAAAGAAATCTGCGGGGGACATGACTTCTGCATGCGCACAGTGGTGCGGGATTCCCCCAGGAGTAAATTTACATAATCTCTTAAGTAAAACCTAATGGAACTCAGTTCCCAGTTCAGCAAGGCATTTAAGCACAAACATGTTAGCAGTCCCACCGAAGTCAATGGAGCTATTTACCTGATTAAAGCTACGTGTATGCTTAAGTACCTTACTGAACTGGGTCCATATTATATTAGTTTCCAGTGATAGTGTTAGCTAACCTGCAGTATTCCTATCTGATACAAATGAGTAGGCCTTAGAATCCAGCTTCTTTTTAATTATTATGGGCTAATGTAGGTATGGTAGAGACATTATGATCACAGGGCAAGTAGGTAGTGGACTTGCACAGAGAGGCAGTAGATATTACAGACATTTCCCACTAAACAATGGAGGACCTTGTATCTTAAAACTGCATTGCCATTTCCCAAGTCAAAATGTTTTCTGCTTGATCTGCCTTACGCTGATCCAGGCACAGTACAAGGTATGCAGTCTGTTTCCAATAACTGGAGTGGGTGACCCACTTTGCGAAATGTGGTGTGCTTGCTTTGCAAATCACCTACTTTGTCTGTCTACATCTAGGACAGCCAGTTATTGTGTATATGCTTCAAGCTATGAGAAAGAGAGAGAGACAGACAAGGAGACTCGAAAAAGAAATCCTTTCCCATTTGTAAACCCTCCTCCCCCCAAAAAGCCACCTCGTAAGAAGAACTTTATTGTTTTTCTTCTCAGATGATCTGTTCTGGGAAGGGTGTTTCCTGAAGTAGTATAAAAAGAAGATATGCATTTTTTTCTTATCACCAGGGCACAGGGCAAATGGTTCATTAGGTACACTGGGCCACGGTCCAAACAAGCAATAGTAGCTGTATTAAAGCCTCAGGGATGTATCACTCTCCATTGTGTAAGAGGATTTTGTAGCATCAGATAGATGCATGGTTTAATTTCTCTCTCGCTACATTGACTTTGTTAGATGCACTAAAATGCACTTAATAATCTTCAGTTACAAGTGAGTGTGTCAGGCACATGACCATGTGGTTAATTAGCACCACTGTGCAGCTCAGTGTTCTTAGTAACATATAGGTGATTTCATCAGGATAACGAATGCAGACACAATCCAGGCACCAATTTAAAGTGAACTTTTGCTTTTAAAAACCCTTAAGGATTTTCTAAAACAATTTATTAACAAAATAAATTATATATTTATGGCCAAATGTCAAAGCCAGGATGGGAGAAGGCCACCACATACGCATCTCACAAACGGCAACTGCATGTGCTAACATGGCAAGATGCCCGTTTGGGCCCAGAAATTCTTGATTTGCACGTGCAGCTGACTTGCTGCAAAGGCAAGTCACATGAGCTTTGTTACAGAGTTGCGTATATATCAATGTGAATTCTTCCCATTATAAACTCCTATGTTCAGTCTAGGAAGGAACGTTTGTCTCTAGAACTTCGGATGCCTTGAATCACAATCCGATGAAGAACTCATAATATTTTGGATCATCTTTTCTTTGATTATTTTTGCCTTCCTCTGCCAGAAAAAAATCCATTTAGGGTCAGATCCTCAACTGCTATAAGTCAGTGTGGCATCATGGAAGTTCCTGCCCATTTACACCAGCTGAGGAACAGGGCCTTCATTTTAAAAGCTACGAACACTGTTTGATGTAAGTAAAATAATTTTAAAGCATGTGACCTTTCAATTTCTATCCTTCTGCTTGCTTAAGCCTTCCATATCTTCCCATGCAGTATTATGGAGTATATCCTGAGTGACTACTGCAACAGCAAAAGTCTGTACTTACATACTGCAAGGTTAGCAGCAAGCAGGGTAACTGACTAACCTTCCCCGTCACGTGCTAGCCCAGTCTCTCACTTTTACTGTTTGTCCTGAAAACGCTGCACAGATCTAGGGCAGAATTCAGTTCTAAACATAGAAATGAAATAGTTAGGGTTAGACAGAACGGTGCGTGCCACTCAGACACCTCAACATTTTATTTCACTGTGCATCAAATTTCAGCCTCTACTACGAGGATTTAGGCATGCAACGAATTACCAGGGGGGACAGATCCTCACATAAATTAACCAGCACCTGATCCAAATTAGTGGAGAAGGTAAAAAAGCTACAGCTCTAAGTGCAGGATTTAATTGTCTAAGTAATATCATGTTCGCAAAGGACTATTCTGACCAGGCTCCTTTAGACAACCAAAGCTCCTGATGGAGAGAAATTCGAACCAGTGGGAAATAATGAAATGCAGCAAGAATGATGTGTGTAGCTCGTAAATTGTCTTCCTGGTTTAGATTGACAAAAGGACTTGGCAAGGATCAAGGGATCAAATTCCATGAGGGAGAATTCACTCACAAGAATTAAGTAGTCGATTCTGGATTTTGCTGAGGCATGAATCCAAGGAACTGTGGCTAAAACAGACTATTTCTAATCCCATTTAGCAGATTCAATGTCCACTGCACAGGAGAGCTACTTTGAAAACACATCCCTCATAACCTCTCCCGCAATGCTCTACGCCCAATGCTACGTCACTGAAATCAATGAGCTCACTTTTGCTGCTCACTTCCATGGGATTTAAGCATGTGCTCCAAGTTAAGCTGAAGTGCTTTGCTGTACAGGGGCCTAAGTGAACATAAGATACTACAGAGAGATCCCTATGCCAAGGAAAACCAGTCTACATTTTTGTCTCTGAAAACTGAAAAATAGCTAACTCAGTATTGTTCAATTTTTAGACTTTTCTCATAATTTCCTATAACAAACAATTTCATAGGAGTTCAAATATTGCCATGGCGTCTCTTGTTTAAAGTACTAAAAATATGCTTGCTTTTCGCAGTTCTTGCCATGACAATAAACCAGCCATAGCAATAGCTCACCACACTTTCATAAGTTCTGTTTAGTCTTGCCTGGAAATAGCTGATTAATATTCTACTAATTAAATATGGAATGGCCATTTTAAAGCTTATGTTTTTACATTATATTTATATTCCACTGATTGTTCTTTCTCCCACTTGTTTGCTATATATTTTGTTGTAATTTGTAGCGCTGAAGAATCTTGCGGTAGTTGAAGTGAATAATTGTGTGGAAGTCACCTTTGCAAAAGAAATTGGTAAAGTTTTCTGGCAATACATCTTTTGCAGCATTAAGACAAGACACTAATTGTCATAAGCCAAACACTGTCGTATACATCAATGCAACCTAGCAGCCACATTACAGAGAAAAACAAAGTCAGTGAGAATGAGACACTTTTCCTTAGATAAAATGGGTTGTATATCTTCAATCAGAGAAAGATTATATTAATCTCAGTGAAAACTCAATGGCAGTAAATACCTAACTTCATACAAACCGCACATGAAGAATTAATCACATGGTTGATTTATTTCTTTAACAGGACGACATCTAACAAGATGAGTGAATCTCCTTGGTTCCAAGTTTGAGCTTGCTTCCAATAACACACCAAAAGCTTTGATACTTTGCCAAAGTTTTTCTGAAGCAGATCAGTCTCTTGGGGCTGCAGAATTGGATGAGAAACCTCGCAAGAACAAATTTCCCCATGAGACTACTCCTTCTTTCTTCCAGCTTGGTTGTAAATATCGAAGGAAACAGATTTCACTGCAGCATTTTGGCAATTCTGCCTCCATTCCCAGGTGAAAGCTGGAAAGTAGGAGCATGAGAATATGAAAGATAACAAAACAAAAAGATAAAACTTTGCCAGCCATTGTCATGTTAAGTGTTGCACGAAGCTCTGGGACCTCCTCACTTTAATTTATCTCTGCTATTTATTATTTAACACCGCAAATAATATTGGCTGTAGTTCCCACTAACGTGTTGTATGCAATAAAAGCCTGTTTTATGAGCTAGTAACCGCACAGCTGCTGAGCCAATGATCTTATCGCAAAAGCCCAGAAAACCAGAAGTGCTGAGCAAGTAACGTCACAGAGGCCTGTGGCCTGGCGTCAGAAGAGCAAACAAGAGGCACCGAAGCAGCAGTGTCAAAGGCGTCTGCCTTGGCATCAGCCAACGACCTAAGCCAGTGAGGTGACCTCACAGAGCGTGTGCCCTCAGATAAACCGAGAAGGCTAGACCTAGTGACCTCGCGGCGGCCGGGGCCCTGACTTCAGCCCGGCGAGCGAGAGGGGCTGAAGCAGTAATCTCACAGAGGCCTGTGGCTTGACATCACCCGGCCGTCTGGAGCAGGTGTTAGAGTCAGGCGTCGGAGCGTGTGTACGAGAGAGAGGGCACAGCTCCAGCTCTCAGGCTGTGAGCCGAGGGAGGGCTCCCCTTCCTCTCCCGGTCTGAGGGAGCTCAGCCCCCTAGGGCAGCCCCCCTTCACTGCTCTCACAGGTGGGGCTGCCGGCTGGGAGCCCATGGGGCCCAGGCCTGCCCCGCCAGCGGGGGGAGCAGCACCAGACAGCAAAGAAGAGTTCTCCCATGGGGAGACTCCTACCGGCCTCTTTCCTCCTGCAGGGAGATCAGTCCCCTGCTGGACCCCCACCCCCAAGGACAAAGCAGGGAAGGGGGGAGCCGGCTGCTTCCAGCCCTCCCTCCCCTTCAGGAGAAAAGGGGACCCGGCCCCCTCCCCCAGCCAGGATCAGGGGTGGAGGGGTGAGGACTGCCTGTTGGGTCTCTTGCTGCGAAGTTGGACACCCCAGCAGCCTGGCCCTGGACATCAGACCAGCAAGCGAGAGGTGTTAATCAAGGGACCTCACAGGCCTCGATCCCATTCCCTGCTCTGCGCCATGTCCTGTCACACACGGTGCTGCCCTGATTGTCACACTTGGTCACCCATGGTTTAGTGCAGCCCCGGAAGTGGGGAGCTCTCCGGCCCTCTATTGCCATCTGCTCTAACAATCGGTTGTATTCATCTGCACGAAGCCATGCCTCCATCAGTATCCTCCACTGCATGCCACAGTGGGCCCAGAAAGTGGCTTTTCTAATGTTCCTCTTTGTTCAGTATGAAATTGTTCTTCCAAATTGTTGGCTGAATTTCTTACAACCCAACACTTCGAAAGGGCCTCGTGTTTCTGCGTGAGTTTCAATAGAACGTCACATGCTCTGAGTGTTGGCAGGTGCATTTGTGTTTCTAGGTGGGGCATGCTGTGCTGTTGTGATGTGGGGTTGAAGAAGGCCGTGAGTTTACCATCCAGCTTTTTGGTTTGGTGACATTTCCTTTTCTTGCTTTCTCTCTCTTATCCCAGTTTATTAAGGCTGCTATTTAGTTTGGAACTCACAATACTTTGCACCTCTTCGCTCCATCCTCTCTTTCTCTGCAGTTCATCCCCCTCCTATCAGTTCCTTGCTCTCCTTTCCAGGGCCCGCTCTCTTCATAACCTCACCTCACCTCTCCTGACATCTCTTTTCCTCTCTCTGTCCCTACTCAAACTCTCTCTGTTTCTGAACAGATTTAATGAAATTGCTGCTCAATTTGTGCCTAGATAAGGCCCCTGAAAATGCCTTTTTGACTGTGAAAATATCAGTTAAAAATTCAGTGTCATTTTGTTTTGGAATAAAATTGGAACAAAATTGAAAATCAATCATTGCACTTTATATTCACAAAACTAAAAAGAAAAAGAATCAAATTCTAAATAAAACATTTCAAAATGGACTGAAATACGTTTCAATTGACCCCAAATGATTTTAGATCTTTTTAATCTTGATTTCAAAAATTTCCAAATTTTGCCTTTTTGTCCCAACAAAATTCCAAAAATTATGATCTGAATCTCCACTGGCTTGCACCTTCGATAGTCAATTTATATCTGCATAAAATGAAAAAAACACTACCAGCTCGGAACAACAGGTGATGACGGCCACTTTGCTCAGGCACAAATGATCATACAAGGTGCCAGGCAATTGAGAATGAGATCTTTATGGGCCAGATTTTGATACTCTTAGTCATATTCCATAAGTATTTCCATTAGCTCAGATCCACAGCTGATGTAAATGATAGTAGCTGCACTGACTTTAATGGAGTTATGCACTATCTGGAGACATGACCCAGTGACAAACATAATCTGGCCCCAAATGTCTGAATCAGTCTTTTCTAATCCTTCCATAGGTGTGAAAGGTTTAGTATAATTTTTTTTAATGTGCTTGCTCTCACTCTGTTTATTTCAATAGTGTTGGCTAACCCAATCTCTGGTTTACGTGCTGCAGTCAAGCTAAAGAACATATGGGCCTTAAAACAATTAACATACATGTGGGATGACTTTGGTCTGTTGCATGCAAACAGTCATTTAAAGATTTACCCAAAACAATCAACAACAGTGTTACACATCTCAGACATAGCTGCTCACTCTTAAAACTCAAATATTGTCTTTAAAAATGAACTGATAGTACTTAACAAAGAGCACAACAGCTCTCCTATTAAATCTAAATCTAAATTAAATGAATATTTTAGACTCTCAGTTGAAAGTGTTACTGATAAGTCCTTAATTACCACTGCTTTCCTGTCTGGTGCTTGAGTAATTCCCACAGAGGCTAAACTTGCCTATCTGCATTACATTATGCATGAATTTTGCTTAAAAGTTTAACTTCATTTTGTTGTTAGGGTTCTTGATGAAAATAATTAACTGATTTTTACTGAGTGCCACAGTGCTGAGTCCAAGCAAAGCAGCTTGTGAGGAGAACATTATCAGTGCTACTGACAGTATAAAAAAAGTTGATGAGCAAACTGGAATCTTGCCATGGTTATACTATGGTCATATGGTTGGTTTTGTGTTTTGCTTTGGCACAGAGTGAATCATTAAAACTACATCAGAAATGACTGTTAATCAGTGCCTGTTTTATAGAGAAAGGATTGTCCGAACCGTTACTTTTACCATTACTTTTCTGTTTAAGGAACGCACGCAATAAGGCCCTGGTCTTGCAACAGACTTTGTGTGCGCTTAACTTTAAGCACTATGATTAGTCACCCTGAAGTCACAGTATGGTAAAGTTAATTATGTATGTCATTCTTTGGGGGATCAAGGATTGCATGGTTTATTTGCATGAAATTTGGCGTGGATGTCTTACACACCCATGACATGCTACACGTCACCACTGGGCACTAAAACCAAGACTTTAGCAGCAAAATCATGAGCTCCACCTTTTGAGCTATAAATAGTAGGCTATTGTGGTCAGCGGGACTGATGGCTTTAGGTGCTGGAGGGCATGTGAGGCTTAACAGGTCTTAAGCCCAGGCTTCCTGAACTGCTAGGAAACAAACCCTTTCACACTGCCGCCCAGCAGCAGCTGTAACCAGCTTTCATTCCATGGCCCACTGCAGACACAGACCACGGGAAATCCCACCTCAAGAGGTCCAGCAGCCCATGGATCCTGATGGGCTCCCTACCCTATATAAACCCAAGGGACATTGCAGGAAGCATCCAGCCAACCATGTGGCTGCCATGAGCATTCCTGCTTTCTGCTCTTGAGCTCCTGGCTTTGACCTGAGCTGGATTTGTACCTTGCCTTCTGACCTAGACCCTGAAACCTGACTCGGGCTCTGATCCTTGGTATTAAACCCAGCCAGGAATTTGACTACGAACTCGTCTGCTACTTAGCTTCAGGTCTGATCCTGCTCCAACCCTCGGTTTGTCAAGATCCCGATGGTTTGTCTGGCAGACCCTCCTGTGGTGAGGGCCTGCCATGTGGGAGCAGGGAGGCCTCAGGTCAGTCCCTTCCCAGCATGCTCCAGAGGGTACTGGAGACACCTGAATGATTGGCCGCTCCCAGGAAGAGCCCAAGTTTTGCAGTTCGCAGCAGAGACGTAAACTGTGTGCAAGCAATGCGCCCTGCTCCATGATGAACACACTGCACTGTGGGCCCAGCTGACAGCGCACCCCAGCTAACCAGATGCTGCAAGAGCCAGCAGCCCAGCTGTGGGATGAGAGCACTGCACTCTGGCCACGCGCTGCATCTGCATACCTGAACCCAGGATCCTGCCCAGGCCCATTCCCGAATGTTTTAATGGGGACCACCAAAAATACCGGAGGCTCATTAACCAACGCCGATGAAGGGTAGTTACTTGACAAGTGCCGACCATGTGTTTCAGAAGAGCAGATATCCAGATCTTCCCCAAAGCCAGGTCTGCAGAGCAAGGGTGTCATCTTCTCAAAGCTTGGTGGCCACCTGCCCACATCCAAGTGCATGGCACAGCCCCAGACATTTCAATGGCAGTGCAATGTATGTTAAACATCCAGCAAAGTTGCCTCCTTTGGTAGCGAGCGGGTCCTGTGGTTTTCACTGCAGACCTTTGCCCAGGCAACTGTTCAAATCGTACTCAAGCAAATGAGCAAACTGTTGTTACCTGAATCCGGTCTAAGGTAATATTAACGTAACCTGCCGAGAGAAGAGAATGAATTAAATCCCCACTACACCTGTAGGCGCTTATGCAATAACTCCTGCACAATGCTGTGCCCTTTGGTTTTATTGAGCTTGACTGTAATTAACACCTTGCCCTAGGTCTTTGAAATCTGCTGGAGGACAGGTAAGCTCTTGCTACCACTTTCTTGGAAGAGGTATTCTGTTTGGATTAACCAGACAGAGCCCCTGGAATCTCAAGGATCCCTGTGGCACCATGGAGAGTCCTGATAAAAGACAAATATTTGGCAGGTGAAAAAATTGAAACTTAACAGAGAATGAAGATGCCAAGTGGAGGAAAGGTGCGGGAAGCCACCGTAGCTTTCTTGGTTTGGGGGATGTAGCAGTATTTCAGGAAGGCTGCGCAGATGGGGAAAGATAATTTCAGCAGTGCATTTAATTTCTTTGGCCTCATCAGCTTTCTATATATAACCTCAAAAACCAAAGAGCCAGACAAACAGATTGTCATTAGGAGGAAGGCTCTTAGTGGGCTCAGCCATGCGAATAATCAACCGGATTGCAAGGACTTTAGCTCCAGTCAGTGGCTCACACCTGATTTTATTTAACTAGCGATTCCTCAGCCCCTGAGCTTCCAGTAAAAGCGTTTTTTTATTTTTTGTTTTGCCCTTCACTAGGATATACTGGATGTTTTAGATGTCTCTTTCCTGACACTTTGAGAGGCCTGCGCTAATGGCATCTGCTAAAAGATGTCATTGATTTTCATTTGGCTAAGTAATTTACTCACACTCCACCTTCCTTCTTTTATTCTTCTCCTACCCAGTTGGGAATCAATCCAAGTGGACCCTTTGGTCTCACCTCTTTTGCGCAGCGTGGTGCACATAAATATTTCAGCTCCTTCTTGCAAAACGGCTCAGCGGGAGGAATAATGAATGCACATTTGTGAAATCTGCTGCCTGGTAATTCCCCACCAAACAGCTGCAAAACAGCAGGTCTGCACCGTGAGAGCACAAATTGCTGTAGGTGGCTGGATAGTGGAGTGATGGGGATGGATGGTTGAAGGAAGAAAAGAATGGGGTAGATTTTTTTTCCCCAATTGCTCAACTATCAATTCTCACATCAGGGGGAGCCCAATGCTTTCACTATTGTTCTCAATAGGAGCTGTTAAGTATGGAACCCTTTGGAAAATCTGACCACTTCATGTAGGTGTCTATAGGGGAGCTGAGCTCTTTGGGAAAGCATATCCACTCAATTATTTTAATGCATAAATATAGGAGTTGTCCTATAAACTCTAACTATTGGTTTACTGAGTGCCAGTTTTTGTATGTTATCAACCTATTCACTTACTCTCTGCAGCATGAAACATGCCTCGCGTTTGTATTCATTTCTATATCAAGCACCCTTATTCATGCCGGGCACATTTTGGAGCTAATGGGGATGAAAGTTGTAATTCTATGAAAACCCCATCGTAATTTAACAATAACACCCATGCAAGACTGAAGTTTTCTTTCGGCAAAAGATGCTTCAGTAAACACAGCCGGGCTGGTACAAAAGACAAAAACCTCAATGCAATTAATTTTCTTTTACAACTGACCTGAAAATTCATCTGAGATGCAGGCCTGAGACTCCCTGTTGGCTCCAGGGTAGACATCAATGAAGAGAAGCACTTACTGTGACTTCAGAACAATCAATGTCTTGACAAGGAGTGTCTTCACAATGCAATATTGCCAAAATCAACATTCCTTCTGGACAATACACTTCCTCCCCTTTTAGGGCCATTCACTATTAGGCTGCTCTTGATAAGCAGCTATTACAATGTGTCAGCCAACAGCTATTAATCCCTCCATAATCTCATTCTTCTTAAAGCACTGCTTGCTATTACAAGCAAAATGTGTGAATCCTCAAAACATCCTTCATAACATACTTGTGTAATGCTTCACAAGTTCTAAGAACTTTATAGATATGTCTGGGACTTCAGTGGGACTTACGCATGTGCGTGAATACTTTATTGAACAGAAGGATCACTCATGTGTAAAAATTAAGCATCTGCTGAAATGCTTTGTTGAATTGGAGCCTTAATTGTAATTAGCAATATCATGTTTATGATGTACAGTTAAGTAGCTTTGATGTCTTATAGACTCATAGAATATAAGGTCTGAAGGGACCCTTATGATCATCTAGTCTGACCCCTATACAGCGCAGGCCACAGAACCTCACCCACCCACTCCTCTGATAGTCCTCTAACCTAAGACTGAGTTATTGAAGTCCTCAAATCATGGTTCAAAGACTTCAAGGTACAGAGCATCCACCAGTAAGTGACCCGTGCCCCATGCTGCAGAGGAAGGTGAAAAACTCCCAGGGCCTCTGCCAATCTGCCCTGAAGGAACATTCCTTCTGACCCCAAATATGGTGATCAGCTAAACTCTGAACAGTCAGCTACAACCTGAGTAGAGGTAGAGGGCCGTGGTACACTTGTACACTAGTTATTTCCTACATTGTTAATATTATCTACATTTTTATAGAATGGGAACTGAGGCAAAGACGTTAAGTGACAATGAGAGTGGAAGGTGGGATTAGAACTCGGGTGGCACTGATGCACACAGCTGGGCTCAAAATAAAATAGAATGAATAATTTGTGATTAATTTGAATCTCCTGTTTCTGTTCATGAAATGTTTTGAATGTAACTACGATCAGAATCTAGTCCTGGATGTGTATCTCTCTGAAGCCTATTTAGAAAAATGGGACTGGAATTCTAATAGGAATAAGCTTTCTTGTGAGCTTTGTGTCAAGTTTGGCTGTTCTTGCAATATTTCCTGCCTTTCTTATGATAAGTTGGTACTTGGCTTCCTGTCCTGAGAAGGGCAGAAATTAAGAGAAAGAGAGAGAGAAAGAGAGAAAGATCTATTTAGGCCCTAGGAAAGGCTGGCTTCAGCTTCTGAACAAAGGTTTGAATGGATTCCTAAATTATCCTCACCATTATGGCCATTCCTAGCAAGGACCCAACCAAGTCTAGCTGTTTCAGAAACAATATACAAGATTCTGGCTTAGAGAAAAGGAAAAGGCATGTACCTGAAAGAGAAAAAATATGTGAATACAGTAAAAATGCCCCTTAACAGTGAATTATCTTTTGCAGCACAAGTGGGTGGTGGGTGGATTTCACCCATTGTGCACAGGAGGTGAGGCTGGCTGTGGAGAGGTGCCCAGGGGATCCCTACACCCCCTGTGCCTGGAAGAGCTGGTTCTTTTTACCACCTTAGTGTAGCAGGAAGGAGATGGGGGAATGGACAGTAAGCCTGAGCTCCTACAGATCCACTGAGCACAACGCCGAGCACAGAGGCCATGGAGAAGCTGCCTCTGACTTTGCTTGCAGGTGATGGGTAGATTCGGTGCCACCGACACATCCAACTTGTAGCTGTCTTGGACAAAGTCCATTTATGTTGACCTTGTGCCGGGGTGGCTTTGTGTCTTTGTGTTTTGCTTTGCAAGGGGCAGGTCACCCATAGCAAGGGTGCACATTGGGATGCACTGAAGCCAGGAGAGAATTTCATTGCACTTCATGGAAGATGAATCTCATCCCTGCATAGAGCCAGCACATGGCCCAGGCAATCCCCAAATAAGGCTTCTGCTGAGCTTCAGTGGGGCAGGGCCTCTGTGTCTAACTTGGCAACACCTATCTTGTCTGTGGGACCTGATCAGTTGGATGCGCTCAAAGTACGAGTCCTGCACGAATGGCTTAGGCACCTGCCACCAGGAGACTGTTCCCCGCTGCCAACTGCAAGCAGATTGAAACATCAAACTTCATGAGCAGGGTTGGGCTTGGGACATACCCCTCTCGTCGACATCTGCCATTGGCAAGGTAAGGTGGTTCCTCGCCTCGCATACTGGCTTTTGTGGAACCTGTTCTCTGGTGCCTGTCTCTCCCCCTGCATTAGACTAGGGTTGGTGAAATTCCTTCACGTAAAGCTAGCATTGCAATGCATAAATCCCTTTGTGGATCAGGGCCAGAGTCACCAAGCAACTTGCCTCACACGACGAGTCTGTAGCAGAGCACAAAAGTGAACCTATGGGTCCCCAGCCTCATACCCATAATCACTAACCTCTCCTTTCTCACCTATGCTTGGGGTTAATTTCACCCTCTGAAGAAGTGTTTCTTTATCCAAGTTCCAGGTAAACAATTTCCAGTGCGTCTGAGCTGACACTCAGGTAACCTGCATTACACAAAGCCTCCCAGTAAGGTGAGCAGTAAATCATAGTTATTACGGAAACATTTTAGCTTTATAAATGTTACCGTTCTCGGGTTTAAGTGTTGTTTGTAACATACAGGGAAACAATTTAACTTCATAAGGCTTTAATTTTATCTGATGAATCACAGATTTTATGGGACACTTGCACTTCATAAACATTTCAGAGCTTTCAAAGTTTACTTCCCGGATTTCTCAGAGAACCCGAAAGGGTATTCACACCTTTGCTTGGGGAAAGAAAGCGTTTGCAATTGCAGCTTTGGTTTGTACGTGTCACATTTAATGATAACAATCACCTGTGAGCCATCACGGTAATTTCAGACCTAACCCATGGCAACTCTCCATTTAAAATGCTGATAGATTTGTTATGGTGAATGGGTAATTACCAGCACTGGGAGGAGATCTCAACTGCAGAATAAACAATGAAGCAATCTGAAGTGACAAAAATGTCAGGTGAGTGAATTTCTGTTGACGTCTCCCTGGCTTTTAACATCTGACTACTCGTGTTCTGGGAAGAGTGCAAATGAGAAGCCAGAGGGCCCACTGTGGGTTTTAAGCATATGTTTTCATGTCAGCTAAGCCGTTACGGTTCGGAATTTGAAAAGGTTAATAATAAACAACGATTTCCTTGGACTTTTTTAAAAATACGCATTGGCCTGCATAGTAAAAATACGCAAGGAAGAAGAAAGAGTTAGAGTGATGGGGACTCGGAATGCACATGGGATGGCGGGTGGTCTGGTAGGAAGCATGGCCAAGTGGATTGGCACCATACTGGAGTTGAGGTGCTTACATTTAATTCCTGTTTGTCCTTGCTCAAATTCCTTAATGGACCTTGCGCCTCAGTTCCCTATCTGTAAAATAGGCATGATGCTTCCCTACCTCACAGAGGTGCTGCAGGGTGCAGGCACCTTTATGATTGTGAGGCACTCAGATGTTATGGTGATAAGAATGATCAGGGTGCTAGGAAAAAATCTCATGAATAGGCCTTGAAAACATTGGGATTGTTCACTGTAGAAATGTCATGAATAGGAGGGGTCATGACACAAGTGTGTAAAATAATGACTGGTCTAGAGATGGTACATCAGGAACCTCCATTCACCCTGTCTCCTAACACAAGAGCAAGGGGATATTTAATGAAACTGCAAGGTGGGAAATTCAAAAGCCGATAAAAGGAAACACTTTTTGTACAATATATAAGTAGCAATGAGTTCCACAGCCTACATGAAGTCACTGAGGCTGAGAATTTACCAATCTCAGACATTTACGTGGATATCAAAATGATAAAGAAGTATCCTAATGAATGATAACAACAATTTTGGAGAGGATACATGCTTCGGGGCTTACGTCAATCTCTAACAACCAGAGATCAGGAGAACTACACGTCTGCTGCTGCTGGCTTCTCTGCACCTTTCTCTGAAGCATCTGGCACTGGCCACTGTCAGAGGCGGGATACTGGACTACATGGACCTCTGGTCTGATCCTGTCTGGCAATTCCTATGTTCCTAAGTCCAAATAAGTGCTTGGATAGGGCAGTGTTGGAGCCAACTTGAAGGCAGAGATCAATAGAACATTAAAATGTTTGTGGATGATTTTTTCTTCTATTGCACAAATAATTATGTTAGGAGGAGACCAGCCCCTGCGCATTGCTACAAAATCAACTCACAGCAGTTGAGGTGAGGAGAGTGTTAGAAAATGATGTGAGTTGCTAAGTATTTGACATGTGGAAAGCAGCTTCCATTGCAGAAAACAATTTTTTCTGGATCATTCTAGAAACCAGTTTGGACTGGTACTCTGGACCTGAACGTAGAAATAGGGGACTGGCTCTTCAGCTACCTCTGAAGGCCAAGGGAGGGGATACTGGACCCAGGATATGAGCAGAGATGGTAAAAAATGCAAAAAACCAATTCTGTGAAACTTCATCAGAAGTCTGAAAATCTGAAGATTTGTGCTGCTCTGTAAGCCTTTTGCCAAACAACAAAGATCTAAGAAATCATTTGATGTAAAAATTTTGAAAATACAACTCTGTAACCAGCCCTAAGACAAAGGGAGGTATAGACACCCCGCCCCTCCTCCAAAGATGCCAAAGCCAAGCAGGGAGTCTCTGGATGTGCTGGGAGGAGGTGAGGGGGTGGGCTTTTTGCAAACACCATATAATGCGAGACTGGCATAGCGCTACATGGAGGACGTGTCACAGGCTCTGCCTTACTGTCCACAGTCTCAGTCCTTGCAAAACAAACCGTATATATCTCTGTGAGACACATGGCACCTGGATTTCCTCTGCGGGAGGACGAATCTCTGTATGTTCCGATCTGCTCTGGGCATGCTCAATAGCTAACAGAGGTAGTAGATACCACTCTGCACATAAAACTGGATTCAGCGTCACTTTGAAATCTCCACAAATTCAGACTGAAACATCCTTCTTGATCATACTCCGAAGTTCGTTCACTAAACAGTCCAAATCAACTTCCACCAGAGGCTTCAACGCATAAGGTACAAATCTGGGCTTGCAGTATTATGGCTGGCTCTCAGACACAGCAGTGAACATCATTTAACGTTCCCCAAACAGACAGTGCTTTGCCAACTTCCGTAGCGCATCAACCAGCAGTGTGACTGTCTCCCCACTGCCATGCCGCTGCTGATGAAACCGACATTATTCTACTATTATCAGTGTGCTAGGAACAAAATGGCTGCCGCAGCGATGGCCTACATGGCAGTTCTGGTCATGCAGCAGTGTGTATGCCTTTGGACCCATCACTGGCAACAGGGCTGACACACTTTCTCCATGTGGAATGGTGTTGCAGTCTACAAATTACTCAAAATGTTTCGTCCATGATTCGCAGTTTCCATTGACCTCACCAACATCGTCCAGGAAAGCTGCCATTTCTCTGCTGTCATGTTGCACTTTGCATGTCCTGGATGTCTTCATTTCCACAGGCAACTTTCATTTCCTGTTCTTTATTTATTATTATTACTGAGGTCTACCTAAACTTGATTTCCCGCCCCTGCTGGCTGTGTGTTTGCACTGCAGAATGCAGAAGTCTTATCTTGGCTTCACTTGAGTCCCTCCGTGAAGACTAAACCTGTTTGCCTGTCTGCTGGCACAGGTCAATCAAAGCGACTGCTTCCTTCTCCCTAACTGCTTTGTTTGTACAGCTCTTTCAGTGTTTGCAGCAATGGCAGACACCTCTTCCTCGGTTCTGCTTTTAATTGTCTACTTCCCCTCTCCAGCTGTCTGGTCCCAGCTGTACCAGAAGCAAAATGCAGGAGCAGAAGGCCACCTTCTTTTCCTAGGGGAACTTTTTTCCTCTTCAAAAACCTTCTTGGTCAGTGAATGGGAGCAGTGGACCCACGTGGGAAAGAAGATTCACATCACCAGTACGTTATATTTGGACCCAGCAGAGAAGGTGATCAACACAGAGGGAGCTGATAGAAACACAGCTCTCTGCTGGGCACACTTTATTGTTCTAGCAGGAAAACTGAAACGAACATGAAAATGAGGCTTTGCACAGGGGATTGCTTGAACATTTAAAGGGACATCACAGTTGCAAACTTACCTGGTTGATTTTTGTCTTCTCCTCGCCCCCATTGCTTTGGTTTTTGGTTAATAGAATAAAATTCGGGGGTGGAGTGAGGAAAGGATGGGAAAAGTGGTGGAAGGTTAACTGAATTCAAAGTGAGTTTTAAGGAGGAGATAGAGGCCAGATGGTACGCAGGATCTGGGGTGATGTCCAAGGCATAGGATGTGACATGAGAAATGGCATGGAGTCACTTGTAGGGGAGGGAAAGCAGTGGAATCAGCAAGTCATGTTGAATGGGCTGAGTGAAGGTGAATGAAGGCAATCTTAGGGGCACATGCAGAGCTGGTCAGGGCAGGCTGAGGTTGAAGGGTCAGAAGTTGATGCAGAAAGAGATCAGAAGCCATTGGTGTCAAGGAAGGGCGTGTGGGTGTGACCCTTTCAGGAATGAAACATGTGTGGTTTCAGATGAGACCATGACATGGTCAAAGGCTTTACAGAGAAGCTTTACAGCTATGAGAGTTATACTAGAATTACTGTATTGGGTTGGACTTGGTTATGTGCCCTTCGTGCCCTTCGACAAACAAAACAGAATCTCTGTATTCATGACATTTTGGCTGCTGCGGTTCAGACACGCAGGTCCAGCCAGCATTTAAATTCCTAGAATTAGTATTTGGTTCTGCCAATTTGGGCTCAGTAATACAGTTGCCATATCTCGACTGCAGCATCCGGTGCAGTCATGTCTGGCTTTCCCCCTCTTTCTTTCAGGGCCCACCTCAAAAAACAGGTAGCACTAGGCAGGAATTTTCCATTAAAATATCTTTTCAACTAAAAGTGAAACCAAAGTGTCAGTGCTCTGTTATAGGCCAACAGATTAACTCCTGTGCAGAGGGCAAATAAAATCCACATGTCACCTCAAGTCTGCAGAATAGAGAGAAGTAGGCCTGAGGTGGTGCTGAGGAGAACTTCTCTTTAAACACCTTAACGTCAGCACAAATTGGACTCTGGGCTTCCTGGATTTGAAGCATTTGGCCATGCATTTTTCCTTGGGTGTTTCATGCCAATACGTGTCAAAGCAAATCAAGTGTACTCAAACGTTTGCAGAACTACATGATGTTTTTTTCGCTTTTGGTAAAAGACATGTTTGCATCCCCATTTGCACAACCTGCATGCTTCCTAGAGATTAAAAGCATTCTCCAGTCAGGCAGAAACCTGACTGAGTTAAAATGTTTGGCTTGTCAAGCTGTTCAAGCAAACCTTTTCTGCTGTAACGTGTTCATTGAGAAACATTCCAAAGATTAAATGATCTCAGGGTGCGTTGAAAACCAGGGACCTCTGCTTGCAAATGGCATTTCGAAAGCCATTGCACCCTGGGTGCATTTGAGAGGCTCCACATATTTAAAACTTTCTGTCAAATTACTTCAGCTGGTTTGACTGTAATACAGATTGCAAGCACTAAGGCGCCGTTCTGAGTACCCTACCCTAAACGAGAGCCTCTCACTTTCAGATTTCCTGTCCGATAAATAGCTGCTAATATCGTTAACACTGTTACTGAGCCAACCCTAGTCCAAACCTCGCTGATGTGGAATACAAAAGGCAGCCCAGCTCTCAGCCATGGTGTTCTGCTGCACTTGTTACAAACATTGCACCCTGAAGTGAGAAAACGTGGCTGAGTGACTTGAGGGGAGTGTCCCGGGGCCAATGTAGGGAGAGCACGTACGACTGGGATGAGCCTCCTAGAAGCAAGATTCTGCTCCTGGCTGCTCTGTGTGTGTGGGGAGGGGACAATCATCACCTCCGTGGCACTGGCCCTTCCCTGCACCAGACCCACAAGTGGGAGGGAATAAGGCACATTGCCCTGCCCACCCCAAACCCTACAGGAAACCTGACTCAGATTTGAGTCCAAGCCCCTTCTGCCTATCAATCAATCTGATTTGAGCCATCCAGCACTCAGGGCCCAGTCCTAGGACCCCGCTAAAGTAGTGTGTCAGAGCCTGAAATGTGAGTACAAGTCCTGATGCTTTGCAATGTGCATACAGCTCAAGCCCGACACCCAAGTCAGAAGGTCTGTGGAGTGCCATATGGACAGGGATTTAAATATTCACTTGCTGTATCAGGAAGACAAAGAGTAAAGAATTGCAAAAGCACCTAAGAGACTGAGAAGCATAACTCCATTTCCAGAAGAGATTTAGGCCCACATCCTCAAAGGTATTTTAGACACTTAATGCCCATTGATTTCCATCCTTTTTGTGGATCTAGGCCCTATGGGGATTTTCAAAAGCCCTCATGATGCCTAACTCCCCTTTGTAAATCGGATCCCAAGAGGATGAGTTACTTTGGAAAATGTCATGTAGGCACTTTGACATTTTTACCTGAATACGACAACTTCCTGCTAGTGCTTGAGAACCAAGAAATGAACTGGGTTCTGAACCTAAAGGGAAACTGGACTGGCCATTTTCACTGGCCTGGTATTGCCAAAATTCATGAAACAGCCCCACCTCCCCACTCCAAGTCATGAGATTGGCTTAACAATCATGAGATTATCACAAATAATAAATCTGGGATTCATTTAATTTGCCTTCTGGTTTCTGTGCATGTAGGTTTCACATTTTCAAATGTTTCTCTATAGCCATAAGGGCTATAAATGTGTTTTAAAAATGTAGCATCTGATGTAGTCACATGATTACCAGAAGATTAAGCTTTAAGAAACTCAGAATTTCAAAGGACCTGTAATCAAACCATGAGAGTCAGCAACATGGTTCTCCCAGTAAGAGAGATGAAGCAAGTAAACCAATATAAATGAAAAAAGTGAGTTAGATTTTTTAAGAAATTCTTTTAACATGATTAAAAAATGATTAAACCAATATGCTAATGAATTAATTTAAATAAATGTTTCTCCTTTTTGGTAAACTTAGCAGCAATTTGAAAGATACATTACAGATATATCAATAAGAGTCTAAAATCTTTTTGAGCACGTCTTTAGGGACTGGGCAATGCATCAGTGTGTGGTAGGTCAGAGTTACAATTCATGTGCAAAACAAATGATAGGCAAAAAGAATGTAAGTGCCAAGGTTTATAGATCCATCTGGTTTGTGTTTGTAATCAACATGTCCAATTTTTGAAAAGCAAAGGAAAAAATAAAGTTGTCAGTTCAGAACTGCATTATTTTCCTCCCAGGGGGATATTTTCCAGGCAGATGGACGTGAATATGCAAATTTTCTTGAGTTAAGCAAATGTTGCAAATAAATTTGCAAGATAAAACATGTTTGCAGCGCTGCCTGATGTTCACAAATTTCAATTGTGCCTGGATGTTGGAGAATATTTGTTGTTATTTCAGCTATTTTGTCCTCCTGGGAAAATCAAACCTGATATGTGTAGGAGGAGAAATCACTGGAATGAAGGGAGTAGAGCAATAATGCCCTAGTATGGCTGCTGAAAGAACAGGGAAAATGCACACTGAGGGAGTATCTGTATTCAAATCCCCATCTACTCTGCCTACCCATGGGTAATCTTAGGATGTTAAGCCACTTCTGGCAATGGTCAATCAGTTACCCTGCCTTCTGAGTGCCCAAGAAGAGTTGTACATGTGAAGTTGACTCTTACCTTGTTTGGAGATAAAGGCTGGATCCTGCATGACGCTGATCATTGTGGGCCCTGTCCAGTATCATGTAAATGATCATTGCAGACTTCACCTGCATAGGTGGTGCTGTATATTAAAGTTAACCACATGCATAAGCGCTTTGCCAAACGGGGACCAAATAGCTCCAGACCAAGTACTAAATTTGTGGGGACTGGGACAGGACATGGTGTTCTGAATCTATTCCATGCCCAAGGCATGGGATGGTAAAAGAAGTAATGTTCCCATAGCTGCCGTTTTCCCTCATCACCCCAGACCAGCAAAGCAGGTAGCCCACTCAGGAGAATAAGGGGCTAACGCAGCTCATGACTGCACCCTAGATGTGCCCCCATGAGAAATTTCTCTGTCATTTATTCGGTAAAATACTTATTTTTTTCAGCAAAGGAAACATTTTTAAATGTTCCCCTTTTGAAGTTTTGCTCTGTTTTCCTCTAATTAAACACCCACTGTCCCTACAAACTGGAAACGCTACACACAACCTAATAGCTCAGGTATAGGTCGCTTCTTCACTTTCAAAATTCAAACTTTAGTGTCGTTCCCCTTATTCGTCCGAGATCAGCAGACAAACTGCTTAGACCCATCAGCTCTTGCCATCTTAGGGTGCCAGCTGGCTGCTCAATCAGAGCCAATTTTGATGAAACAATTTGATTAAAAATCTGAGAATGAATCTGTTTCCTTATCAGTTATAATTTTGTTTTCATTGACATTGTCCAGGCAGCATTATAGCTGATCAAAAAATGGACCAAAAACATTCTTGACCATTTTTCTGAGTTACCAGCTGTGGTCTGCACATACTTCACATGAGTCGCGGGAAAGGCTTGGGAGCAGAGTTCATAAGGAAGGACTCTGAGATGGGGGCACGAACCTTAGTTGTTTGAGAAGAAGGTGGCTATATGAGGGTGCTGAAAGGAAGAGAAGGGGAATGGGGTACAGATGAAAATGCCTTAATGGTTTATGACCTAGCTGCTTATTATCTTGCTTTCTCTGGCTCAGATGGTGGGCTGTGTAGTGTAGCAATCTTAACTCAAAGTTAACCAAGCTTTCTTTGTAGGAATGTTGCTCTCTATAAAATATATCATGGACCTATACAGAACCATCTCTACGTTGTAGCAGCATATACATTTTGTATAGTTTCCTGTTTTTCTATCATCCAGGGCAATAAACATCTTACAAGTTTGGTGGGAAACCATTTCTGACAGCAACATGGAAAGCTATCAAGGCTGTAACTGACCATGAAATAACTAGGGCTGTTTCTGGAAAGGTAAGCTGTTGGTAAAGAATGAAAACTTTGTCTCTTATTATATGACCCAATGCCACAAAACCTACAGCTGGCATTCACATTGCAGGGCGCTGCGGCTCAGATATTATGGTGATGGAGAGAAAGAAGGTACAACATAGCTAGGTAGGTAGCCAGATGACAGAAGATCCACCATTAATTACTGGGGTTCATAATTTAGGGGTAATTTTAGAGTCCCAGCTGCTGTTTGACGTCCATATCTTCGCAGTAACCAAGTCAGCTATTTAACTGTTTGCATCTAGCTCAGACTTTGCGACCCTTCCTTTCATATGGGGAGCCTGCCCCATTACCCAGGGCTTTGTCCTCTCCTGATTGGAGTATTGCAATGTGCTTTACCTGGAGCTAGCCCTAAAAGCCCTTTGAAGACTGGAGCTGGTGCAGAATGCAGGGACTCAGCGACTGACGAGGGCATTTCGCTGGGAACACTGGTACTATCTGAACCACAGGGCCCTGCAATATGAACAGCACTCTGGGACCTATGCCAGCTGCCATGAGCCTCCAGGTGGAGCGTAAAGCAATGGGTAAGCCCAGGGAGGGGCCATCGAATGCAGAAGTAAATGCGTGGTTATGCAGGTGGTGTCGGAGAGAGGGCTTTGGATTCTTCAACCATGGGATGTTGTCCCAAGAAGAAGGATACTAGGAAGAGACGGGATCCACCTAATGAAGAGAGGGAAGAGCATCTTTGCAGACAGGCTGGCCAACCTAGTGAGGAGGGCTTTAAACTAGGTTCGCCAGGGGAGGGGGACCTAAGCCTGGAGGTAAGTGGGGAAGTGGGACACCAGGAGAAAGTGCAAGGAGGAGGGGGCAACATGGGAGGCCTCCTGATTCACACTGAGAAAGCAGGACAATCAGCCAGTTATCTCAGGTGCCTGTCCATGAACACAAGAAGCCTGGGAAACAAGCAGGAGGAATTGGAAGTCCTGGCACAGTCAAGGAACTATGATATGATTGGAATAACCAAGAGTTGGTGGGGTAACTCACACGACTGGAGCCCTGTCATGGGGAATTATTAGTTAAATTGAAAAAGATGGGGACTAACATGAAAATTGAAAAGTGGATAAGGAACTGGTTAAAGGGGAGACTACAACAGGCCATACTGAAAGATGAACTGTCAGGCTGGCGGGAGGTTGCCAGTGGAGTTCCCTAGGGATCGGTCTTGGGACTTATTTAACATTTTTATTATTGACATTGGCACAAAAAGTGGGAATCAAGTTTGCGGGTGACATAAAGTTGGGAGGTATTGCCAATACAGAGAAGGATCAGGATTTCGTAGAGGAAGATCTGGATGACCTTATAAACTAGAGTGATAGAAACAGGATGAAATTTAATAGTGGAAAGTGCAAGGTCATGCATTTAGGGACTAATAATAAGAATTTCTGCTCTAAGCTGGGGACGCATCCATTGGAAGTGAGAGAGGAGGAGAAGAATCTGGGTGTATTGATTGATCACAGGATGACTTGAACCACCAATGTGATGTGGCTGTGAAAAACACTAATGCGGTTTTTGGATGCATCAGGTGAGGTATTTCCAATAGAGATAGAGAGGTGTTAGTACCGTTATACAAAATGCTGGTGAGACGTCATCTGGAATACTGTGTGCAGTTCTGGTCCCCCATGTTTAAGGAAGATAAATTCAAACTGGAAGAGGTGCAGAGAAGGGCTACTAGGATGATCCGTGGAATGGAAAACCTGCCTTATGAGAAGAGACTCAAAGAGCTGGGCTTGTTTAGCCTAACCAGAAAAAAGGCTGAGGGGAGATATGATTGCTCTCTATAAATACATCAGAGGGATAAATACCAGGGAGGGAGAGGAATTGTTTAAGTTCATCGCCAATGTGGACTCAAGAACTAATGGATATAAACTGGCCATCAGGAAGTTTAGACTTGAAATTAGATGCAGGTTTCTAACGATCAGAGGAGTGAAGTTCTGGAACGGCCGCCCAAGAGGAGCAGTGGGGGCAAAAAACCTAGCTGGCTTCAAAACTGAGCTTGATAAATGTATGGAGAGGATGGTCTGATGGGACAGCCTAGTCTGGCAACTGACTGATCTTTGCCGACTGGTGGTAGCTACGCCAATGGCCTGTGACAGGACGTTAGCGGGGGGTGGTGGTTCTGAGTTACTGCAGAGAATTCTTTCTTAGGTGTCTGGCTGGTGAGTCTTCCCCACATGCTCAGGGTTTCACTGATCACCACATTTGGGGTCGGGAAGGAATTTTCCCCCAGGGCAGACTGGCAATGGCTCTGGGGTTTTTCGCCTTCTTCTGTAGCATGGGGCACGGCTCACTTGCTAGTGGTTTCTCTGTGCCTTAAAGTCTTTAAACCCTGATTTGAGGACTTCAATAACGCAGTCATAGCTCAAGGATGTGTTACAGAGTGGGTGGGGGAGGTTCTGTGGCCTGTCTTCAGCAGGAGGTGAGACGAGGTGATCATATTGGTCCCTTTTGACCTTAGAGTCTATGAGATGCCTAGCTTCATGCAGCTGCCCTCCTTTTGGGGCTTCCCTCCTGGGGCCATCCCCCCATCGCAGCAAGTGCTGCCCAGCCCTGTCTCTTGCCACGCACTGCCCTGTTCTGCTGAACAGATTCCCTTGTAAGGAGCATGGGTAGCAGGCCTGATGGGCCCAGAGTTGTTCCTGCACCATCACCTGTTCTCCAGTGTGGGGTTTATTCATCCCATCACAGTCCCCCGTGACCAGCGGAATGAAGCATGAGATGCAAGTACTGGTCCTGTTACTGCCCCAGTATCTAACAGCCAGAGCTACAAATGTTGTCATAGGCCATAAAATTATCCAGCCCATTTTTTTAAATTCAGCTACAACATTTGACTCTGTGATCTCCTCCGGCAATGAATTCCATGGGCTGACTACCCACTGCATGAAGATGTATCTCCTTTAATTTGTTTTAAATGCACTAGCCATTCAGTCAGCCCATGGCCCTTTTATTCTCTTATTATGGGATGGTACAAAATGAGAGAGCAGCTTTTCCTGTGCCCAGCATTATTCAAATACCTCAGTTAAGTCTCCTTTAATGCCTCTCACCTCACGGTTGGTAATGCTTTGGGAATGCAGCCCACAGAACTAGATTTCAGGAGATGACACATCCCTCTTTCGCACAATTCTCTTCCTCCAAGGGTACTGATTTTCTACTGAACATAAGAATGGCCAGACTGGGTCAGATCAAGGGTCCACCTAGCCCAGTGTCCTATCTTCCGACAGCAGCCAATGCCCGGTGCTTCAGAGGGCATGAACACAACAGGGCAATCATCGAGTGATCCATCCCGTCATCCACTGCCAGCTTCTGACAGCCAGGCCCTAGGGATACTCAGAGCCTAGTGTTCCATCCCTGACCATCCTGGCTAACAGCCATGGATGTACCTGCCCCCCATTAACTTATTTGGTTCTTTTTTGAGCCCCATTATAGTTTTGGCCTTCACAACATCCCCTAGCAACACATTTCACAGGTTGACTGTGCACTGGGTGAAGAAGTACTTCCTTCTGTTCATTTTAAACCTGCTGTCTTAGTCATCTCTTTTCCAAGCTGAAAAGTCCCAGTTGCTTTAATCTCTCCTCATACTGAAGCTGTTCCATACCCCAGTCATTTTTGTTGCTCTTTTCTGTACCTTTTCCAATTCTAATATATCTTTTTTGAGTTGAGTTGATCAAATCTGCACATAGTATTCAAGATGTGGTCATACCATAGATTTATATAAAGGCATTATGATATTTTCTGTCCTAGTATCTATTCCTTACCAAATGGTTCCTAACATTCTGTTAGCTTTTTGACTGTCGCTGCACACTAAGTGGATGTTTTCAGAGAACTATCCAAAATGACTTCAAGATCTTTCCTGAATGGTAACAGTTAATTTAGACTCCATCACTTTGTGTGTATAGTTGGGTGTAGAAAGGCACTGTGGCCTTCTTCGGAGCCTGGATCAAAGGAATGGTCGCAACGCCCTTCTGGACAAAACCATGCCCTGCAGTCCAAGCCACACAGAAGCAGAAGGGCGGAGCCGGCGAGGGAAGTATAACAGGACAGCCCCATAGCTCAGTGAGGGGAAAGCTGCCACTGGAAGCAGATGTGTCTTCCCAGAGGTTGTGGTCTAGGACTGATGCAGGCTCTGTGGCTGTCTGAAGCAACTGCCCCACCAACTGGAGCCTCCAAAGCCCACCTGGATTGCTGGGCCCAATAACTGGAAAGGGCCACCAGTTCCTAGTGACTGGATAAGACCCTTGGGACCGAGTGACTGGAGATGGCGGCTGAGCCCTAGTGACTGGGTAGGGCCACCAGACCCTAGTAGCTGGAGGCAGCTACCCAAGCCAACTGGGTGGGAGAAACCCCCTGAGGCTGGTCCTGACCTGGAGGAGCTGTCTGACATGAAGGACCGACAGGTGTGGGCTGAACCTCATGGACCAGAGGAACCCCTGGGACCTGAAGGAGCTGCCCTTTGCAGACGACCCTGAGGAGTTTCCAGACCTGCCACTGGTTGATGGTGAGGGACACGGAGGATGCCTGCTCGCCGTCTACCCCAGCGACACGGAGGAAGACACATGGATGTAGGTGCCCTGGGACTGAGTGGGAGGAAGTAGCCCAGGGGCAGCTGACTAAAGAGTGGCTGAGAGCGTGGCCAGACCATTCAGCGTGTTGAGGCTGGATCCCTGCCAACTCAATGGCAAAATGCTTTGCCACTGATAGGGCCCTGGGCTGGGATGCAGTGGAGTTGGGTGGACCTGTGTCCCCCTCCCCCCTTCCCTAACCATCCCGGGAGTGCTTGGCTTCCTCGTGCTGCTGGTCAGAGGACCCTGAGATTTGCCAGCCCTACCTGACTGTAAGGCCGGGGGCTTTAAACTATTTTATCTGCCCTGCCCGCTTGAGGAATGGGGGCTGTAAACTACTTTACTCGCCCTGCCTATTGGAAGGCCGGGGGCTATATACTACTTGTTTGAGGGCCGGGGGTAACAGACTGCATATCAGACCCGCCCAGCTCGAGGGAAGGGTTCTGTAAACCGCGTACCTTGCCTGCCCACTTGAGAGTCAAGGGCAACAGACTGCTTTCCAGCCCTGCCCTGTTTGATGGCTGGTTATAGGGCTATAGGCTGTGTGTGCCTGCCAGCCTGGCCTGAGAGCCGGGGTTAAGATCTGCTTTGCCTGCCCCACCCTGCCTGAGAGCTGGGAGCAATAGACTACTCTCCCACCCACCAGTTGGAAGGCTGGGAGTTGTGGGCACCATACGAGCCCTGCCCTTCATGGGGCCCAGGGGGCTACCGACTGCTAGAAAAGCCCACCCTGCTTGGGGCTGGGGCTGAAAGACTCACAAGCTGTGAGCTTTTTCCCTTTGGACCAAGGCGCTGTGGCCTTCCTCGGAGTCTGGGCCCAAGGAAGGGTCGTGACGCCCTCGGCTGGACCATGCCACCAGCCTACAATAGGATTATGTTTTCCATTGTGCATTATTTTGCATTTATCAACATCTGCCATTTTGCTGGTCCATCATCCAGCTTTGTGAGTTCCCTTTGTAACTTTTTGCAGTCTGCTTTGGACTTGCATCATTTTCTGCAAATTTTGCCACCTCACTGTTTACTCCTTTTTCCGGTCATTTATGAATATGTTGAACAGTACTGGTCCCAGTACAGACCCCTAGGGCACACCACTTTCTCCATTCTGAAAACCGGCCCTTTATCCCTACCCTTTGTTTCCTTTCTATTTTAACCTGTTACTGATCCAGGAGAGGACCTTCCCTCTTATGCCATGACTACTTGCTTTGCTTAAGAGCCTTTGGTGAGGGACCTTGTCAAAGACTTCCTGGAAGTCTAAGGACACTATATCTGCTGTAGCACCCTTGTCCACATGTTCGTTGACACCCCAAAAAATTCTACTAAATTGGTAAGGCATGGTTTCCCTTTAAAAAAACCGTGTTGACTTTTCCCCAACAAATCATGTTCATCTATATGTCTGATAATTTTTTATTATACTTTCAACCAATTTGCCTAATAGTGAAGTTTGGCTTATGCACTTGTAATTGCCAGGATCATGTCTGGAGCCTTTTTAAAAAAAAAATTAGTGTCCCATTAGCTACCCTCCAGTCATCTGCTACAGAAGCTTATTTAAATGATAGGTTACGTACCAGCAGTAGTAGTCCCGCAATTGCATATTTGAGTTCCTTCAGAACTCTTGCATGAATACCATACTGGCCCTTACCTTCATTAAATTACAACACCCGCTGCTCCAACTCACCTGCCTGGGCAGCAAAGGTGAGGGGGGAGCCCAGGCTCTGACCATTTTCCACCTGTCCTGGTTGCCCTGCTCTGGAAGCAGAGGTAAGAGGGTGGGCAGTGCTATGTGCTCCAGAGCAGGCTGATCAAAGGTGTATGGGGTGCTCTCACGCCACCTCCTTCCCCCTGTGTGGGCATATTGTTAAAAATCACAATCTAGCCCTGAGCAGTTAGGATCATTGGGGATAGGGGCAAGGAATGGCCCCTCCTTCCCTGGTCACGCCCCCTTGTCAAGCTGTGCAGAGGAATGCTGATGTAGGAGTGGCTACATCAACTCCATGCCATCTGAGAATCCTCCCAGAGCAGGGTGACCCCTCTTTGGCTTTAGGGCATCTTAGCACTGAGGAAAAGCACAAAGCAGCCCTAGGATCTGGCCCAACAACCAGTCTCATGGTTTAAGACATTGCTGCTAGTGTTTCCTTGCTCCATTCTCTACTGTTACCTTCCCCGCTTTGCTGGTCATGAATCCCCCATTCCTTTCTGTTTCTGGTTATTTCCCCCATATCCTTCCTTGTGTAAGTTCCATCCCTGGGTCTGTGACTTTTTTTTACTTCCTAACCCTGTTCAATCATTCCTCCCAGCTCCATAACTCACGTTGCCTTCACTGAGCTAAAAATAGCCATGTAGCTGTGACAGCACAGATACTGGGGCTGATCAGGGGCCTGTGTACATCCCTAAGGTCCCGCGGGGCGGTGTATGCAGGTGGTGGTCCTGTCCCACTGCCCATGGAGCTCCAGACACTCTGCTATTTTTAGTACACTCGCTCAGTCAAGGCTAGCATCTGTACATCTAGCCAAGCTGGAAATTCCACCTCCATCATAGTGTAGACATGATCCGCTGTAGTACTCCATGGCTTGCCTTATATTTGGCATGCATCAAATAAAGCTCACAGATGGGATTTTCCAAAGAGACTAAGGGCATTAGGCACCCAACTCCCACTGAATTTCTGTAGAATTCACCTCAGTTCAAATTCACTGGGAGTGAGGCACCTCGTTTAGATGCCTTTGCAAGTCGCAGCCCCTCTGCCTCTAAATGCTGATCAGTTGTATTTTTTCCATACATGTGGAATCTCCATATAATGCCACGTTCTTCCTAGATGCCGTTCCTGGGGGATCAGGCAGGCGTCAGAGAAGTTAACACCAGAAAAGGTCTCTTTGAAGAAAGCATTTGAATGCCATGAAAACTGGAGTGGTATCCGCTCTGAGGTACCTGCTGGAGGCTGGTAATGAGAAAACAATGCATTCAGCATTGCTTACCTCTTCAGTGCAGATACGATTCAGCTATTGAATCAGCATGCCTGGCCTTGGTGGGTGTTTAAAAAAACAACCCAAAACACAACCCCTTCAAAATAATCTCTCTGTGACACACGGTGTCAAGATTAATTCCTCTTTTGCCATATCACTTCATATAAAGGTCAAACCAAAAAAAATCATTTTATGTAATAATGAATAAGGCACAGGTCATTTCCCGATGATTAATGATGAGTAGGAAGAATTGATGGCCTTTCGCTGTGCTGCAGGCTATTAACCCCCGCTGGTCATCATTTCTTAGGAAATGCTTTGCCACAAGGTCCTTATTGCTATAATAAAAACACATTGGGGTATGGAACTGTTGTGGTGGGGAGGGAAAATGCAGTATATTTTACCACGCACAGGACCTTTCTAGAGAATGAATGCCCTGCTTATTAGTCGGCTTGCCTGTCTCCTCTCCCCGTGTGCCACTCAGATTAGACATTAAGGTATTTTTGTAAAGAACGCCAAGGTGCAAAAGAACAGCCTCCCGCTCATTGTGCGGCAAGGCTGACGTGCCTGAGCCTCCAAACATCGCCATTGTTCTTGATTAGCGTGGTGGTGGTCCCCTAATGTAAGCAATAAAGCATGATTTATAGAGCGATGAGGAGGGCTTTTTGCAGACACTGGTCTGTCCAATGCCTTGCTGAAAGTGCCTAAATCAGGAGAGCAGCCAGCATGCAGTTAATGAGGAAACCCTAAAAACCATCCTGATTTAAAGGGTGCTTTCCCCTTTAAATGGTGACACGCTGAGTAGATAGTTAGAGGGAGACTGCCTGAAGAGCACATGTCACTGGCCTCCATCTCTTAGGAAAACGAGTGCGACAGCAGAAGATGAGGGCTGTGGAGAGAGAGGCTGAGAGGAGAAGGCTGTTGTCAAAGCTCCTAGGCCAGAGTAGCAGTTGCCAAGGTGTGTATCTTGGGATAGCTGGTGGGTTTTCTTCCTTAAAGCCCCAGCAACTGGAGCCTTGTGACTAGGTAGACTCTCAACTTCCTTTGTAAAATGATTCTGTTTCTAGCCCTCACAGCTGCAGAGAAAAGCTTGAAAATGTGACCCCGGAATGTTCAGAACCCAGAAGGCAAATCAAAGGAGCCTAAAATGTGTTTGGGGGGCATTATTTGCTCAAAGCTCATGATTTCGAAGCCAAACTCATGAGCTTTTCAGGTCTGACTCACAGTGTGGGGTTGCTGACCCTGGAGCAGGCTGTAACACCAGGCCATGGCTCACACCTGGAAAAGACAGTGTGTCGGACGTCCTCCCACGCCCCGCCATGCAGCCTGGGACTGGGGTACGCTGAGTCTTCTGCGCTCCCTCAGATGCTGCTATCAAGCCACAAACCTGTAATAGGAAATGTGATCACACAGACCCTTAGAGGCAGGGACACACCCACGTAGGTAATAGGAGTGTTCTCTGTGAGCCACTCCAGAACCACCAATGGATAGAGACACTGGCCAGTTCTCCTGGCTTCCAAGCCCTGTGCTACAGGAGTTTACTGTCCTCCACTGAACAGAGGACTGTATGGCACAAGTGCATTACTTCGTCCTCCTCCCCTCAATGTGCGAAAGCTATACACCAGCTTTTGTTAACCGAGCTAAGGTTTCCCAAACACTTCAATCCAAGACACATGGTTTTAGGTAAAAAAAAATTTAAAACAGCTTTCCTAACTACAGAAAGATGGATATTTTTAAGTGATTGTAAGGGGCTGGCTTAAAGGATCAGAGATAGTTACCAAAGAAATAAAAATAGGTTTGCAGGCTAAACTCTATAATACTGAACAGGGTTTGAACTCGCAGTATTTCACCCTGGCTGAAGGGATAAGCAGGCTTATGGATTCTTGTTATGCAGGCTGCATCTGCTTTGCAGCCTGGGTTCCTGCCTCCATTCAAAGTCGTTTGTCTTCCAGCCATGCCTTCAGGTGCTGAGTTTTGGGGGAGTGAAGAAGTGACAGCGTTACTCCCCTTCTTTTATAGCTGCTTCCAGCTTGGGAAAGATCTAGGCACTTGACGTGGGAGGCTGCCTCCAGTGATCGAGCAATCTCCATTGTGTCCATGCTTCCATGCTCTGTGAAGTCTTCTGGGATGGCGGTTGGGAGAGCGGCTCCCACTTAATAGACCACCAACATGTCTGGCTATTTCATTGTTGTACCTGAAGAGCTGGTTTGGGTGGTCCTTACCTTCCAACTTATTTCGGTAGCACACAAAGATCAAAATGTCATAACTTCACATACAGCAGCTGCACATACAATTCAGCAAGATATTAATGTTTAGCACATCGAGACTTTTAAAATGATACCTCACACAACATCCTTTGTACAGAACATCTCATATGCATATGACACTGGGGAATATGAGGGTTCTGGGTGTTGCTTTCAGACAGAGTGTCACAGGCAGGGAGTCCTCTTCCATCACCTGCAGCACAGAGCCAAGCGCGCTGGAGCTGGGAAAAGCGTGGCAAGCGATGAGGACGAGAAACTCATCAGAAAATCTGAGATGCAATACAGTTAACCGGGGGGGAGGGGCAGAGGGATCTTGGACAGCAGCAGAACTGCTAGAGGAAAGACCTGGCAAGAATGGGAGAACAGGAGTGGTGCCTGTCATGATTTACAGTAGAGATGGGCAGGAAATGGGAGCCTGGCTGCCTTTCTGGAAGATATGATTTAGCCACACACTCATGGCTGGGTTCAATACAGTGGTAGCTGAGTGAGATTCCCCTCTCTGTGTTAGGCAGGAGGTCAGGCCAGATGCTTTAGTGGTCCCTTCTGGCCCTAAAAGCTATGCATGGATCTGTGAGTCAACAGTCAGATCAAAATGATCAATTCTTTTCCAATGGCTCCCTCTCCATTGCCTTCAGTGCCCAATGCCCCTTCACCAACACGGAACATAATGTACTCTTCCAAAACGGAGAATGTGACCATTCCAGTTTCATTACTTATGCCAGACATCCAGCTGTGCTGGGCCTGTGCCTGGGTTTTTGAGAGCTGTCTGTTCAGTATGGAACTGAACTACCTAGCACTGAATTCAGTGTCAAAACCCTTACTGATGTGAAGGGCAACAGGATAAGCCTATAAGGGAGCAGCTAGTGTCGCCATGGCTGGTGGAAAGCAAAAGCGGGTGTCTAAAATGCTGAGACACCACTGGAATGAGCAGAGAGCAATTTGATTATTTCATTATCCTAGGCCCTTTGCGGTGATGAATGAATTGGCTGGCCTCAAACCTATTCACCTTTGATCAGCAGTACAGTACCATGGTAACTGATAAACCCAGAAATCACGCCAATAATTAAAAAAGGAATTAAAGAGACCTATTAGTCAGGCGAGGCTGTTGATTAGATTGCATAGGCATAGAAGAGAAGCTATAGATGGGAATCATTTGAATGATTTCATTGTTAAGTGTTGATTGAACTGCATGGTGATTATAGGAGCTACATTAGCATTAATGACTGCTGCTGGAACGTAATTGTGTTCAGAGTTCAATGAATGACCGCGTTCTCTCTAATCAGCATTGCCCTGGGACTGAGCACTGCCCTTTTCCTATTCAGCACGGGACACATTTCTGCTATCAAACCCAAGCCGGGAATGTGGATTCATTAGAACCGGAGCTCTTGTTCATGAGGCAAGGATTTAAATTGTTCCGTGAAGATTGCTAGGCAATATTGGTTTTTGATTGGGATCTTTCTGGCTTTTTTTCTCCTTCCAGATGTAGGATTTGACACTGAACGGAGACCACCTCTGAGCTTCAAACCAAGTCTGAAACCTTGATGAATCTACAAAGTGTGATACAGAGACAGGTTGCTCTTGTTTTCTTCGTTGATTACAGTGGTTTAAATGTTGACGTGGGTGCCCGGGGTTATCGTTACCAGGTTGGTCAGTGTCTAGAAATCACAGACTTGGAGATACTCCGTAGAATAGGTACTGTACGGGAGAAATTCAAGAACATCTAAGGGAGTTAGGTGCACAAGTCCCACTGACTTTCCATGTAAATCTGCCCCTCTCCCTTTAGCATGATATCTATCCATTCCAGTGATCTCTAATGGTACTGCGCATTTTACTCAAGCATCATTTCCGAGAGGCTATTACAGCTGGATGCAGAGAGGCAGTGATCCCTGAGTTAATTCCTTTTAGAAAAACTTCCGACCTTGATTTTAAAAATGGATGGAGCATCATAAATGTATGAATTGGGTTATATGAGAGGGTTGTCTGTAGTAGCAGGACCCAGTGACCCAGGAGATCTCTGCCAGTCCTGTTTCCTGGACACCTGTATGATTAAGCAGGAAATCACTGACGGAGCATAGATGGTACGTGGAGATCTGTCACTGCGTATCTGGTTGTAGGGTGGGTGGTATTTGGCTCGGGTTTTTCTCTTGGTAGTATAAAGACCCTTCCCGTCACACATGTAGTTCTTCTGAGGCTCCACCATTCTTTCCCCGCCCTCCGTAAAGCCCCACGTTCCAGCCCCCAACTTAGCATTGGTTAGATCTCCTCCTACAGCCCAAGGCTGATCCTCAATCAACCAGAGGAACTACAGCAAAACCCGTGCTAGAGATCTGTTCCTACTCATGTAACTGCCTCTCTTAAGAGATCTCTGTATTAGTTTAGCTGGAATAGATGAGCCAAAGGTGTTAACATAAGCCAGTCACTGTCCAATACTAAACAGTGTCAAACGAGGTTGCTATATAGAGATCTCAGCCTGCTTAGCTGCATGCAAACACACCATTAATCAACCTTTTAACCTTTTCATTAAAGGTACATAAAATAAGGAAAAACAGGGAAAGCATCTGTAATAGAAAGTGTTAAGTGAGACTTTCCTTTTAACAATGTCCCTTGCTCCCTTTCCCTTTAGCTGGAGAAAACTTTTACAAGGAAAAACTCCCTTGTTTAACAATCTCTTAGACCATGTCTACATTACAGAGCTTACAGTGGTACAGATGTACTGCTGCCGCTGCACCACTGTAAGATCATTCATATAGCTGCTCTCTGCTGACGGGAGAGAGCTCACCCGTCGGCTTATAAAAGCCACCCCCATGAGCAGCGGTAACTATGCTGGTGGGACAAGCTCTCCGGCCAACATAGCACTCGCCACATTGGCTCTTCTGTTGGTGTAATTTATGTCACTCAGGGAAGTTTTTTCACATCCCTAAGCGACATAAGTTATACCCACAAAAATGGTAGCGTAGACAAACGCTCAGATGGCATCAAAGATACAATAAGTGTCTTTTTGGGGAGCAGAGAAGAAGTGCAGTGAGCTGGGGTGCTGCTGCTGTTAATGTCCAATCCTGTTTCCGAGAAGACAAGAGACCAACACACAGAAAGGGGAGAGGAAAGAACAGCAAAGAGAAAACGAAGCGTCTGTCTCTGGTGTTGACTCTCACTTGCAATCTCACTGCTGGAAAAACACAGGCCCAGCCCAGGGTCCTATCAGCCACTCTGAGACCTGGCAAACGTGATTGCATTGAGCTGGTCAGGGCACTTCTTTTAGTTGCCTTTTTCCCATCCCAGGCTTACAGCAGTGATGCAGAATACATGGTCTTGGCTGGCTAAGCCAGACTCTTATTAGGAAAAAGGAAAAGGAGAGTGAGAGGAAAGAAATATAGGGAAGAAAAAGGACACAGTGAGGGGAGAGGGAGGTGGAAGACAATTGCCATCATCCCAGGTGGTGTCTGGAATTCAGCTGGAGCTAGTGCAGGCATATTTTGTACAAAAATCATAGCAATAGTGTGTAAGGTGCAGATACAGGGGGGCCTAGGGTCAAACACACCAATTCTGGTTAACTTGCTTCTGGTTCCACGCTTCTCTTGCTTACCAGGCATGATCTTAACATGGTCCTTGGTTTATAGCAGGAAGCCTTTGTCTTTAGATTAATTCAGTCTGGTTGTCTCACTTCTGCACCTCTTCCCATCAATGCTTGTTGTTCAACATTATTGTGACAACATATGGACTTAAACTCACTTTTTATAGCTGAGCTGGCCAGTAGGGTAAATTTGTAGGCCCATTTATCACAACACCTCCCAAAGTGTCCCTCAGAGGCACAGCTGCAGCTCTGTTCCTCCTCTCTGAGAAGCCCATCTTCATTAAACAGTGGATTTCTCAGACCCGCTCTTGATTTTAAAGCAATATAAGTCCCTTCCGTTCCACGGAGCATTCTGACTCCATAGCTGTAGCCAACCCACCACTCACTGTTCGGATAAGAGGCTAGAGAACTGCTCACCCAAGTATCTCGGAGTGATTTACAAACACGAATGAAGCCTCACGGCACTTGTGATAAGCACTTATGGCTGCTTTGCAGATGGGGAAACTGGGGCACGGAGGGATCAACGTTCTCAGAAGTACCCGCCAGGTTGGGCTTTGAATGCCCAATTGGTGCCTGGTGACTTGTGTGTAGCAGGCCATTCCCGTACAAATCCTCAGTTTGTATGCCCGCTTACAACCGTGAACATAAATTTGACTTTCAGTTAGGCATGCGATTACACTCGTGTCTTTGCGCACAGCCTGGGCTCATGAACTAGAAAATCACGTCCCACGGCGTTATTCACTTTGACATTCGGTTAGCCCAGTCTGATTCCGTGACCTTAAAAACACCTGCTCAAAGAGAGGATAGAAATTCCTTTGTATTTTTATTCTTGCATTTTAATGTATAATGGCAATAATCTCCATTGTAACATGCTAGCTATTCATGGAGTTTTATCGAGAGCAACTTCGCAGCTGCTTATTGCTTTGCACACTTCAAATGATCCACAGTAGTAAGACATTCCCTCTTAAGCAATAACTGCCCTTATTCGAAGTGACATAGCTGAGCGCGGACAGGAACTCTGGGCAGTAGCTTTTGCCCCAAGACCATTGTCCCTAGATGAGGGCCATAATAGGCTTAAAATGTTCTGTGATCTTTGCTGTAGCTCAAGCTAGTAACCAGCGTGTCCCGGATCCTGAAAGTATTCATGTGGAAACTGACTCAGAGGCACTACCGAGCAGGGTGCATAATGCAAGGCTGATTCATGCAGTATGTTTGCAAAGGTAAAAAGTATAGGAAAGCAATGAGCCCTATTCCTCTGCCACTTTCCTCACACGTGGGCATCGTGACCAGATCACAATAGCCTCGATGTGAATGAGCCCAGGCCCAGTGCGAACCGGCACAAAGTGTGTGTCGCATCAAGGGACGAAAGAATCAAAGCAAACGCAAAACAAGAAGTCATCGGCGACTGCCAAACTAATCGGTCCTTGCTAATTGGCCCGCTCCAAAGGGAGAAGTGAGGGCTGTCATGTCATGCCAATGCTGGCGCTGGAGTGAGAAGGACAGGAAGTGCAAGAGTTAGCGAGAGCTGCTGCATGTTAGCACACAAGAAAATGTAGCTAGATGTGCTGTGGTGCATTTACCCATGATTAAGGAATCAGCAGCACCCTCCACGAGGTGAGTGTCTGTGACAATCCAGACCAGCGAGGAAGCTGTGTCACCTGCCTGCACCCTTGGGTGCCATACAATGCCTTGCTGCCGTAGCTCCCACTTGGGCTGCTCACAAACAGCCTGCCAGCATGCAAGCCACCACCAAGTCTCCGTATGTAACTGCAGCTTGCCAGGGGGAACCCCACACCCTCCCCTGTCCTGGACCTTTTCCCAGAAATGTATGTCCTGGACTGCCCAGCGCTCTTCTGGACAGTCCAACAATATTAAATTCATTGTTCCTTCAAGGGAAAAATAGGCAGGTTTATTATCTTAAATAGTTACCCAGACACTTCAATTTAAACACACTGGATTGGATGAAACAGTAAAACAAGTTCATTAACTACAAAGAGAGATTTTAAGTGAATACAAGTAATGAAGCATAGAAATCAGAAAGGGTTACAAGAAAAATAAAGCTAAAATATTTACTGGCGTTTATGTAACAAACTGTATTAGAATCAAGCAAAGTTTCTTGCCCCACACGCCAGCAGATTACCAACCAAACTCTCAGGTCAAGATCAACCCCTAGTCCAAGGGTTCTTTTTTGTCTTCGTAGGTGCGACACCAGAGACAGATGGGGGGAGGAGGGAGATCTCTTGGGGTGTCTGGCCCTTCTTTTTATAGTCCTGTTCCCTCTTTGAGAAGCATTTCCAGCTGGGAGCAAGGTGGCTGGCAGTCTGTATGGAAGGAAACTCCATGTTGTTTCTCTCCTAAAATGCAGATATTTGTCCCTACCCCCCCTTCCTTGCCAAAGAATGGCCACTAAGCAGCTAAACTCCCATCAGCCTTGTTGACACCTGGCTGAGGTGTCATCTTGGCCTTTGGCTCTGAGGAACTGGTTTGGCCACTCCCCAGACTTATCTGGAAAAAATGCTTCAGTCATAATTTCAGCTGATGTTCATAATTCCACGTATAACCTGCCCGGTGCATTTTGCCATGACATTATTGATCAGCAAGTTCTGAGATTTTTAAATGATCCCACACAAGTCATGCTTTTTACACACATCTTTACAATAGTGTGGGTGTGAACACGGGAGTGTATTCTGTCACAATGTTGTTCGCTGGTCACCCCGTCTGAATCATCAGATTAAAGATCCAGTCAACATGCATTGAGCATGGAATTAATTTTAAAACAAGTGACCAAAGGAAATACTCAAATGCATCAGATCGCTAACACATTGTGGACCCTGGACCTCTGCACCATAAATAACCAAGACTATCTTATGTCCATGGATGGTCAAATTTCGGACGTGGGCCAAATTCAAGGTGTTATTGCAACATCTGTGATAAGCAACTGTAAACCAGCTTTAGCTGAGATGGAATACTCAAAACAATTGGTTAAAAACCAGACTCTAGTTTTCAAACAAGCCAAATCCTGCCCTCCAATACACACATGCATCTGCTGCTGAAGTCAGTGGGAGATGTGTGGATGCATCTGAAAACAACATCGGACTGGCCGTCTAAGAAACTGCTCAAATGCACTTTCAAGCTACCTGAGACATATGGGACAAACATTTTCATTTTACATCTGAACAAATAAATGTGCAATATATTAGGAAGCGATTTTTAACAAAATGTAACTTTTTAAATATATATCCACTGTACTTTTGGCAAGAAGCTGAGTGCTGGCATTGCCAAGATTTAAAGTAGGAGCCCAAGGGGAATTACCTTAATTGAATGTGTAAAAAGGATTCAGTGACTGGCAGCTTATGTCAACAGAGAAGTGGCACTGGTTTAATTCCAACTGGTTTAAAACTGAGTCAGCTAAACTGGTGCAAACCCCTGTGTAGACATTCTTCTGTGTCAGAGGCAGTGCAGCCTAGTGGATAACACACTAGACTGCAATTTAGGAGACCTGGGTTCAGTCTTGGCTTGGTCACACACGGTCCCCTCCCTGTTTCCTTGGTCACACACAGTCCCCTGCCTCAGTTTCCCCATCTGTGAAAGAGCGATATGATACTTATTGCCTCTGTAAAGACCTTTGAGATCCACTGATTGAAAAGCACTGTGTAAGAATTAGGCATCGTCACATCAGTTTCAGACCAGTTTCAGCGGTTTAGCTTGTAAATTGACCAGCTGAAGCTATGCCAGTCTGAACCAGTGTGAAACCAATATGGGTGTCCAAGAAAGTTGCCCTGCTTTGACTACGTCGATATAAAATTACACCATCGCTTGAACTGGCACATTTTTGCATGTAGACCGGGCCTGGATAGTCTTTTCCAAACTGAAGCTTTCTTCCCAGTGCCTCTATGCAATCGCAAGCCCTGCACGGCAGAAATCCCCCCACGGTCCCGGCCACCCGCTTCACTGGTGTGTTGCGGTAGGCGTGGTAGACACTGTTGCACCTTCACCACAGCCACCGGACACACGTCCCTGCGAGAGCCCGTGTGAGTGGGGATATGGGCGCTGGAGGGCACCAGCGCTGCCAGCGATGGCTTTGGACTGGAGAGAGGCTGCGTGCTGTCCAGGAGCGTATGGGGCAGTAACCGCCCCCTCATCACAGGCTCTCTAGACCTTGGCTTCAGGTGCACAGGTGTACAGCAATCCCGAGACCACCTTCTGTGACACTGAATGGGCTCTTTGTGCGTAGCTCCCTGAGGCCTCCTTGGAAATCCCAGTCTAAACTGTGTCCATGCAGATATAGCAGGTTCAACTTTTGCGGTCCCTCACAGCTGCCACCTCAACATCACCTAGAGCGCCAGCCGTCCTTTGGGTTTGGGTTTACAGCTCTGTGTATGACCAGGCTGAGTCTCCTCTGTGAAAGGTCACTGTCATCAAGCCATGTGAGAGGAAGATGCACAAGTTCCCATTCGTCACAACCTTTTCTATGCACACCCCTTTTTCCTGTGTCAGGAGTGGCTGGGCTGCTCTTCTGGATGAGCTGCTGAGCTTGGGAACGCTTGAAATCCAAGAGTTGCACGTATGTAGGGAAGGGGTGGCGTGCTTCTCTGTACATTCCTACCTATGACGTTGTACCTGCAAAGGTCTCGCTTCTGATTTTAGACACAGCCCACAGGAAGGGATGATGAGTAAGCGGCCCCTCACAAAGGCTAGTCATGTGAGGCCCAATTCCTCACGGAGACATCTCCCTGAAGAAGATGGCAGTTAGCTATCTGTTTCTTCCCTCTGGCTTGCAGCTCTCGTGAATTGTGCCCATTATCACCACAATCAGCGAGCCAGGCTGGCTGTCATCAGGATGATATTTACAACACAAGCTTGTACCGGTCCAGATGTCGTGCAGCACAAGAGAACAAAACAGCACCATCTTGTGTCCCACCCTCCTCTTGGCATTTGTTCCGTTCTCACCGCCTGCTTCAACCAGAGCCTTTATATTAGGGCTGAACGTGGCATATGACCAGACGCTGCAACAGAACTTGCAACAAATTTATCATTGCAAGAACGTACTTCCTGCTAGCAAAAATGGCAGATGTTCAGATCTGCCCTACTAGTAACTGCTTTACTTCAGCAAGTTCCAAGGTGTTGCGCAGGATAGCATTGTCTAGACTTCCTGAGTGATGAGTGTTTTGTCTTCAGTTCAGATGGATTGTGGTCATGATGGCTGACATGGAGCCTGATCCCAGCTAATGGGAAGACTCGCAGTGATTGCAATAGGCTTTGGATTAGTCTATCTTGATGCGGAGGACCAGGGTGAGATGTTGACTAAAGGCTGGATCCTCAAAGATAGTTAGGCTCTAAACTCCCAGTGAAAGTTAGAAGCCTAAGCGCACCATTGGATCTGGGCCTAAAGTTCTAAGTCAGTGACCTGCAAGCAGATGGCCACATTGGGTCTTGCACAGAGGTAGCCCTTTGTTTTTAATGGTTGGATTTCATCGTGCAGGAGCAGCTTTGCGAATGTGAGGTTCCCCTGGGAGTAAGATGGTATCAGGCAGCCAGAAGATGCATCGCTGTGTTGAAGACAATGTGATGATGCTAGTAGAGCCATTAGGCCATGAGCACTGGGACAGGGACAGCACCAGGCTTTATAGACGAGAAAACAACGTGAACGCTCATCAGTGAGTGCAGTCGCCCTGCTAGCTTCACCAAAGCATGGTTTCGGAGGCGGTTGTCACAATGCACTGTTGCAAGCGTTGCCCAGTCATTAGACTTCATGGGAACCATCACATTAACTGCGACATCTCTGGAAAAGATGGTTTCTCTGGCTGCACGTTGCCAGAGAAAAGCCTGGGAGGTGTGAGTGTGACCGAAGGATCCATCCACATGAGACAAGGAGAACGGGGAAGGAAGCAGGAGGCTGTGGGGCTTTCGCTGGAGCTGGCTTTGGGCTCCCAGAGAGGACTTCTGTATAGGGCTTCCTATACTTCCTCGTCCCCCTGCTGCTTTCAGTGGCACAGCCTGAAGGATGGGCTTCTTTCAGCAGCATAAGGGGGACTAAATCAGGCAGAAGTGGGATGAGGGGAGAAAATGGAAGCAATTGGGAAGCCTCCCCGAGAACACAGCATGTGTTCTTTGGTAGAATCTAGGCTCCCGCCTTCTGTGTTTCACCTTTGCCCCTGCCGCTGGCAGTGGTTGGATCTGCAGGTGCAGCCGGGGAGAGCCTCAGGGTAGTCCAACCTCTAAGAAACACAGACCGGCTAGTAACAAAATAAAACAGCACGCGGCAAAGAAATGGATAGGCTCTGTGTCTTTCTCCATCTATTTGCTGACGCTTTTCTGTCCTCCTTATAAATCCTCTACGTAAACGATATTCTCCCCATCGCTGGAAGGTTTTGAGAATAGGACAGACAAACACCCAGCAGGGCTGGTCTAAGTTTAATTGATCTTGCCTCCGTGCAATGGGGCTGGACTTGATGATTTCTCAAATTCACTTCAGCCCTACATTTCTAGAATTGTATTAATCTGCTATTAAAACAGGATTATGAAATGTAATGTTGCACCAAGAAAAATGGCCCGTTTTTCCACAGGAAAAGTTTTGTTATTTGCTCATACACAGCCTGTCTGGGTGTGTTTGGAACAGCGCTGCACCCCATCCACAACATTTCTGATCTTGCAGTCACAACCATTAAAATACCAATAACCACTAGCAATTAACTCCACAGAGGCATCTGCGATCCCGCAGCATTTCCCTTTGCTTAGAATATGAAATAACTGGAATGATTTGGCTGAGGTTGACTTTTAAATGGTGACCCCGATGCTGCTTGATCCTAGAATATTTCCTTTAATTCTCATATTGGAAGAAGTGCATGTGCGTGTGCGTGTGCGTGTGCGCGTGCGTGCAAACAGACACACCAACTTCAGTGCATGGGAGAAATGGTTTCATTGCATCATTGAATGATAACCCAGCAAAGTTTGTGGAGATATGTATGGGATGAAGTTTTAGAAATTAAAAATCCTTATTTTTAAAGGAGAGAAATATAAATCAGTTCCCGTAACTGCACTGGTAAATTGTGGCTTTTAGCCATTTCGGCCCAGAGCATCAAAGGATTTGGGCACTTAACATCCCCTGAAATCAAAGCGAATTAGGCAACTAAAGGTCTCTGAGGATCTGGGCCTCTGTTCTTTTAGCTTCTCTTGTGTCTCTTCCTCATTAAACTCTCTCTTCTTTATTTCCTGCCCCCTTGTCCTTTGAAAGGAGTTCCTTCGGCACTGTGTCTATTGCTCCCAATAGGTTGTGTGCGTTGTGATTCTCCATCGATGGTTTTACACAACCCTCTCAAGTAACCATACCAATAAAAAGAGTTGTCAACATGTTCCAGCACTTTAGACCCGCCTGGTAAAGAAGGTCATACCAGGTCAGTTCTTGGATAGATACTTCCAAGGAAGACGTAGGGAGCTACGCTATGTAATCGAGACCTGCTCTAAACAGGAATCAATGGCATGGTGGTTAAAACGCCGGTAACCCATTGAGCCCTGGTCTACATTAGTTCTCTCACTGATGCTATCAGTGGTGCAGCTCCACCACAGACAAAACCTAGTGACGACAAAGCCTGAACGTCACCAAACATTCTTTTTCTGCCGTTAATATCAATATTCAAATATCGTGGCGTTTGCAATTATTACCACAGACTTCACACCCCTGCAGATCTCCCTCCTAAAAAAAATAACTGGGCACTCTTTGCTTAGGTCTGATCACAATTATTTTTCATAACTGACCCCACCTGTAAAGAGATGGTATAGGTACAAAGCATGAATACATTTTCACTGCTAACCCAAAGATTTTGTCAGGCTAACCTTTGGAGGCAGGGGACAAAATGGAGCTTATCAAGGAAACTCCATTGCCACCCTACTGTGGAGAAGGGGATATAATTTAAGTCCTTTAAAGACAGAAAATGTCATTTCTCATTGTATCTCCTCATTCCTCTAAACATGCTGAATTAGCAGTGCAATGTAATGAGGATTAAGTTCTTTGGCAGCCGCTGTGGGGTGAGGTCTCAGTTTCTCCTCACATTAAACTCAGTGGAATCTCCAGCAGGCAGAGGTGGACAAGAGAGTGGTCTTTACAAGATGCTATCACTCTGATAACGCAGCATGGGGGGAACCACTTGTTCCTCAGGATGTCCTGGTAACTGTGATGTACAACTGAGATGATGTGGCAGAGGTGGGGAGCTTAGCTTACTTGTGGTATTTATTTTACTTCAACTCTTGAGATTGTACCTGACAAAGCAGCAATGGCATATTGAGTTTCAGATGGTAGTGATATACTGGATACTTTTTGAATCATCTTCATCTTCCCATGCCCTGGTTTAGAACAAGAAGCAATGCCCTAATTTGTTAGATTTCTGCCATAAGTATGTTAGTCATGGGTGAAAACCCCAAAAGATTTGGAGTTCAAGGTTTGCCATGAATAAGCCCCCAAAGTCCCGGTATTTTGCTTTAGTTTGAATGAAATATCTCAACCCCACGGGTCTGCAAACTTGGGCCAGAGGAGGGTCTGTCCTTTGGCTAGCAGTGAAAAGCACAAGTCTTGACCATCTTTGGTCATTCAAGAGCCCATGTTGCTCTGCCCCAGAGTAGGATTGTTAACCACATCATCTTGGCTAAATTCCAGAGCGGGGCCTATGCCTGCTCTGAGCCTGGCCCGCCTAGCTGGGGCTCTCTCTACTGACTTATAATGAATAATGCAGCTTTATACCCCACCGGTGTCATTTTCTGACACCCCTCGCTGCACCAGAAAGAGCTGCCGTCCAAATCAAGACGATTTAAACCAAGCAAGCTTTCCCATGCAAGAGAAGCATCAATTTGCCTCGCTGGCTCCCCAGCTCTCTGTCAGCTCCTACTAGCCCAGCTTCCTCTCTCTGGCCTCCGCTTAGACCGCTGTATCCCACATGCGCCTAACCTCACAACTGCCGTTCCTTCCTTCCCTCACTCAGTTCATGGCTAGTTACCCAGACTTTCTAGAACTGTCCCTTCCACCCTGGACTCTCCACTTCCTGCAGCCAGGACCACCCCCAACCCACCAGCACTACCTCCCAGCTGCTCCCTGCGAGCCGTGCTCTCCGTCGCCTCCTGTTCTTGATGAATAAGGGTTACACAATATCCTCACTCGGCTGGATTCTTCTTTCTGCTCCACCTTAAAGGATCCTGTCTTTCTGCGCCTGCTTAAAGAGGCCTGAACTCATTAACTGTTGAGGTGCAAGGTCTTTTGCATCCTGAATGCCCCCGCCCTCCAATATCACCCAGCCGATGGCACCCTGTAACTACTCCTGCAAAACAAATGAATGTAATAGCCACACTGTTGTTAAAATTCTTCCAACACAAAGTAGTATTCCCCTTGTCCCGTCTGTGAAACCAGCCCATTCGGCCCATTTGTTTTTCTTCTATACTTTTTGTTTATTTCCTCAAACAACTCATCTTGTTAAAGCTCCTCACACTCTGTGTTTGGTGCTGGTCATTCAGCTACCAGTCAGATTTCTGGTTTGCACCCTTTTGTGCAGCACATCTTGCTACAAACGCCGGTGGCAGCGCACGTCTCTTTTGACAGGATGACAGTGTTCTGGCTTTAACCTGGGGATGATGCTTGGGGACAGCTGATCTGGAGGAGAATGAATACAGTTGAAGCTAGTTTTCCAGCATCAATTCCGGCCTCCGTCACAATGCCTGCCCCGCCAGGCCTGCAAACAGTGCCCCATGGGCACCCTCCCCAACTCTGGCGGGCCTAATTCAAAACCCACCAAAGGCAATGAGAAGATGCCCAGTGACTTCAATGGCCTTTGGATCAGGCTTCCCCTGATCACTGGGGTGGAAGGGGAGCGTAGGGTGACTGTCTATGGGTGTGTCTACACTGCAGTCCAGAGGTGTGATTGTAGCACATCAGCCTAGCTCCAGTAACCAGAGCAATGAAGCCGCAGGGTGTCATGCCCACCCAGGACCCTGGGTACCTACGGGCTCTACCCATGCTGCTGTTGTCACTGAAGCTGTCACAAACCTAGGAGCACAGATCACTGGCTTTCATGAGAGCTTGTGCCCTGAAGTCACTTTAGAGCTTTTGAAAATCTTGGCCTCACGTGGCAAAGTGGTTCTGAAGCAATCATAGGAGTGTAGGACTGGAAGAGATCTCAGCAGGGCATATAGAGCAGTACCCTGCACTCAAGGCAGGACTCTGTAACAGCTAGACCGTCCCTAGCAGGTGTGTCTACCCTGCTCTGAAAAGCCCCAAATGACGGAGATTCCACAGCCTCCTTAGGCAATTTCATCCTGGGCTGAACTACCATGAAAGGAAGCTTTTCCTAATGGCCAACCGAAATTGCCCTTGCTGCAATTTAAGCCCATTGCTTCTTGTCCTACCATAGAATCAGAGAAGATTAGGGATGGAAGGGACCTCGGGAGGTATCTAGTCCAACCCCTGCTCAAAGAAGGACCAACATCAACTAAATCATCCCAGCCAGGGCTTTGTCAAGCCGGGCCTTAAAAACCTCTAATGATGCAGATTCCACCACCTCTCTAGGTAACCCATTCCAGTGCTTCACCATCCTCCTAGGGAAAACTTTTTCCTAATGTCCAACCTAGCCCTCTCCCACTGCAACGTGAGACCGTTGCTCCTGGTTCTGTCATCTGCCCCCACTGAGAACAGCCTAGCTCCATCCTCCCTGGAACCTCCCTTCAGGCAGTTAAATGCTGCTATCAAATCCCCCCTCACTCTTCTCTGTTACAGACTAAATAAGCCCAGTTCTCTCAGCCTCTCCTCCAGCCCCCTAATCATTTTTGTTGCCCTTCTCTGGACTTTCTCCAATTTGTCCACATCCTTCCTGTAGTGGGGGACGGGGGGTCAAAACTGGACATGGTACTCCAAATGTGGCTTCACCAGTGCCGAATAGAGGGGAATAACCACTTCCCGCCATCTGCTGGCAATGCTCTTACTACTGCAGCCCAATATGCTGTTAGCCTTCTTGGCAACCAGGGCACACTGCTGACTCCTATCCAGCTTCTTATCCACTGTAACCCCAGGTCCTTTTCTGCAGAACTGCTGCCTAGCTCGTCGGTCCCCAGTCTGTAGCTGTGCATGGGATTCTTCCATCCTAAGTGCAGGACTCTGCACTTGTCTTTGTTGAATCTCATCCGATTTCTTTTGGTCCAATCTTCCAATTTATCTAGGTCACTCTGTATCCTACCCCTACCTTCCACAGTATCTACTCCCTTCCCAACTTCTTGTCATCTGCAAACTTTCTGCAAAATATCTTCAGAGGTTAACAAGAACAATTTTACTTCCCCCTCCTTGTAAAAACTTTTTATGTACTTGAAAACTGTTATCATGTCCCCCTTCGGTCTTCTCTTCTCCAGACTAACCAAACCCAGTTTTTTCCATTTTCCTCCTAGATCATGTTATCTAGACCTTTAATCATTTTGTTGCTCTTCTCTAGACATTCTCCGATTTGTCCTCATCTTTCCTTAAATGTGACACCTAGAACTGGAGACATGACTCCAGCTAAGGCCTAATCAGTGTGGAGTAGAGTGCAAGAATTATTTCTAATGTCTTGCTTACAACACTCCTCATGTTCAGGTTTTTTTGCAGCCGTGTTACACTGTTGACTCATATATTTAGCTTGTGATCCACTATGACCCCCAAATCCCTTTCCACAGTACTTCTTCCCCTGCCCATTTTGTATCTGTGCAGTTGCCTGGGATGAAATGAACGGAAGGACAAATGTAGGGTGAAGATCAAGAAAACCACCCCAGTTGAGAGGCTATTCTGTTGTGTAACAGATTAGCACAAGGAGGAGTGGGAGCTCCATCACCTCAGATACTGGATTCTTGCCTGGACGAAGCATATCCAAATCTGGTAGGTTTTGAACACCAGTCCCTGGAAGCCACCACACTCCAGGCCTCCACCCAGCAGCTCACAGACAGCAGCTGGGACTGGGTCCATGAAGTCCAACTGGGGCATAAGCCCCACCCCCTACATTCTGGTTGGGAGAGCTCCAAGACTCCTGGTTGGGCAGCCCTTATTTAAGCCTGAGGAGGAAACAGGAAGTGTCCTTACAACTGGGCTTCATCGTGTCCTGAATGCCTGGTGTTTACCAGTTCCTCCCTTCTGATCCTGACCTCCCAGTACCCGTACTCGGCCTGACTCTGGGTAACTGCCTCCAGTTCTATTACCCGAGCCGGACCAAGCCTGACTCTCGATCACTGAGTCCTTGGCCCCAGACCTTTGGATGCTGCCTGATGCTAACCCTAGGCCACACTGCTCAGGCCCCAGCCCTGAGACTGGTGAAGGAGAGTGGTGAAACAGACAGGAGGAAAGGGACCGTTGCTTCACTCTGTGCCATCCCAGTTACAGGCAAGGCGGCAGCTCTAGCAAAAGTGAATTTACCACCACCAAAATTTAAAGAGACAATAGTTTTATTATAGTTGTTTTCCTTGTTATACCTGGAGTGCGACTAAATGAAACCCAAAGGGTTTATTTGGCAGGAATCAATGTCTGCTCATCATAAACAATGCATTTGTCACCGACAGCGACAGAAGAGAGAGCTCCCCTACTTCCGGCACGTTGAGTGCTCTCAGACGCAGCTGGGCAGGTGAGAGTATAGTGCAATTAATAACAAAAAGTCTCTTATTGGTTTCAGTGGTGATGAATTAAGCAACAGCTGGTTTTACTAGCAGTCTCTCCAGACTTCTAGCACTACTAGCGTTTAATTGATGTTTCATTTTGTTGTAAGCTCTAACAGGGATTTAGATTAAAATACAAAGCCTTTAGTGGGTGCAACTACTAATTAGCAATATGCAGTCACATTTTAAAGACCCGGTCCTCCAAATGCTTAGATCCGTGACGAGCTATACCCTAAATAGGAATACTCATGTGATTAAAATTACTCGGCTAAGTGTTCGCAGAATCAAACCCGAATTTTCCCAATACATTACTCTCATAGGATCAGTTATTTTTTGTGGAGCAATAATTTATTGACCAAAATCCTGGGGGAGGATCTGACTATTACTTTCCCCCCAAAATAACAACTGTTATTAATGTTATCCAGTAAATTTTACTATGGAAAATAAAAACTGTAGACTTTAAATTAAAACAATGTCAAAACATACTACATCACTGTTGCCAGCTCTCATGATTTTGTTGAGTCTTGCAATATTTAGGGCTTTTCTTAAAGCCTCAGCTCCTGAGGTCATGTGATCAAGGAAGACCCTACGCTTTCATTTAATATAAAAACGGTAAGTTTCTGGCCCTCATGATTGCTGAGCAAAGTTCGAAAACATGAAGCAAATGCACTCTAGAAAAGAAAGAGAAAGAACTGCAATTTTCTATTTTAACTCATAATTTTTAAGCCAAGCTCATGACTTTTTGAGGCCTAACTCAGGACTGTTGAATGCTTGGGGTTGACACAACGCTTTTATTTGGGTCATTGCCTGGACAAGGCTATTTCTCCTCTTGGTTTTTCAATGAGTGATGGCAGGTCTACCCTTAAAATGCTGCATCACCACGTTAGTGCTTCAGTGGAGATGCTACTATGCCAATGGGAGAGCTGCTGTCAGGGTAATTAATCCACCTCTGCAAGAGAGGGTAGTTACGTCGCTGGGAGAATCCCTCCCATCAGCATAACGCTGTCTACACTGCGGGTTATATCGGTATAAATGCATAGCTCAGGGATATGGATTTTTCACACCCTTGAGTGATGTAGTTATACCGACGTAAGTTTGTAGTGTGGATCTGGCCTGAGATTTTTTAGTAGACAGAGCAGTACGGCTCCCACTCCTCCCTGATGTAATTGTATTGCCTGGGAAAAATGCAGCCTGATATATCTTCTCTCCTACTAAAAGGAAAGGAAGCCTATACAATTTGCTTTTGAGCTTAACGGAAGACCCCCTCCCCCATGCATGTAATGGGCCCACCCACAGCACCATTTTAAGGTTTTATCATTCTTTCTCTTACATCTTTTTTCCTCACAACTCTAACCTTTCGAAAGGGCACCATTAACATGGGGAATCACATTTCAGCCAGGAAAATTTTGTACTTACTTTGGTTGCAAGCAGCTCCCAAGACAACTCTATCTAAAAGAATTAAGGGGGGAAACCACTATTTCAGTATTACCAGCCCCAAAAGTTCAACCATCACAAGGCAGACTCAAAAAAACATGAGATTTTTAAAAGATTACAGAGTGTTCTTTGGATTCTTGAATTCCCCCTGCTCACCCGCAGCGTGTGAGAGACACGCAGAGCTGCCAGCTCCTCCAGTGTGGAATAAGGGGGTTATGGCCCCACTGGAGGAGCTCTTGCTGAGGGAACCCAGCTGAGATCTAAGGACTGATATAAAAGGCTGCCTGATGGGTGGAGTTTCCAGCTTCTCCACAGCCCATCTTAGCATCCTAGCGTTCTTGGCTCATTCACCTCATCTCTTACCTCATCGTGACTCATCTCATTTTCCCCGACCCCAAAACAGAGGCAGCAGACCAGACCTAGGGGACCAGATGTCCTGATTTCATAGGGACATTCATGGCTTTGTCTTATATAGACGCCTATTACCCCCACAGCCGCATCCTGATTTTTCACACTTGCTCTCTGGCTACCCTAACCAGACTGAAGGATTTTCTCCCCAAGAGGGAGGCCATCAGGCCTTGTTTTTGTTTAAGGAACATTATTTTCACCTATGAGTCTTGAAATGCCATCGTATCATGATGCCATTCAATCCCCAGGTGGGGATAACTCTGCAGTGCTGGCAATTGGGTATGTAGGGTCCTTCCACATGCTCTTGGCTTCTCCTCAAATCCTGAAAGCAACTGCACAGCAAGATGAGATGACCACAGTCCTGCCCTGTCTAAGGACAAAAGACCCAACCCGATGACATCCTTGACTGAAATGTGAACCAGGGTCTAAGGCAAGCAAGAGGGATTGTGGTCAACTTGCCAGCCACAGCAGCCACTTGTAATTGACAGTTCATCCATTGTTCCAAGAAATCAACAAAAGCTCTTTCTGTCCGTTTCTCCTCCTCCCCTTGTGCCTGTCTGGTAAGAACAGGAGATGCGAACTCCTTTCACACATCAGGGCTGAGAGTAAAACTAGCCCTTTCCTCTTTGCCAAAAAAAGGTATTCTGAAAAGAAAAGAGACTGACAGCTTTCCTCCAAAAGGAGAGATTCTTTAATGGTTTTGAGTGATTGTTCTACATAGTCCCTCAGTTTCTGTTGCAAACAATTCAACTGCTTGCTTTAATTTCTTGTCCTTTCTTGTGTTTGACCAATAACCTTTCAACTTCAGAATAAAAGTTTTTGGGTGTCTGCCCAGGAACAGAATAAAATCAAGGCCTGTGTAGAACACCCCCCTGACACTAAGTATCACTCTTTTAATGTTGGACAGTGAAAGAGCTGATAAACATCTTCAACCCTGTTGGTCCTTGAGATCAATACAAGAGGTCATGGGCGCCATACCTCCCTCTCCTCCCGCCACGTCCGCCTCCCTGGTAAGAACAAAATGTGCTTTCTCCTTGTCGCAGCACAAGCTCTTCTCTCACCATCTCCCCTCTCAGTTGCCAGAACTGTCTCCTTTGGGAGGGAGGAGGGAGGTGAATACAAGCTGGCAAAGTTCAGGGCCACTTTATCTACATCCCCTCTCTACGGTCCAACAAGGGACCCCCTCCAGGCTCCCAGCTCCACACTCACCACCTTTCTTAGACTCAAATTGTACTGGCCCTCCAACACCCTGCAGTGCCCTGGATAAGCCACTTTATGCTGATGGCTGGGAGCATGGCTGTTTCAACATTTGCATGATTGGGGGAGCCCCCTTATGAAGGGGGTATTCAGCAGGAGGCATTTCTAGCCCCTTTACACTGACAGAACAGCACAGAGGGGATCACAGGCCATGGTTAATGAGCCCCTCCAAGGAGAAAGGGGAGCAGGGTGAATGCAAGCAGAGAGCACGAACAAGAGAAAAAATAAGAGCTGGAACAAGGCACGAAGGAGTTAAAAATAGAGGCACTGAGAGAGCAAAGCTAGAGAGGAGAAAACATGCCAAGAACTACAGCAAAACACAGTGAGTATGTCATGTCGCCAACGCTCACATTTGGTGTTTTTCTTATGGTGTCCCAGCTTCTCGAGTCAGGTGATTATCTGAGACTCCTGGCTTTCATTTATTAAACAAAGTGCATTGCTGGCCCTTGTTGGTGCAGACATAAGCTTGAAAACATGGCTTTTAATTAGAGATGAGTAAATAATTGATTTTTTTTTCAGTTCAGTAGCCAAGCAGAACAAATCTGGGGGGAAATTTATTTCAGTTCAAACAAAATGTTTCATTCTGGGGTATTTTTTACCCTTTTTCGTTTGGAGGGAGTGTGAGGATAGGGAGGTGTTTTTTAAAAAAAGCTTGCTAAATTCTGAAATACAGAACAAAAAGTCAGAATGTATCATTTATAAAATATCAGAACAAAACATTCTGACTTTCAAACCTTTTTATAATACAAAATTCCTTTTTTTTTTTTTTTTGGTAAATAAACTATTTGTCTGAAAAATTTTGCCCTGTTCTACCCCAATGGGTCCAACACCAGAACCCACTACTTATTCTTTTCTTAAATCTCATGATGTTTTGAAGGCCATTTCATGATTTTAGTGGCCTAGCTCATAATTTGTGCAATTGGTAGTGCTAGGTGTGTGTTAAACTGTGTTTATTTTACACTGGTAAAAGGGAGGGAAGATGCTTTGGATAATTGTATTTCCCTCTGCCTTCTGTCTCCATGTATCTCACTTTGAAGATGAATGAAGACATGTCCTTCTGCATTAACCGATCAGCAACAACAGCCGCCCCTGCACTCGGCCATGTAACATAGATGAGAGATGCAGTAGTTACATATAACACAGCACTGCAGTGAGCCAGAGTGGGGATTTTGGAGGCAAATCAATGCAGGTTTTTCTGGGGAGCCATTCTCCAGAACATCAGCTGAGGGCCTCTTGGACTTGTGACAGTCAACAGATTGAGCCCAGGACTTCCAGTGCTAAAAGCATGAGGTAAAAAGCCCTGCATCTCAAATGTTACCTGGCAGCTCTGTGTTCTTGGGGAACCAGAGTGAAAAACCCCTATTCTATCTCTGGCTCACCTGAATCCCCCCAGCCTCTGCTTGCACCAGAAACAAAAGCTATGAAAAGGCTGTGGGAGACACACCTAAAACCCTCCCAACAAGGGTGATAGGATTAAGACAACTCCCCATGCCTCATCTACATGGAAGATGTAAAAAGAGGCATCTCAATTAGCACATGGAATGGAGAACTGGAGCCTCAAAGTGACAGGCAAATCTGGTAACACAAATGAGAATCATATCCCCACCACGTCTTCTCCATATTGGGCACAGAAGGAGTCTTCTAACACACACTCACCCGGTGGCTCTTCCTTGGACAGCCAAGTTACTTTGGGAATTTCAAAGACCACGTCTAGCCCAAGGCTCCCACACACTGGCTGACTCAAAGGTGTCAGCCAATGATTGTCTGCAGCACAGGCCAGCCACCAAGGCTCATCAAAGGCCCATTGGAACGTGGCTGACACACCGAGCCGTGTAACTGAGCTGTGCGTAGGTGGAGAAGCCAACGGCAGCTCATGCTATAGCACGTTGCCAACTGCCAGTTTCCAGCGCTAGCTGACGCCGCTGAAGAAAAAAAGGTCGTTCGTTAGCAAGGACTGAGCCTCAGCATCTGACATTCTTGGCCTCCCCAGACAGGGGATCCCTTTTGCGTTTACACTGAACTAGCATGAGTTGGGGCCCACTGGAGCCAGGGACCGGATGCCTAGCCATTCGCTTGTGGTTTAAAGAGACGATCCGCACAACAGCAACACTTCTTTGGCTGGGGGCCTCTAGTCCAGATGGTTTTGCCTAGGGGCAGAAGAGAATATTTGTTAATGTTTGACCAGCACAAAGGGAACGAGCCCCCCAGTGTAACTTTTCAAATGTATCAGCGGCACCAATGCTGCTGCTTTATAGGGCTCGCTCGTAGGCATCAGCCCTTCCTCCCCCATGCAAGCAGGGAGCCCGTGAGTGAGACGTGGGAGAGAGAGGAGCTCTGGGAGAGACCCCGCGCGGATAGGGCAAAGGCGGCAGTGCTCTCCAGGCAGCCGGGAAGCCTTACAGCAGAGGAGCTGCTGCTGGAACCTAGAGCCTTGGGTTTGGGGACTTGTAGTTGGGCTCTCAGGTAAGATCCTTGAAACCCTGGTACAAGCGCTTCTTGCAGTAGCCTGGTTAAAGGGCGATCCGAGTGCTCCACGTCCCCTTGACCTAGCTGCTTAAGTGACCTCATTGTTACCTCGTTCAGGAGGGGAAACTGAGGCAAGCCACTGCAGAGCCACACTCATGAACCACCCCCTGAAAGCAATGATGCTTTGTACCTGGAGCCCGGGCAGGATCACGTCCCAGCATTTACCCTCGTCTCTGAGAGATTTCTTTCCTTAACAGAAAATGCTAATTCCATGTAGTGCAACTCATTTATTTTGTCTGTACCACAACGAACTAAGGTCTAAAGGAGAAAACCGAGTCAAGACAGAAATTTGGGGTCTAAGTTCCCAAAGGATTTATAAATGAGGAGAAAATGGTTTTGTCCTTCTGAAGTCAAGAGAGTCAGGCCTCCACACAAGCAGAGGGGAGCATGGCCTCCTGAGGAGAACCCTGGGAGCCAAAAGAGCTGGCTTCTAGTGCCAGCTGTCTTCCTGTCCTGCTCGGTGACCTTAAACAAGCCACTTCTCGCCTCTGTGAACTTAGGGGCTGGCACCGTCTCTTGTATGGGTGTGTACAGCACCTAGCACTGCAGGGTGCCAATCTCAGTGGAGGGCTCTAGGAACTAGTGACATACAAATCACAATAACCAGAAGTGTCTCGTGGGCTGGCTTCGCTTTTTCCTAAAGCTGGTCATAGTAAATGGCCCCAGAACTTTGCATTAAGCTTTTGTTACCCAGAGATTACTAACTCTTTGTTAAAAGGACCTGGGCAGCTACATTTGGATGTTTAAAGGTCAAAAATGTGTGCCATCCTCCTTTCTTACTTGTTCACCTCTGAGTTTTAGATACTAAGAGTGCAGCTGGGCAGGAAACAGGTTACCTTTCCTGCTAAGCTTCCTGAGATTTTGAAATATATTCCCATGTCTCTTCATTTACCTGACAGAGCGGCACTCACTGCAGCCTAACCGCCTGGGATATGGACTCCTTGGCTGAAATCCCTTCCCTAACACAGGCAGAGCACAGACATGTACCCGGCTCCCCTCCATCCAAGCTGCAGGCCTTCAGCACCAGGCAACGGGCTAGTTTGGGGTAATAGCGCTTGCTCTCTCTGAGACCACAAATTCCATCCCCCCGAGAAACCTTTTCCAATGGAAGTTTGGTCAGCCTGAATTCTGCAACTGGCACTGAAGAATTCATGGTGATTTGAAAGTAATTCCCTAGCCGTGGGTGCTGCAAAGGGATCTGCCTGAACTCAGTCTAGCCCCAGGAGGGATCCAGGCTCACAGCATGGCTTAGATTAACCAGGTGGATCTCTCCCACCACCACATCAAGACCCTATGCACACAAGGAGAGGGCATGCAGACTGGGTGGCCCGAGGGAAGGAGTGGGTGGGCAGGGGAGGAACCAGAAAAGGAAACCCCTTCTCTTTCAGCCCCCTGGAGATCCCCTGAAGAGTAAGCCAGCTCTAAGCCCTTCTCTGTCTGTCGCACTAGACATAATCCTAGGAAATGTCCTGCTGCGGGTAGTCCTAGATGGGCCAGCTGTGAAGCAGCTCTGTAACTGCGGATTCTGGGAGCTGGCAGTGAAATCGGAAGCCTGTCGATGGAGACACAACCCATGGGCACGGAGAGAACTGCGGGTGTACCTGGCGTAGTGTCTCCCTGCAGGATCGAGTCAGCGCACAGGAGATGCTGTGAGGGAGGCGGCCTTTGTCTGAGCTCAGCTACAGAGCCCAGGGCTGCACCAGGTAAAGCTGCCACTGAGCCAGGCCTACCCAGAGCCGTACACGGTCCCTGCCAACCCAGGAGGGCAGAGTCCATGGCCCGATGCTGCACTCACACTCCGGTGTCACTTCCGTAGGACGGAGGACAGCTGATGCATGCACCTCTCGCTGCTCTGGCCCCTGCCCTGGCCAGTGCAGAGTGGGCCTGGGATCAGCTGCTGGGCACGGGGCCCGCAGGACGTCAGATAAAGGCATTTGCAAACAAAAGACTGGCAAACAATGGCCTCTTTTACCTAGCGTCCAGGACCCGAGATCACCGTTCTCCTGGTGCTCGCAGCAGCACGTGGTGCTACCTGACGACTGCAGCTCCCTGCGCTGCAGAAGACACAAATAGTTCATTGACTTAAAATGGGCCCCCTGCTGTAATGTGGAGGGTGCACGTTGGCCTCACGTGTCCCAGACTCAGCCTGCTGGCGCTGTGGCATTCACCCGCCCTCCCACCTGACACTGCGGTGCATACACTCACGGTGCTGCAGCCAGCCCGGGCCATGTGGTGCAGACTCATTCTTCTGCCCCACCTGACTCTTGCTGGCTGAGTGGTGCAGCTCACCTGGTTGCATTAAAGTCTGTCGTCCACACAAGTGCAGCAAAGGCACGTGGGAGAACAAGATTTCATCACCACGCATCACGTCAGCCGGTGACGATGGATATCCTTTCCCGTATCTGTTATAATGAGTCTAATCAGCACTGACTGCCAGTGCGCAGTGCTGGATTCACATGGAAATTGAATCTCACTGCTGCAGCGTCTCTTGTTTGCATAGCACAGACCTCGGGCCTGAGGCCGTCGTCAGAGCTACTTAATGTGCATGAGATTTGCAGCATCTCGGCATTTGGCTATGCCAGCTATATTGCTGACACTGGAGACTTGTCTCCAGTCATGATCTAGTCGCAGGATATTTTGCAGTGTTGCTTAAAGCCTCAGCTCCTGGAGCCCTGTGATTTGATCAGACTCTCAGCTTTAAAAAAAAAAAAAAAAAGACAAAAAAGAAAAGACTCCAACCCTCATAGTTGCAGAGAAACACTGGGAAACATGAGCCAGCTGCATGCAAAGGGCTCAGGAGACCCACGTCAAGGAAAGAGAACCCCAAATATACGTGTTATAATCTCCTGACTTTTAAGACAACCTCATGGTTTGGGGACTGCCCTGATTTCTACACACTTGGGCCTGACAATGGGAAGAGACATAGGAACGTCAATGTTGATGGGGTGTAGCTGGTGACAGACTGCCAGCATCAACCACACAAACATGACTAATGCAACTTGGGGCAGAGTCCATTATTGCTGGAAGGCCTGGAGGCTCGGATCCTCAAAGGTACTTAGGTGCCTCAGTGCTTTCAGGATCTGGGCCTCAGATACCACATAGCAGTCTAAGACCCAGAACAGAATAGCAGATACACTAGCAGCCTCAGTGTCTGTAGCTTCCTTTCAGCACTAGCCGACGTCTCATGCCTGCATCGGGAGGGCATGCACCCCTCTGAACTAAAAATGGTTCATATTTCAATGCGCTATTTTCTCTGGCCAGGTACCTGATGTCATGGTGGGGAAGAATGGCCCGGAAATCTAATCACTACAGAACAGCAGCAGGACCAAAGTAGTAGCGTTCACAACTGCCTTCCGTATGAGGCGTTCGCATCCTTCCTGTGCGTTCCCATGGCTGAGACTTTCACCAGTGGGCATGGACAATCATTGTCTCGAATGACCATAGGACACTGGTTCTCGTGTTCTGATGCTGCCAAAAGCAAGGTCCGGAGAGGCAAATGTGCTCACAACACAGACTAAGTGCTTTATTACTGGACGTCATCATAGCTTGTCGCTCCAAAACCACAGCAAAGGCCAGGTGTTGTCACGTCTCTCCAATAGCTCCTGGCAAGTACAGGATGTTGACAAGAGGCCCTGCCTCTGGCAGTGTTCAGGTGTTCGCTGCATGCACCTTTGGGGTCATTCCTCAGCTTCCACTTGGTCATTTGTCACCCGTCCCCCAGCTCTCTGTCACTTTAGAAGTCCCCAGGATTCTCGTTCAAGGGCAGTGATTGAAAGGGAACAACTTCCCCCAAATCACCAGCATTTCCTGCCGTTTTGATGCTCTGGTGCCTTCCACAAAGGGATGCTGGGGCAAGGAGATTTTCAGAGGCAAAGCTCTTCCTGGACTTCAGCACCTTGGCTGGCGAATGTGTCCAGGGCATGAATGTCTTCAATAATGCACCTGACTTTGTCTCTCAGAAAGCATTGCGCAATGACAACCGCAACAACAGCAGCATCAGGGTTATGGGTAGTCAGCACCACTCCTAGGCATTGTGAGAGCTTCTGTTACCTCTTTCAGTGCCTTATGCCACTCTGGCCACCATCTTATCCTGCATTCTGGCTCTCCTGGGCATCGTTGGTGGCACAGAGCAGCTGGAAACCTGGTTGCATTGGCCTCTCCCATTGCGTAAGAGGGATCTTCAACCATCCTTGTTGAAAAACCAACCATGTTTTTGCTAGCGCCCTACCCAACATGGCTGTGGACCCTTGTCAAGTGATGAAACCATACATAGAGTTTGTGTGTCTGCAACTGCTTCCAATCCTATTTCTCGGATTCTTTAACTCAAACAGTCACATCTCCTGCGTTCAGATCCCTGCAGGAAGTCCAGGCAGGGTTTCACTGCAAGTACAAGGATTTGAACCCTTGATAGGGCCCACCCACTAGAAAGGGATAAAGAGGTGCACCGCATTGGCATGGGTTACACAGAGAAAAGGGGGCACAGGCGCCACTGGAACAAACGGATACCAGAATGGCGCGCACTCGAAAGGTGGCTTAAAGCTTCTTTCGTATCTCCCTTCATCATGGCTGCACCAAACACAGCTCAGGTGTAGCTCAGGAGCTGCCTCCATGTTTCCATTCTCACAGAGCCACAACAGGGACAGGCGTGAAGACCACTTGAAAGAGAGTCGCCGCTGGAACTGGGAGGGAAGGGTGCAGGTTGCAGGAGGGAAGTTTGGAAGAGGTGCCAGGAAGTCAGTCGGGGTGCACATGCCTGGAAGGCGAGTGGCAATTGCAGCGCCTCTCATAAATCGACGTCGTTCTCTTAATGAACAGCCAGTTTAATTTTACAAGCATGGTGTCCTCTCACCTTATTACCCAGCTTGAGATATATGAAACAGCTGTTGCTTTTCATTGCCTGTGGTAATAAAGATACAGAAGTAGCCTGAATTTTATACTCCCCCATGCTGGAAATCAGGGAGCTCTGTAAATCACATGAGAACACACTGTAAATGTAAATCACATGGGAACAGCTTAAGGAGCTCCCTACATTTACTTTACTCTAAACCAACCAACATATAGTGCAGGGGCAGAAAGGTGGAATCCTGTGTATTACTATGGCTTTGTCTCCCTGGTCCCGGATCTCAGGTTGGTTCACCCACGTCGTACTGACTGTTCTGTAGCCATGATATACGCTCTCAAGGGGAATTACTGCACCCGCTGTATCTCTTGGCTCAGATGCGGGCTGGCTCTGGGAGGGAGCAGAAGTGTGGGAGAGGGTACCAAGTGCCCTCTCGCTTCTTCTGTTATTGCTCATGGACCAGCAACGATCCTAGTCATTGCAGCATTATTATTATTAGTGAAAGCACAAGTGGCGCAATAAAGATTGAGGAAAAGAACAAAATAGGGAGATAAAACAGAGATGTATCAATAAAAACAGTTCAAGTGTCAAAAGGGCTTAGTTAGGTATCACGTATTTTAGCCTTTCATGCTGTCACTTCGCCTCTGTTTCCCTTTCCCTGCTTGGTCTGTTGGGTTTATGTAGACTGGGACAGGGCCTCTCTGACATTGTGTTTGTACAACACCTTGCTGAGTCCTGCTCTCCGGCGGGACCTCTACCTGTTACTCTAAAGCTATGGAGCGAGCGATCGCTTTGGGACCACACTTTCTCATGGCTTCCCTCAGCACTGCAGCGCATATTTAGATTCAGCTGCTAGCAACTCCTAGCCAGGTTTCACGATTACCCAGGAGTATTTGGGGGGCATGCTTTAGTGGGCCAGGTATTTCAGCCCCTGCTAAACTCCCCATCCAGAATGCCGGAGCGTACCGCTGCAAGTGAAAAACCGCTCTCGCACTGCAACATGCTGGTACGTTGTCAAGGTCATGCCATTGAAACCTTTTCCCCATACTACCAATTCAGCTGTATTGCAAAGCTTCCTGGCAAACTGAGGTTACTTGGGAAAACAATAGCGATGCAAAGCATTCTAATAACGTCTGCTTTTTAAATAATTATTGCTTGACTTAATTACCATGCTACTTTTCACCGAGTATTAAAAATAAACCTCACAGCAAAATAAAAAGCGAGGAGTGGATCTCCAGGAGCATCCCTTTTGTCTTTCATTTGGAAGTGTAATTAAATTAAGTAGGATTGATTGAGTGTCAGGCATCTGCAGGAGTAATTCCCTAACTTCATTAATGCTATTGTGCCCGCAGACGCCTTAGTGGTGAGTTCTCTCCACAGTGGTCTAATGAGAGTCTGGTGATGAGCTGGTGACGTGATATGAAAGCATTACCCAGGGCTGCTCCTCCTGTATGCATAGAATTGCTTCGCTGGCTTCAGCCAGGCGGCTTCCCTGGCATAATGGGGTTGGGAGCGGGGGCAGCCCTAGCTCTGGATGGCAAACGGGACACAAGGACCATCGCTTGCCTTGTGGAATGAATATTGTAAGGGGCAGCAGAGAAGATGGCAGATTGACGCTGAAAACCCCAAATAAAATAAATCTGATGTTTACACCCTAAATAATAAGGCCCGCCAACGGTGAGGGACAGGGGGTGAGGGGGAGTTATTTTAAGTGCGATACTAATCTAAAGTGACCGTAAAAATGTTAGCCCACCATTCCAGAGATGTTGTCTCAAGGTGCCTTCTGCACCTTTCTTCAGCAGGGAGCATGGCGGCGGGTGCAGTCAGAGGATTTCTGGGTCCTGCCAGCATCCAGGCAGTGCAATAGCACCTTGCAAGCCCCGCAGCCAGGTGCAATCTAGAGCAGTTCTGAGAGTGCTCTAAATTATGCTGTGAGCTGAATCAGCCACCAGCAGCCCAAGATAGCACGATAGAGCAAAGGTGGCTCTGCAGAACTGGTTGTTCCCTCTGGCTCTGTGCTGAGCAGGAATCTGGCACAGCTGCGGATCTGGCCTTGGTGTTTGTTGTAGTCAGTTTCCCTAGTGCTGTCACCGTGCTTGGCGAGACGAGAGCATGCTGTATTCTGTGTACTTTGTGGAACTGAAACTAGAAATAAAAACAGTGCAACTGAAGCTGTTTCCAGGGCAATTGGCTAGCTACATTCTTCATTGCTGTAAGGAGCCTGCATTGTACAAACAAGGAGAACAACCAGGGGCTGTGCGCTGCACTTACCTGGCTATCTCAGCCTGGCTATGATAGGGCACACAGAATCAAAGGAGCACTCCAGCAGAATGGGGCAAACCTCAGCCTCCTTGGGCCAGCCCCAGCCCTCTCTAATTAGAAAGCAGGCTGGTAATTCCACCGAACCAGACTTCCTTGTGATACGATAAAGCTTCCCAGGTTTGGCCGTTCTCCTTCTGGGCCTGAAGTTCAGTGACTGGCAGTGCAGGAAAATGAAAACACCCAAGTGAACTGAACTTTTTCAGACCTCGCCCAGTTAATTCAGAGTTGGTTTGAGCTAGGTCCATGCTTTGGGAATGGTTTGCAACGGGTCGTGTTTATTGCAGGAGGCTGGGAATTAGGACTCCTGGCTTTGATTCCCAGCTCAGTCATCTTTCATCTGGCATTTGAAAAGCAACAGGCGGGGATTATAATCGAATTGCGAGATTAGCAAACCACTCTAATTGGTCTAGGGTGGCCAAGTGCATCCCCCTGGTGCCATCACTGTAATCATAAATGGGGCAGTTAGCCAGGATGTGTCCCATAGTTTGGACCTCACCAGTCACCGTTTGGTGATTCTTCGATTTTCATCGGTGCGCTGTCTGTATGTGGTTTAGTGCAGCCCAGTGCCCTACAGGGAAGGCAGAATTCTGGGCCTTCTTCCATTGGATCTTCACTCTTTCTCTGGGACATCACAAGCAGCTAATAATTCAAGTAGAGCATACCAGCCGAATTCAGTGTGAATTCATGCTTGAACACCAACAGTGTCTGAAACCCTCTGCTCCTGAACCAGAGCACCTGCATTGAGATGCCTCAGAGCTTTGGAAATCAGCATCTTCTCTTAGCAACAGGACAGAGGTAATTCAGCTGACAAGGAGGTGTGCATTAAAGGTGAAGAAGAAAGAAGAAGAAGACCATGAGGACAAGATGGGGCAGCAGTAGAAAAGGGGAGGAGGAGAAAATGTACAGGGTCAGAAGCAAAACAGACAGGGATATGGAAATCTAGTTAAGGACGAAAAAGAGAATGAGCTTGTAGGGAAGAGAAGCTGATAAAGAGAAGAAAAAATAAGGGGAATGAAAGAAAGGAAAGATAGGAATGAGGAGCAAGAACCAGGATTCGGTTCGGCAGTGTCACTACTGCAACTCATAGGTTAGACTAGATGACCCTTGCGGTCCCTTCTAGCCCTATGATTCTATGATTCTTTCCCCTGGTGCCCTAGGTACCAGCCCAAAATATTACCTATATTTTCTAAGAAGTATCTGCCCCCTTTCTGTAGGAAAATGGCAGAGCCTCCTATAGGAGATTTCTAGTGATGGGGTCAATATATTGACAATCTGTGTGATCAAATGCTGGATCTACAGTGGAGTCCCGATTACAAAGTCACCAATTACCCAGGGACCACGCAATGGTATCTCAGATGCTGTACTATTTCCTAACATTTCCTTCAGAAAATAACAGCAGATCTCAGAGTATCTGGGAGTAAATGTTGACCCTTCATAGTGACTGCACCGTATAATTATGATGCAAACTTTATGTAATTCTATGGTGGTCATCTCTTCCTTAGGAAAGGTTTTAGGAACACTGAAAGCATTGCAAGATGACCAGTATTACAATACAATGAATATAATTTTTGGAATTAATTGGTGGAAACAAAGTTAGCAAGGAGTTTAAAACTAAAGTGCTGGAGAAGATTTCTTTAGAAGGGTAAAGGGAAAATACGAAACAATGGTGGAATCTTATTGCAAGCAAAATTCAAGAATGTGCGCCTTTTTCCCCAGTGAAATCTGGTGGTGGAATGAGAATGTTTGAGAGGCCATATAGGAGCAGTAATAGTATTTTAAACTCTGCTAAGTGATGCTTCAACAACAGGATTTTCAGAAGTGGGAAAAGCCAAAAAGACAGTAAAGAAAGAGGTGGCAGCCACTAAGGCTAAAGCCATAGAAAGCTTATATGCCCATCTTGAAATGAAGGAGGTTGAGAAAGATATATATAGACTGGCAAAGACCCGAGATAAGAGAACTAAAGACACTGATGAGATCAAAGTCATTAAAGATGAAAGCGGAAACGCACTAATCAATGAGAATCAGATTAAGGAATAGTAGATAAATTACTTTGAAAATCTTATGAATAAAGAGAATCCAAAAGAACCATGCCTTATGATAAAACCAAACCAGGGTCTGGTGGCACATTCCTAGAAGAAAATGTTGCAGAAGCATTGGATAACATGGAAAATAAGAGTGCTCTCAGCTCGTACAGCACTCCAGAAGAAGTATGGAAGTGCCTGGGGCAAGTAGGCATGACCATATTTACACAACTATCTAATTTCATCTTGAAGACTGAGAAGATGCCTGCTGCCTGGAGAAAGAGCACATTAGCACCAACTTTTAAGAGAAAAGGAGACATACAAGTCCATGGTAACTATCGCAGCATTAAGCTCATGAGGTACACGACAAAGATCTGGGAGAAAGTTATCAATAAGAGATTGCAAAGAGAAGTAAAGGTAATTAGTTCAGATTTATGCCAGGCAAGTCAACAACGAATGCTAACTTTGCATTAAGATTGCTTGTGGGAAAATACAGACAAAAGTAGAAAAATCCGCATATAGTATTCATTGATCTGGAGAAAGCGTATGACTGCATTTTGAGAGACGTCGTCTGATGGTATATGAGAATGAAACAGACACCTGAAGACTATATCAGACTCATTCAGGACATGTACACGGGTGCTGCTACCGCAGTTCGAAGGCCATGCAGAGAAAATGAATAGTCTCTAGTCAGAGTCAGAGCACGTCAGGCCACAGCACTCAACCTCTTTGTGTTCCAATTGCTTGATGCAGCTATAGAGAACACCCAGAATCTGTCACCCTAGTGAAGACTTTTTACCGATGATGGAGCTCGTGGAGGAGAGCAAAGAGGAAGTGGAAGAGGACTGATAAGAGACAGAGGTGCATATTTGAAAGAAATTGCATAAAAATTAGCAGAAATAAAGCAGTGTGTGTGGTCTGTAGATTTGATGATACTCTGAAGGGAGACAAAGAGACTGTAAGTCCGGGCAGAACAGCCTCTACCAAAGGAACAAAAGTTCCAGGACTTAGTTTTCATAGTACAGGATAGTGGGGAACTCAAGAAATTTATAAATATAACAGGAAAGGCATGCAGTACATGGAGAGAAGGGAGCAGATTAATCTGTGATACATGAATTCCTATCAAATTGAAAAGTAAGATCTACAAAATGGTAATTAAACCAGCATTTTTGAATGACTCAGTGCTGGGCATTGAGAAAGAGACAGCAATAGACTCGAATACAGTGGAATTGAAAATGTTAAGATGGGTGCTTGGAGTTACAAGGATGGTTCATGTCTGGAATGATCAAATTAAGGGAAGTGTAAAAGTGGTACCAACTATGCAAAGGCTCAGGAAATCCAGGTCTAAGTGGTTTGGGCATGGGAAAAGAAGATTGGAAGGAACAGAGTGTTAACCTTAAAAGTGGAGGGTAGGAGGTTATTGGGAGACCCAAAATTAGATGACTGGGGGTCATGCAGCTGTGGAGTTTCCAAGGAACTGCTTCAAGACAAATTGGAAAGAAAAAGAAGGATTTGAAGAGCCAATGCCACATAGAGGGGACCAAGGCAAGCAAAGCAATACTGGAATTAATCAGGTCTAATGTTGCCTCTGATTTTCTCTGGGTTTGTATTAGGGAGCACCTGATGATAGGTAAGGCTTGCTATAGGCATGATACTCTGAAAGAACTAGCTTAGATAGTAGACCCAGCAGTTCTAACAAGCGGATATAGAAAGATGTCCAAAAAATGAAGCTGTCAGACAAGTGAAGTAGGCTTCCACAACAGTGCTAAGAAACTAACAATAATTACCTGAGACAGTCATGCTAAAGTTAATTTTATAATTCTACATTGGGAAATTTGAACAGCATGACAGCAGGATAATCAAAGAAGACAAAATACTTGTTTGAATCATTGCAGTTGCAAACAGAACGATGTATTTTTCAAAGGTGACCACTAATTTCGGTTCTCTGATTTTTGGTGCTAACCTTTGGACACCTAAAGCCTGATTTTCAGAGATGTTGTACCGCCACAGTTCCAGTTGACATGAGTTAGTTTTCTGGGTGCTCAGCACCTCTGAAAACATAAGGAGAGATTTTCCAAGGCATTCAGCACGGGCCTACCTATTCTCCCTTTAAAGCCAATGGTAAAACTCCCAGTCAGTGCAGTGGGAGCAGAAGTGGGTCAATACAGAGCCCTTTTGAACATCCCAACCGTGGTTTAAAGCTGGGTTCCCAATATTAGAGGCTATGTTTGAAATGTGTTGGCCAGAGACTTTAATAATAGTATGTGTCTGTGGATTCAGGTACCTGGTAATTTTTGGTGAACTTTCTAAAGCCAAAGGCATCGTATTACAAGTAAACTCTTTGTATGGACAAGCATAAAATGAGCATGTACAATAATCACCACTAAAAGCGTAACTTTTTCCTCCCTAGATCTTTGAATTTACCACAGTATAGGAAAGATTCCTGTTAAGTGCAGTAAACACTATCATAAATGCTGAGTTTTTAATGATGGCCACTGTAGGAAGCAACCATTTATATATCTAGAAGCTGGATTACATAAAGCACGCTCCTCCCATTAAACTAAAGGCCTGGTTATTCAGTTTGGCTCATACCTTTAGCTCTAGGGGATCTAGGTTCAAACCTTGCAGATGACTCATGCGGGGTCACTGTGTATTTTAAATTCTACTCCCTGGTCAATTTAAAGGGAATTGTGTCCCTTTTCCTTCTGCAGCCACCAACCATGACATTTCAGCCACCAGCTGGAGAGCTTGGTGTAGTTTGGCTGCTTTCACTGGAAGCAGATTGGAGTATTTCTCATTCCAGGCAGTTTTCCAGACTTTTCATGCCAATCATTCAGATTCAAGCTGGGTTGGCAGCTGTCATATATGCAGAGCCACGTCCCATGTGGATACATACCTATCAGTTCTGGCTGACTTGTAGCTAGTTTCGCTCCATGGCAGGTCTGGAATCACTCTTTGAGTCCCAGCTGATTTGATGGCTCGAGATACTGTTATTTTTTAATCTGCACTTGATGCATTGATTTTTGCCATTTCTCCTCACATGGGCCTTGCAAGGTTTCACCATCCCAACCAAGGTGAAGGGCCCCATTGCGGTAAGTGCTGAAATATATGTCATCAAGTTCAGTCCCTGCCTCAAAGAGCTCACCCTCTCGAGGCCAGAGTGTCGCCCAGACATGCAGCGGCATGTAGGAAAATAAGACCCCTCCTACCCTACCCACCATGCATGAGCTCCAAGGACTGCATGCCAAGGACGGGGAGAGTGGGCTGCATAGGGGCCAGAGAGCAGGAGAAGCTGGCTCCACTCCTCCACAGGCCAGCTAGCAGAGCTGAGCCAGTCTGGTGGGGAGAAGGTAGGGAGGAGGAGGAAATAGTCTGCAGGCGGTAAGGGACTGTAGCAGATCAACTCCCTCCAGGAGCAGAAGGGAGGGCAGGGAAAGAATTGTGAGTCTTGAATTAAGAATTCCTGCCCTGTGCTCATCCTGGGGCAATGGATCCCCCCGTCACACATGGTTGTTGCTTGGTTCAGTGTGGGGTTTTCCAGTGGGATTTGGGCATCTAGCTTTTTTAGTCTCATGTGAAAATGCCAGCTTCCATTTAGCCCATAGCAAGCATTTGCAGTCCTAGGTCTCAGTCTGGCAACCACTGTGGCGACCGTGAGACTCTCTGTGGCAATCCCTGGCGAAGGAGGAAGCCTGTTCTGCTCATGCTAGAAAGGAGGAAAGAGTAGTGCAGTCAGCTGAGCCAGGTAGAGATTGTGCTGGTTTTTTCCACAGAGCTCTGCCAGTGCTGACCCGCAACGTACCCCTCCATGTCACCTGGGGGGTCCTCTTCAACAGAGACTATGCTCCTGGGCAGATCTGGAGTGGGAAATACTTCACTTTCCTTCTAAAGGTTACGGCACATGGGTTATATACAGTCCGTTGATTATCCCTTTATATATTAAGCAATAATCAATTATTAAAGATTTATGAAGGGACAAGTTAATAATTTTCCACTCAATTCCATCCCACTAATTAAAGATTTTTCACCATTAATCTTTGCCCTTCCACATCTCACCTGAAATAATGGCTGTCCTTTAGTCTGAACATTCGCTTTAAATAACAACTTTATTTATTGTTGTTATTGGCTTTCCATTGAAATGAAGAAGCATCAAAGGGCTCTTATTTCAGTTTTACACACCAAACGTCACTCTCGCTAGTCGGATACATTTTTCAAAATGTGTTTCTCCTGGGATGGCTAATTAATTTGTTGGAAGAATTATGAGAATAATAAAAACTAATCACTTCAAAAGTTCAAGAAACACTTGTTTCAAAAATCATAATTAAGTACATGCCCCTTAATAAAGAATTGTTTTCATTTTCAATAGAAAAGCAATTTCATTTTCATTCCCAAGCAATATGTATTGTGATGAGGAGAGATCGACATCACATTTTACAATAGTAGAATGTCACAGTTCAGGGCAACTCCGCCTGTATCCGCCTCAGTTCAGCAGGACATTCACTCTCAGGCTTCCCCACCATTACCTCTCTTGGGTGGAGACCCATGTCTCTCTCCTTTCTAATCAGGATATTTACAAACTTAACATTTCCCTGACTATGCTGTGATATCCCCCGCAAAAGACAGATATGCGTAAGCATGACTGCTTTGCTTCTCTGCTCAGAGAGAAGCACACTGTTGTGGCCACACAGTTCTTTTTAAGCAAGCACATTTATTCTGCAGGTGAAAGCGTTATAGAGAAATCATATTAAAACACTAGAAGAACCTACACACATGCTAATAAACTCACCAGTGATCACCCCCTCTTTCCAACAAGAGCTCTGGTTGGTGATTAGGCCTTCAAACCCCACCCAGGGTTTTTCCCATGGTCACAGATAGAAGACAACTTCAGCTCAGAACCAGCACACTCATGGCTCTGTACGTCACTCTTTTGTCCTGTTTGGAGTTCTGAAGGCAACATGAAAGGTAATCAGCCAGACAAAGGTTTTCCCTCCTCCCCCGTTTGCTGGTCATGCTTCAAAACGTTGAGTTCTTGCATAATTGGAGGAGATTTATCTGCATACACTTGCCCCTGGAGATATCCTGGGAAAACCACTGAATTTCAAAGTTCACACTTGTCTTAGCCCATTGCTAAAAGATCACAACACTTCCCCAGGTTTACATTAGTCAGGTATCCTAGACAAGTTACATACAAGCCTTCAATAACACTTAAACATTTGCATTTTTTAATACAACAGTGTCCTAAAATGAATTTAATTCAGTAAGGATTGTCCAGGCTGTTGTCATATCTGTCATAAAGAGTATATCCCATGGTCTCATTTTAATTACAATTAATATGACTATTCTATGTCATTTCTGAAGTGCTGACAGTGTTATCTACTAGTTAGAGCACTGGACTGCGAATCCTGGCTTTTTTCCTGGCTTCAAGATTATCTTATTCTCTTATCTGGGAAAATCACAGCAGTCTGTTTAAATGAAAATAAAAAGACCCACATTTTCAGATTTGGGTGCCACAATTTACACATCTAAATCCAGATCTGGGTTCCTTAATAATGGCGTGATTTGCAGAACTACAGGGCACTGCAGTCTCTATTAAAATAATCTTCCTATCTCATAAGGGTTCCATAGACAGGTAGACTTCAAGGCCAGAAGGGACCATTATGATCATCTAATCTGACCTTCTGGCCATAGAATTCCACACAGCGATGCCTGCATCCAGGCCATACCTTATGGTTGAACTACAGCACTTGTGGGGGAGTCAGGATGCTAAATGTTTGTGAGTTGCAATGCTGATGAGTGGAGGCCTAGGAGGCCTTCTCTAGGAGGCCTAGAGAAGCTTGTCAATGAATATAATAAAAGATAAATTAATATGGATCTTGCTGCCTATTGTAGACATCATAATTTAACAATGTTGGCCTGGATATTTATAAATGTGCAGGTGGGACAGAGAAATTAGAATAGGTCAAAGGTCACTGGACCTTTGGTCGAAGACAAACTCAGTTTAATGGGACTAAATTGGGGGGCCCAAATAATCTCCATCCAAGAATATTAAAGGAAATGGCACATGAAATTGCAAGCCCATTAACAAGGATTTTTAATGACTCTGTAAACTCAAGAATTGTACCATAAGACTAGAGAATTGCTAACACAGTTCGTATGTTTAAGAAAGGGAAAAAAGTGATACGGGTAACTACAGGCCTGTTCACTTACCCTCAGTAGTATGCAAGGTCTTGGAAACAATTTTGAAAGAGAAAGCAGTTAAGGACATCGAGGTTAACGGTAATTTGGACAAATTATAATTTTTAAAAAGGTAGATCACGCTAGACCTGATCTCCTTTTTTGAGAACATAACAGATTTTTTAGACAAAGGGAATGCAGTGGATCTAATTTACCTAGATTTCAGTAAGGCATTTGATGCAGTTCCACATAGGGAATTATTAGTAATATTATTTGTTATAATTAGTATTACTATTATTAGTTAGTTAAATTGCTAATACAGAGAAAGACCAGAATATCTTACGATAAGATTTGGATGACCTTCTAAACTGGAGCAGTAGAAATAGGATGAAATTTAATAGTCGAAAGTGCAAAGTTATGCATTTAGGGACAAACAACAAGAACTTTTGCTATAAGGTGGGGATGCATCAGGTGGAAGTGAGTGAGGAGGAGAAGGACCTGGGCGTACTCATTGATCACAGGATAATTATGAGCCACCAATGTGATGTGGCCATGAAAAAAGCTAATGCTGTCCTAGGATGCATCAGGAGAGGTATTTCTAGTAGAGCTAGGGAGGTGTTGGTACTGTTATAGAAGGCGCTGGTGAGACCTCATCTGGATTGCTGTGTGAAGTTCTGGTCTCCCATGTTTAAGAAAGATAAATTCAAACTGGAACAGGTGCAGAAAAGGGCAACTAGGATGATTCCAGGAATGGAAAACCTGCCTTATGGGAGGACACTCAAAGAGCTTGACTTGTTTAGCCTAACCAAAAGAAGGTTGAGGGGTGATATGATTGCTCTCCATAAATACATCAGAGGGATAAATACCAGGGAGGGAAAGGAGTTATTTAAGTTCAGCGCCAATGTGGACACAAAAGCAAATGGATATAAACTGGCCATCAGAAAGTTTACACTTGAAATTAGATGCAGGTTTCTAACCTTCAGAGGAGTGAAGTTCTGGAGCAGCCTTCCAAGGGAAGCAGTGGGGACATAAAACCTAGCTGGCTTCAAGACTGAACTTGATAAGTTTATGGAGGGGATGGTATGATGAGACAGCCTAATTTGGCAATTAACTGATTTTTGACTACTAGCAGTAAATATGCCCAATGGCCTGTGATGGGGTATTAGATGTGGGGTTCTGAGTTACTACAGAGAATTCTTTCTGGGTGTCTGGCTGGGGAGTCTTGTCCACATGCTCAGTGTTTAGCTGATCTCCATATTTTGGGTCAGGAAGGAATTTTCACACAGGTCACATTGCCAGAGACCCCGAGGGGGGGGGTCACTTTCCTCTGCAGCATGGGGCATGGGTCACTTCCTGGTGAATTCTCTGTACCATGATCTGAGGACTTCGATAACTCAGTCATAGGTTAGGAGTCTATTACGGGAGTGGGTGGGGGAGGTTCTGTGGCCTGAAATATACAGGAGGTCAGACTAGATGATCATAATGGTTCCTTCTGACCTTGAAGTCTATGAATCTATGTGCTACCAAGGAAGAGTTGGGACTTAATAGCCTGTCCTGAGGAGAGGGCGACCCAGAAACTGGACTATCTATAATGGGCCGTGAGATGTTGCCATAGATTTCCCATTTTGCACACAGCTCCATACCAGTCCCAAGAGCACCCATTGCAGGAGTAGAGCTGCTGACAGGATTGCTGCTTGGAAATTTTCCGGTGCAATATTTTTCCACTGGAAAATGCCAATTTGTCAGAATCAAAAGTTGTGTCAATTTCAACAAACCTGCTGACAGAAACTTGTCTGGTTTCCTGCATGCGCATCTCCTCAGCAGCCTGTCTAGTGAGCTGGGAGCCATCTCCCAAGCTCCCCATGACCACAGGCTGATTGTCTCCCCAACCAGCCAGTTCCCTGTGCTTCCAGGTTTCCGACCTGTGTGACAGCTTGCCTCTGCGACCAGGGCCTCCAGGCTCCCAGGGAAATGAAAGGTCCCACTGCTTCTAAAACAGAATATTGCTAAACTTCATTACCACAAAAAAAATGTCGGGGCTGTGGTTTTCATCCCTGTCTGGGATGAAATTGTTTCCAAAGCCTTGACTTTTTTCACAAAACTGAAATTCAGCTGCCCAGCTAGGGGTGTAAGTTCTTACCAAATCTTAACCCTCTGCACCATGTTGATTCAGTTGTTTTCTTTTGTAGTGAGCTCGGAATATTAAGAAAATACTGGAGTGTTTTCACTCTCGGGTGATTTCCTTGTTGATTTTAATTAAATCTCTATGTTCAAAGGCTTTTCCTTCCTATGAAAAAAGCTGCTTATTGTGCATACTAAAGGAGATGGCTGAAATGTGGATTTTCCCCAGGGATTGGAAGCTTTACTAGCTACTGTATAAAAAAAACTGGGTCCTGGAACTCTTCCTGCTACTCGTCTCTTCCATAGCTTCACTGTGTTGTATTAAATCAAGCTGGCTGAGTATCCGTAAGCCAGTCCAACCTGCAGTGCTCCAGATGATCACTGCTCTGCCTATGATGCACCATTAATATTACTCCAGAATGCGTCCTAACAAACTGCCGTCACTCGTAAACATCCTCGGAATTCTGTTTGGGTCAGCAGCACAGGGCAGGAAGGTTGTTTGAACCAAAACTTTTTGGACACTTCTCAGAGAGGACAACATGCCCGAGAGTCAAATGACACCCCACACAAACATGCAGCAGTCTGAGCAGCAACCTGATAAGGTCCAATAGGTTGGTGTCAACTAACGAAGAACTCAGGCAAAGAGGAAATGAATCACCCAAGGGCACACACAGCAGGAGATAGAATTCCAGAGTTCCTCCAGCTGTGTGTGTGTGTACAGTGCCTAGCACAGTGTGTGTGTACAGTGCCTAGCGCAGTGTGTGTGTGTGTGTGGGTGTGTGTGTGTGTACAGTGCCTAGCACAGTGTGTGTGTGTGTGTGTGTGTACACAGTTCCTAGCACTGTGTGTGTGTGTGTGTACACAGTGCCTAGCACAGTGT